>JAXDDX010000272.1:0-160000 GCA_034670405.1 Hoplostethus atlanticus
AACTTGAGCCTGGCTAGTTGTTTCCCGCTTCCAGTCTGTATTGTAAGCTAAGCTAATCATCTCCTGGCTCCAGCTCCTTAACACTCAGACATTAGAGTGGTATCCATCTTCTCAATTAACTCTCGCAAGACAACAAGTATTCCCCAAAATGTAGAACTATTCCTTTTAACTCAGCATCATTATTAAACTTAACACTTATGCAGTGCAAGCTACGCTGCCGAACCAGTTTCATCTCTATGCACTCTGATTACTACTAACTTAGCAGCTTTTACATTAGATGCACACTGTAATTACATTGCAGTAGTCTTAAATATATAGGTTCTGTAAAATGTAAATGCAATTTAATTTCGTGTGTAACGTACAACACCAATGAAAAGCAAGTTAGCTAACTTAACTAAACTACCATGTCAATAGAAATGTATGCGGGAAGAAAAACAAAAAGGGGGTAACGTTATGTGGCTGTGCCTCGCATTTTCAATACTGACCTATTATTTTTACTCTTTATTTTCATTTTATTACAAGATAGCCCATACTTGCTCAGCGGGGTAACGTTAATGTTATCTGTAGCAATGTAGCTAATGCATTAGGCTGCCAAGTTAATAACGTTGACTAACGTTAGCAACCGTGAGCGGAAAATACCTTTGTTATGAAGTTGCAAAATAGCTAACGTTGACGCTAAACCGTGCAAACTATTGTCAGCATGATCTCTATCTCCTAATAAGTTTGTATACATACCATTATTAGTCTTTCACACGATGAAAATACGTTTTGCGTCTTGCAGTGTGTGCTGCTGGCCAGGTTGGTTCTAGAATTCAAAAGAACTTGCCGATCGCGCCCGCCCACGCCTTATGTTTGGGTGCTCTCCAAAACTCAACCAGCGCAGTCCCAGGGAGTTTCCACTACATATACATCGCATTACACAAACCAAAACAATCTTCAGCTATGGCTGCAAGTAAGCACATTTGTCACATACACAACAAGCATCAAAAACTATGGCGACTAGTAAAATCCTCTTCTTTAGCCATTTAGGAGTTCATCTTTTTCTTTTTTTTTTTATCATTGTTGACAACAACAAACAACAAAGGCCCTCATCTGAAAGCACCACTCTCACTCAAGAGGTGGGCTCCAGTATCGAGATTATAGGCAAGGTTCTCTGTGACCTTTTGAAAATTATATAGGGATAGGGATTAATTGGCATGTCTGGCCCCTCACTTGATGTCCATTTGTCCTGGTTGTCTCTACCAGGACACTGAGTCACACACACTGCTAGTAGGCACTGGTAATAATGCCACCTGGTCACCTTTCTTTTGATATTCTGGGCATGACCAACTGGAGGAGATCATGGGTGGAAGCTAGGACATGCTGGAAGCAACCCTAGGTTATATAAAATGGATGGATGGGTTCAAATTTATACCTAAAAATACAAAAGCGTCATTTCTAACTTGTGACAATCACAAAATGAGTCAAGCAAATTCAAGTCAAAACAATTTTATTTATATAGCCCAATATCACAAATCACAAATTTACCTCAAGGGGCTTTACAATCTGTACAACATACATGGGGGATTTCCTTCGATAAGGAAAAATATCCCCAAAAAACAGGGAAAACAATGGAAGAAACCTCAGGACGAGCAACAGAGGAGGGATCCCTCTACCAGGACGGAAAGACATGTAATAGATGTTGCGTGTACAGAATAGACCAACGTAAAATCACAGTATGGACAATCAGAGTGACAAAATTATAGATAGTTTGTAAACATGTATGAAGAATACGATGTCGGATAGTCAACACAAGTGTTGATTGTGATAAAAGTAAGTATTACATACTGTGAATAAGTATATATAATAAGCATACTGTCAATATGTCAGTATGTATTGACAGTTATGGACAGGACAAAAATCATTTGGTAAATGGAAGCAGTAACCATCTGAGTAGTTACATGAGAATGTGTGAATTTAAGGGCATAGTATATTGTTTATAGTCTATAAAAGCCAACATGCTAGTGATGATGACAATGTTGACAGTGGACTGCATATTGATGAGGTTGAGGTGATGAGATGAGAATTCTATTATCCTACATGAAATAACAGATAGATACAGTATGGACAGACTATTGGACTGGCCTATAGGAATAGGTGATGTGTGCATATACACAAGGTGGTATTTTCTGTGAACTCCACTCCATTAAAAATTATCCACTTTATTGAAAATAATGTGGTTAGCATTAAGAAAAACCTGCATAAAAACATACTGAGCCAGACTATCTAAATTAATCTACAAACCTCTGTGAAAGTAACTTATCAACTACCAAAACATAATACAATATACAAATGTTCATGTCATTTATTATACATAATATGCAACGTAATGGTAGATAGTATATGGAAATAGGTTACTTGTGTAAGGAAAGCCGCGCATTCTTCTAAATTTCAAGATTCAAGATTCAAGAACTTTATTTGTCACATACACACACGGGGTGTGTAGTGAAATGAAAGTGGCAATGCTCAACGGGAATGTGCAAAAGGCAACAGTACACAGTATTTACAATAAAAAAAACCACAATATTTACAGTATTACAGTAATTACAGTAAGAGCTCTTATATATAAAAAAAACAACACAATATATACAGTAAGAGCACTTTGGAAATGAAAATATAGTAGTAAGGGAAATTGTATGAATGTAATATACTATAAATTATGTGTAGTCTTTACCTAAGTGTGTGTGTGCATAAGAGGGGCAGTGTGTGTGTCTTGGTGGGGGGCCCTGGTGAGGTCAGAGTTCACAGTCCTGATGGCCTGAGGAAAGAAACTCCGTCTCAGTCTCTCTGTTTTGGCAGCGTGACTACGGAGGCGCTTGCCTGACCGCAGCAGCTGAAACAGTCCGTTGTTGGGGTGGTGAGGATCCTTCATGATCCTGCAGGCTCTGGTTCTGCACCTCCTGGTGTACAAGTCCTGCAGGGTGGGGAGTGTAATTCCAATAGTGCGCTCGGCCGAACGCACTACTCTCTGCAGAGCCTTCCTGTCCTGAGCGGAGCTGTTGCCAAACCAGGCAGTGATGCTTCCTGTCAGGATGCTCTCAAGGATGCTTTCAAGGTTCAGGCGGGCACCAATAGGTAACCGAGGAGGCTGACGAGTGGTCTGATCCTGCCGCCACCAGCCAGTAGAAAGCCAGTAGGACACGTCACAATCGTTAACGTCTGTTGACATTTCGGCGCCCCCGACTCGACCATCTATTCCGCCAGAGAGGCTCGCCTCGCAGTTAAACGGTAAGGTTACAATAATTATGTTTTAAATTGATTACTCTGTATGGCTAAACTTACTTTCTTGACCACAAACTAATGTTAGTCCCGTTTGACGCTGTGCCAAACGCGACTAATGTCGAACATGTGTTGTCAGAAGTTGCTAGCAAGCAAATAAACTTTGTGTTGACTCCTTAATTAACGTTACACAATTGCATGCAACATTAACTAGACTGACATTTTTATGGAAGTTTTTTGGCCTCTTTATTCAAATGGCAATGCATTTTGCAATTGGCAATTCAATATGCAAAGTGGCAATGCAATCCTCAATTCAGTTTGAATTATTTTGATTAAAAATTAAAATGAAAACTCAATCAATTGCATTTCATATTGCCATGGTTTTTTGGCCTCTTTATTCAAATGGCAATGCATTTTGCAATTGGCAATTCAATGCGCCCCCAGTCTATTGCATTTGGTAAAGGTGGGGCTAATTTTAACTACTTGATACTGTATACTGCTGGGTAGCTTGTGAATTTTCCCCCCAAGATCAATAAAGTCTTGTCTGAACCGATAATAATACAGCATAATTTATTTGTTGACTATATTTTGTATTATTAATCTGAATCTGCAAAATAACTAGTAACTAAAGGTATTAAATTAATGTAGTGGAGTAAAAACATACAATATTTCCCTCTGAATTGTAGTGGAGTATAAGTTTAAAGTAGCAGTAAGTGGAAATACTCAAGTAAAGTACAAGTACCTCAAACTAGTACTTAAGTACAATACCTTTCCATAAGGGATGGGTCATGTAAATGACCCAGACACGAAAATACAATTATTTATTCATTCATTCCTAGTCGTTATTACAACCTGGATGTTGACGTCAACAGCTTCAAGAGAGGCCTACGCCAACAAATGGTAAGTGAACCAGTAACATCTCATGAGTCTCTTGATTCTTCAATGATATATTTAAAGAGTGTAGAGCAGTTATAGAAGTTATGCAGCCAAGTAACATAATAATGTAATTGAACATAATCATTTTTTCCATCCGTATTTTTGCAGATTATGCCAAAGTTTCAAAATGACATGGACTTGTAAACTCTGCGATTTCCACTGTCAATCAAAAAACAGTCTTCTCCATCATTATCATCTTGTACATAATCAGCACAGCAGAATCAGCCCCTTGCCATGTTTATATGATAGCTGTGTGTGCACCTTTGCCTCTCAAAATGCACTGAAAATTCATCTTACCAGAATACACACAGAGCCAGAACCGAAGCCAGCAAATGACCCACATCTGGCCTTCCACTGTCCAAATTGTGCTTTTACACAACCAGACATTATATCGCATTTAAGACTACATTTAAGGAAACATGAAATGGTACAGTGTCCATTTAAAGACTGTTCATTCCAGACAAATGTCTGCTCAACATTTGATTCTCATAAGTCAAGAAACCATAAATCATTTGGGATAAATGATTTCAGGGACACAGTTGTAAGACAAACACAGTCCCATGATGATGTCAGTCCACTTCAGAACGATCTAGTTTGTAGCAGCAACGATGAACCAAATGAAGAAAGTGAAAACATAGATTCTCTGAAACAACAGCTTGAACACAACTTGGCTTCTCTTCTCCTGAAAACACAAAATGCCCTTCATGTCTCAGAGAGTGCTACTCAAGAAATGTTACAAGACACAGTGACTCAAATCCTACAGAAACACAATTGTGATGTCAGCAGTGAGGTTGTGACTGAAATTGTTAATGCAATTGTCACCAATGATGTGCTTAGAAGCTGCACTTCTAGAGACGGGCCTTTGTCAACAGCAAAAAGAAGAAAATCTTACTATGAGCAACATTTCCCTGTGGTGAAAGCAAATGAGTATCGTATTGTCGGTGCAAAATATTCAACTATGTATGTCCCTATCCTCTCCATGCTACAGGAGCTTCTCAAAAAAAGGGATGTCTTAGAGCAGATATTGCAGTTGTCTGTCCAAAAAGATGGCGAGTACATGACCTATCGTGATGGGCTGTTCTGTAAAGGCAATATGCTGCTGTCATCAGAGGATTTAAAACTTGCCATTCAACTCTATATTGATGATTTTGAGGTGGCCAACCCACTTGGCACATCAAGAAAGAAACACAAAATGTGCTGTGTTTATTGGACTCTAGCAAACATTCCATACAAACATCGTGCAGCTCTGCACACTACGCAGCTGGGTTTACTCTGCAATTCAAATGACCTGAAGACTTGCGGCTACGAAAAGGTTTTTGAGCCACTTCTGAATCAAATCAAATCAAATCAAATCACATTTATTTGTATAGCCCTTAATCACCGTTACAGTCTCTAAGGGCTTCACAGTGCCCAACATGTGAAAATAATAAATGGTTAGTACACGACATCCCCCAGCCTTAGACCCTCACAGAGGACAAGGAAAAACTCCCACAAACCCTCACTGGGAAAATTGGGAGAAACCTTGGGAGGGGCTACTCAGAGAGGGATCCCCCTACCAGGACGGTTGGGCGTGCAATAGATGCCGAGTTTGGGCAAGCAGCGTATACACAATATATGAAAGTTTATTTTGGTGGGACATCCAGATCTGATGGGGCGGCATCACAGCAACGGCAACTCAGTCAGCGTCATCATAGGACTAGGGGACCATGCAGGCGCCAACACTGCCCACATAGGAGAACGCAACGTCCGCTCAGTCAGCATCGTGCTAGGAGGCGGGACCAACCAGACGCCAACTCTGCCCAGATAGGAGAACGCAACGTCCGCTCAGTCAGCATCGTCCTAGGAGGCGGGACCAACCAGACGCCAACTCTGCCGGGCTGCAGCCTGGAACAGATAGGAGACTCACCCACACACACCCATACACACACCCATACACACACTCTCACTCACACAGACAAACATGACCAGCGTCAGTGGACAGGAGCAGGTAGACCAGGAGAATAGGACATGTAGGCAGGATGCTAGTATCCATCGGCAGGACCCTGATCTAGGATGAGCTAACTGGTCTAGCCTTACTCTGAGAAGAGACTGAGCCACTCCCTCAAGGCTGGTCAAATGACAGAGAGAATAAATGGGTTTTTAGCCTTGACTTAAAGACTTCGATAGAGCCTGCCTCTCTGATTGAGGCAGGCAGACTGTTCCATAGATAGGGAGCCCGGTAAGAGAAGGCTCTGTTACCTGCAGTTTTCTTTTTGACTGCTGGGATAGACAGGTAGCCAGCGTCCTGAGATCTGAGGGCGCGTGGCGGTTTATAAGGTTTAATCAAATCGGATAAATAGGACGGTGCCATCCCATGTAATGATTTATATGTAAGTAAAAGCACCTTAAAGTCACACCTGGCCTGAATTGGTAGCCAGTGTAATGAGGACAGGATGGGAGTTATATGGTCGAATTTCCTAGTTTTGGTCAGGATTCTGGCAGCAGCATTCTGGACCAGTTGTAGTTTTTTAGTGCGCCCAGTAGGTAAGCCCGAGAAAAGGACATTGCAATAATTGATTCTGGATGATACAAAGGCATGTACTAAAATTTCTGCGTCTGCCTCTGTTAGCATAGGTCGAATTTTAGCAATATTGCGAAGATGATAAAATGATTTGAGAGTCCTAGAAAGTGATAGTGTCTTTGTGGAGAGTGTCGGCGAAAATGTTCACGGGACATTGTTGTGTGTTGTGGCAGACAATTTAGCTGCATATGGACTTGCAGGGTTCAAAGAAAACTTCAGTGGACCATACCCTTGCAGATTTTGTTATGCATCCAAGGATGAAATTCAAAGACGTGAGGCAACAACATTTGAGTTGAGGTCAAAGGAAAGTCATGACCAGTTGTGCACTGACATTGAAACTGGCAATGTTATGGAGGATTATGGTGTAAAGACCACTTGTTGTTTTGCACAGCATCTGGAGTACTTTCATACCACAAGTGGATTTCCTCCAGACATCCTCCATGACTTCTTAGAAGGTGTGGTACCAGTGGAGTTAGCTCTGTGTTTACAAGAGCTAATAAGAAAAAAGTATTTCTCCCTGGAACAGTTGAATCAAGCTATCTTGCAGTTTCCTTTTGAGAATGCTGACAAAGTTGATCGTCCTCAGCCTATTCCCAAAACCTTTTTCAGAAGGCAAACCATTGGAGGCAATGGTCATGAAAATTTGGCACTGATAAGGCTTCTTCCCACCATTATTGGCACTGTGGTCCCTGCAGAGGACAAAGCTTGGGAGATCTTGATGCATTTGAAAGACTTGGTGGAATTAGTTTTGTCCCCAGTTTTCACAGAGGATGTGATACAGTACTTGTCTATGAAAATTTCTGACCATCGACAGTGTTTCCAAATGTCAGATTGCGCCCAAAACACCATTACATTGAGCACTATCCACAGATGATTCGCCGTTTTGGCCCTCTTGTGCATTTTTGGACCATTAGATTTGAGGGAAAACACAAAGTGTTTAAGAAAATAGTGCATGATGCTCAGAATTTCAAGAACGTCCCTAAAACATTTGCTTACAAGCATCAGCAACTGATGGCCTATCATCTGTCATTGCCCAATTTCTTCAAGCCCTCAGTGGAGACCTTTGCTGTGAAAAATGTGTTTGTAAACACACTTACACCAGAAGCCCAGAGCGTTATACATCAGATAACAAACAGCACCACAGTGTATCGCACTTCAAAAATTGCCATAGACAGCATTTACTATGTCAGTGGCATGTTTGTGTGCACTGGAGTGAAAGGGGGGTTACCCGAGTTCAAACAGATTGTGGATATAATACTTGTCAACGACCAAGTTTTATTTGACTGCCAGAATTACCAGTCCTGGTTCAGAGAACACCTTCGTGCCTATGAGGTGACTGCACAAGAATCACATGACATGAAGAAGCCATCAGAATTCCATGATGTTAACCCTCTAACCGCCTACACAAAAAGTGGACAACTCCTTATTACCAACAAGCACTTCATTCTTCTGAGCTAAATGCAGGTTGCACTTGGTGAACATGAAGTTACAAAATGTCATTTAGCCATTAAAATTAGGTTGAAGAATGCGATAAACAAACAATAAACGGAATATTGTATATAAGAGCTTCCTAGAAATTATTGTTGAAAAGTGATCAAACTAATGCAGACAAAAACAAAATGAAAAATGATGGAATGGAGAGTGGTTTTCCAAGTCACAACAGACCCCTGTATGGGTGAAATTAGAAAATAACCTCAGGGTAATTCCATATGAAATGGTCAAGGCATGACACCCACCATCTCAGATGGTTCTGAAACTGCTTTTGTAGTAAGAAAGGGATAAGATAACCTTCCCTGAAGCATTATTTTGTGGAAAAATCATTTGGTCTGTGAGAGATATAGCTAATTGGATGCACTCAAAATAAACTTTTTCATGGCATAGGATTGGTATAATATTAATTAAATATAGTTCTCATTATCCGATTTGCACCAAACTCTCTCCATATAATCTTTCAGACATAAAGAATCCATCTGAATTGTCAAAATACACCCGCAGACCCCCCAAACCCTACAACAAGCCCACCCTTATGGGCAGCATAGAATGGCAGTTCTCTATGTGGGACAAAACATATGAAGCTGTGGTTTGGAATATTGTTTCTTTGTATATTTCTAAGTATGGACAGTGATAATGGTCATAATTAAGTTCCTCAGTCATGTTTAATTAGTGTCTGAAGTTGACCAGCTCACACCTTATTATGTAACATAGTAGTACCAATTTACACAAGTTCAAGTTACATTACTCTTCAGCCCATGTCTGCCTTATTATCATTTGAAAGTTATTTTTGTTAACAATGACAAAAAATGTTTCTATTACTGGTACCTTTTTTTTTTTTATCTGATCATAGGAATGGCACCATCTTGTGGTTGGAATTTGGTACTACTGTGTTATATAAATCTTGTATATAATAAATCATCATTGGCAGGAAAGTTACTATGCCTGTACTGTATCTGAAATGGCATGGCACCCTGTCAGCTTTCATTATCAGTTAAAGGAATAGTTATTTTGGGAAATACACTTATTTGCTTTCTTGTTGAGAGTTAGATGAGAAAATGGATATCAATCTCATGTCTGTTCGTTAAGTACAGAGCTGGATCCAGGACGGGATTAGTTCAGTTTAGCATAAAGAATGGAAGCAGGAGGAAACAGCTAGCTTGTTCTGTCCAAAATTCAAAAATACACACTCACTGATTAACACATTCTATCATGTTTGTTTAATCTGTACACAAATAGAAATCTACAAGCTAAGCTAACCCCCTCCTGGCTACACCTCTGTGCTTCACGGACAGACATGAGATTGATATTGATCTTCTCATCTAACTCTCAGCAAAAAAGCGCATTTCCCAAAAGGTCAAAGTATTCTTTTAAGTCAATTTAGCCTACTACTCTGTTTATTACATGTTAGTTTTGAATGCAGTATTTTTGCCTATATTAGGATCCTACTCCGACACAGAGTTTTTAGAGAGATGATTTGTTAGAAGTTGGGCTGTTTATTGTATCTAATTCTTGGAACATAGGGTACAGAATAGGTTATGATGGTGATATACCCCAATTAAAAGTGGTACAACTTTCGCAAGAAAGCCAAAGTTGAGTCCAAAGGTCACTCACTACTCACTAACTTGCTCCTACCCAAAGCAAAATCAGTTGTATATTAGCTACACATGGGAAAGTGTCTTATTTTGAATCAGGATAGATCACCATGGTAAAAAGAAATGTACATACAATTTAAAATAGAAGATAATTTGACTCAGCTGCATGACATATCCTAGTCAAGCCTGTCCAATCACATCGTTTTGTAACATCTATAATAGTGCCCACCCTCGGTGGGGCTGTGGGGCACATCTCCATTGAAAACATAATCTGCTCTTCCACTGTCCAATTTCCCTTTCAACTACATCTCCTGCTAACTTATGGGGCCTTACATGTGGGGAAAAACTATTTATGTAATGTCACCTAGTGCCGGGAAATCCATTGTAACAATATGAACATATAGCACGACCATTGGCGCAGCTAAATAAATGAATGAATGAATTTTTTTTTAAAACATAATTTGCATAATGCAGCTTGTTTTTCTGTACTTTTGCGCTGAGTGAAGATGAAATTAATGAATTTGTGCATTATCTGAGGAGCTGTAGTATGTTCATATTGTTACAGTGTGTTTCCCAAGACTGGGTGACATTACAGAAATAAGTTTTTCCTCACTTGTAGGGCACATAAGTTACTGTAGTACTGTACTAAACTAAAAGTTTTGTGTGCAAGCCGTTTCCAATAAAAATTTAAGTTGAGTGAGTGAATTTGGATTTACAGTGTATAAAAAGGCTCATCAGGCTGGAAAGGCTACAAAGGCATTTCAAAGACTTGGACCTCCATCAGTCTACAGTCAGACAGACTGGATACAAATGGAGAACATTCAGGTCCCCTCCAGAAGGTGGGGGATCTTGTCCTGACCATCGACGGCTGCTCCATCTGCCCCTCCTCAGAAGTCCGCAACCTGGGTGTTATTTTGGATTCCACTCTGTCATTTGAGGCACACATCAAATCTGTCACTAAATCTGCCTTCTACCACCTCAAAAACATCTGAGACCGACTCTGTGGCAGTGACCCTCATTCACGCCTTCGTCACCTCCCGTCTGGACTATTGCAATGGAGTCTTATCCGGGGTCCCAAGCAAATCCCTGGATAGGCTCCAGTACCTTCAGAACTCTGCTGCCAGGGTTTCCACCTGCACCAAAGCCTGGCAGCACATCACCCTCACCCTCATCCACCTCCACTGGCTCCCAGTCAAGTACCATATCACCTTTAAAACCCTGCTCCTCACCTACAGGTCCCTTCAGATCGTTGCTCCCCAGTACCTATCGGACCTTCTCACCACTTACACCCCTTCCCGAAATCTCCGTTCCTCCGACACGGGACTACTCATCACCCCCCACACCAGGTTGCAGACTCTCGGGGACAGAGCCTTCAGAGTGACTGCCCACACCCTCTGGAACTCACTCCCTGTGGAGATCCGCAATGCTGGTCCATTGAAGTTTTTGAACAGCAGCTGAAGACCTTCCTCTCCAGCCAGGCCTTTGGACCCAGCTACTGAATTGTGGCCCTCTGCTTTTTTGTCCTTTTGTCCTTTGTTTGTCCTTTGTTTGTTCCTACCTTTTAGCTTAGTTGTTATTTTTCTCATTTTATCTAGTTCTTCACTTTTCTATTGTTAAGTGCCTTGGGTACCATGAAAGGCTCTCTTAAATTAAAGTTATTATTATTATTATTATTATTGCTGCTCTCCCTAGGAGTGGACATCCAGCAAAGATCACAGCAAAGACGCTGCATAATGGTAAGAGAACCCTGAGGTAACAGCTGAGGATCTGCAGCATCTCTTGAACTTTCTAACATCTGAGTCCACAAGAAGAACAACACTAAACATGAATGGTGTCCATGGAGGATACCAAGGAGGAAACCACTGCTCTCCACTAACAACATTTTTGTCAAAGACCAGCTGATGTTCCACAAAGCTGCTGGAACAATGTTTTGTGGACAGATGAGACACAATGCTACGTTTGGATCAGAACCTCATCAACCTGAAGCTTGGTGGAGGAGCATCATGGTTTGGAGCTTTGCTGCCTCGGGGCCTCTGGGCCTGGGGGGCTCTTCAATCATTGAGGGATCAATGAATTCAAATTGTCCACAGAGTGTGTATTTAACTTCTGAAGGGATTCTGAACTACTTGACTCATCTAGAATAGTCTGAGTATATTTTTCTTGCTTACCAGGTTGCTGTTAGCTGTACTTTGATTGCTTAAGTATTAGTGCTTTAATTAGTAGTCTATTGTTAGCTGCTAGTTGGTCAGTTTCTCTTTGTGTCATAGCCCCTATTGAAGGTAGTTTCACCAAGCTAGGCCAATTGCCTTGTTAATTGTCTAGGAGGGGCCTGCACTCCTGGCAGACAATTAGCAATCAGTGGAAGCAGTCTTAAACCGCTGCTGCTTTGAAAGCGTCAGGCAAACGAAGGCTAGGCAAACAAAGGCAACAGGTGACTTTTTCAAGCCCGACTTCTTCAAAGAATGACCTTCGAAGATTAGGTGCTTCTTCTCTTCATAAACCGTATCATTGTATTGTGATCTATCATGTGTTTGCTTCCTATTCCTGTCCTCTCCTCTTTCCGATGGTCGCACAGACACTGGGTCACACCCAGACGCCGCGACCCCACTAATCTCATCTATCCTACTCTCTCAACTCGCGTTGAGCAAGTGGTGGCAGGGGGGCTCTGGAACTGCCAGTCGGCTGTGCAGAAAGCTGAGTTCATCTCAGGCTACGCATCCCTGCTCTCCCTCAACTTTCTTGCTCTAACTGAGACTTGGATCACCCCAGAAAACACTGCCACGTCCGCTGCTCTGTCAGATGTGTACTCTCTCTCACACTCCCAGAGCTGCGAGGCGAGGCGGTGGTACTGGCCTGCTAATTTCCAGCAAATGGAAATACTCTCTTTTTTTTCTCTGTCACAATTCTCTCCTTCCTCCTTTGAATTTCATGCTGTCACTGTTTCTCATCCAGTCAAGCTCACCATCGCGGTTGTTTATCGCCCACCAGGCCCTGCTGGTGAGTTCCTGGAGGAGCTTGACACACTAGTCTCCCACTTCCCTGACGATGGCTCTGGACTCATCCTTCTCGGTGACTTCAACATCCAGACTGAGAAGCTTGACCCTCTTCTTTCGTTCCTCGCCTCCTTCGACCTAACCCTCTCCCCATCTCCTCCTACCCACAAGGCTGGCAACCAACTGGACCTAATCTTCACCAGACACTGTTCTACTGCCAACCTCTCCATCACGCCTCTTCATCTCTCTGACCACTACGTCATGTCCTACACTCTCTCTCTCTCTCTCTCTCCTCTCCCCCCTCACATCCTCCCCCTACCCACATGGTTTCTTCTTGTCTCAATCTCCGCTCGCTCTCCCCCACTGATCTCTCCTCTTCTGTTCTCTCTGCTCTCCCTGCCCCTGAATCTTTTTCTCTTCTATCCCCTGATACTGCCACTGATCTTCTTCTCTCTACTCTGTCCTCTTCTCTGGACCATCTCTGTCCCCTCACCTCCAGGCCTGCACGCCAAACTCCACCTGCCCCTTGGTTGTCGGACTCAGTGCGTACTGAGAGACGGAGCCTGAGAGTGGCTGAGCGCAAATGGAGAAATGGCAACCTCCCGGAGGACCTTCTTCCAATCTCTCCTTTCCACTTTTTCCTCCTCTCTATCTGCTGCTAAAGCTGCTTTCTTCTGCACTAAAATTCAAACTTCTGCTTCCAACCCTAAAAAACTCTTTGAAACTTTCTCTTCCCTCCTCCAACCTCCACCCCCTCCTCCCTCCGCCCTGACGACTTCGCCAACTTCTTTGACAAGAAGGTCAACGATATCCGATCCTCCTTCCCTCACCCCCCAGCTGGTGCCCTGCGCACCAACCACACCTGTCTGCCTTCCACCCATCCTTCTCTACCACCCTCTCCACCTTTTCCCTCCCCACCTCCCTCCCTATCCCATTTTTCTCCCCTCTCCCCAAACGAGGTCCTTCACCTTGTTACATCTAGCCGCCCCACCACATGCTCCCTTGACCCGGTCCCATCCACTCTGCTTCAGTCTACTGCACCTGAACTCCTTCCCTTCCTGACTCACCTCATCAACACATCTCTGGTGTCTGGATGCTTTCCCTCTGCTTTCAAGACTGCCAGAGTCACCCCCCTTCTGAAGAAACTAACACTTGACCCCTCCAAGGTCGGTTCAACTCCAACTACAGACCGGTTTCCCTTCTACCCTTCCTATCAAAAACTCTTGAACGTGCTGTCTTCAATCAACTGTCCTTGTACCTCCACCAGAACAACCTCTTGGATCCCCACCAGTCTGGGTTTCAAAGTGGGTCACTCGACCGAGACTGCCCTCCTGGCAGTGACGGAGTCGCTCCATGCCGCTAGAGCGAACTCTCTCTCCTCTGTCCTGATACTCCTGGACCTGTCTGCAGCGTTTGACACGGTGAACCACCAGATCCTCCTCTCCACCCTTGAGGGGATGGGTGTCTCAGGCTCTGCATTCTCCATGTTTGCATCCTACCTGACGGATCGCTCCTACCAGGTGATGCTGAGAGGGTCTGTGTCAGAACCACACAGGCTCACTACTGGGGTTCCGCAAGGCTCTGTTCTAGGTCCTCTTCTTTTTTCCCTCTACACAACATCTCTTGGTTCTGTTATCCACTCCCACGACTTTTCCTACCACTGCTATGCAGATGACACCCAGCTGATCCTGTCATTTCCCCCCTCTGACACACAAGTGGAGGCACGCATTGCTGCATGTCTGGCTGACATCTCGGAGTGGATGTCGATGCACCACCTGAAGCTCAACCTGGACAAGACTGAGCTGGTGTTCCTCCCGGGGAAGGGCTATCCACACCGAGACCTGGCCATCACCATTGATAATGCTGTGGTGACGTCAACTCTGACTGCGAGGAATCTGGGTGTGACCCTGGACGATCAACTGTCGTTCTCGGCAAACATCGCATCAGTGACACGCTCCTGCAGATTCCTCCTCTACAACATCAGGAGGATTCGCCCCTTCCTCACTGACAAGGCAGCGCAGGTGCTCATCCAGGCTCTTGTCATCTCCCGCCTGGACTACTGCAACTCCCTCCTTGCTGGTGCCCCGGCGTCTGCCATCAGACCTCTGGAGCTTGTTCAGAAAGCTGCAGCTCGTCTGGTGTTCAACTGCCCCAAGTTCTCCCATACAACTACCCTTCTCCGTTCTCTACACTGGCTCCCTGTAGCAGCTCGCATCCAGTTCAAGACCCTGGTGCTAGCCTATAGGGCAGTGAAAGGAACAGCTCCTTCTTACCTCCAGGCTATGGTCAAGCCTTACACCCCCACCCAACCACTTCGCTCTGCTGCCTCGAGGCGACTGGTTGCCCCGTCGCTCAGAGGTCCCTGCGGCCGATCTACTCGATCAGTGCTTTTCTCTGTTCTGGCCCCGCAGTGGTGGAATGAACTCCCCACTGATGTCAGGACAGCAGAGTCGCTGCCCATCTTTGGCCGCAGGCTGAAAACTCACCTCTTCAAGAAACACTACCCTGACCCTTCCTCTTAGCCTTGCCTATTTGTTGTCAATTATTTGTCTGAGCTCTTGTTTATTGGCTCTTGTTTATTTGATACACTTATTTGTCTTAGCTCTTGTTTATTTGATTCTCTTATTTGTCTCATTTGTTTAAGAAAAAGTAGGTTGCTAACTTATTGCACTCTTACCTTAACACTAGTTATGCTCTTAGTTGCTTGTTTAGGAAGGAAATGCACTTACAATTTCTGGTGACTAGTAGTTTTCTTGCCTACCTATGTTGAATGCACTTATTGTAAGTCGCTTTGGATAAAAGCGTCTGCTAAATGACTGTAATGTAATGTATCAGGAAATTCTCCAGGAGAATATCAGGGTGACGGTCCTAATCTGAAGCTCTGGGTCATGCAGCAGGACAATGACCCCAAACATGTTGTAGCATGACCTGAAGCACGCCGTTCATGCAAGACATCCCATAATATCAATGAACTGAAACAGTTCTGTAAGGCGGAATGGTCCAAATACCTCCTAACCGTTGAGCAGGTCTGATCACAACTACAGGAAACGTTTGGTTGAAGTTCTTGCTGCTAAAGGAGGTTCCACCAGGTACTGAATCTAAAGGAGGTTCCACCAGGTACTGAATCTAATGGTTCACATACTTTTTCAATCCAACCTGTTAACAATTGAACAATATGATCAATAAAACATGTAAAAGTGCACTTTGTGTTATTAGTTAAATCACATTGTGTTTATCTGTTATGACTCAGATGAAGATCAGATCATATTTTAGAAGACATTTTAACAGGAAGGCAGGGAATTCAAGAGGGTTCATAAACTTTTTCTCACGACTATCTGTTGAACCATTTACTACACGGCTTTAAGGTAATTTAATGCAGAACGTTGATCTTACCTGTATTTAGAGGATGTTAATGTTAAAATAATGCTGTGTAGTTTTTACAGTGTAGCTGCCATGTTGACATCACATCAGATAACTGATCTCAGAAACCTCAGGTGTCAGAAGTCTGACCACAGTTTCCTACTTGGAATTCTGATTTGAAGGGTTGATTGATTCAATTTTACATAGTAGGAAGTTGGAATTTCCGACTTTCCAACATCCCTGGAATGCAACATCGCTCTCTCTCTCCCTGAAGTTGTGGAGGGAGGAGAGTGGGAGGAGAGTGGGAGGAGGAGGGGAGTTTGGGAAAGAATGTGTGGAATTTATTTCCTGTTCAGCTCATGGAGTGAGAGAGAGAGAGAGAGAGAGAGAGACAGACAGACAGCAGTGTAAAGTAAACCAGGAACAACCATGGCAGTGTCTGAACTCTCTTCACCCAACCAGAGAGACAGAAAACGACCAGGAGCTGAAAAATGACGGAGGAGGAGAGTTAACTCTTTTCTGGTGGATTATTCTTTATCTCCGTCTCTCCTTCCTCCAGACCTTCTCCAGGCCTTCTCCAGACCTTCTCCAGACCTCCAGACTAGGGAGGTCCACCATGGCCGAACCCCTGCTGAAGAGAACCTTTTCCCGGCTGCGGGGTAAAGACAGATCCCGGCGGAAAACCGACCCAAAGCTCAACGGTAAGATTGAAAAACAGAAAGTTTAAGATTAATAAGCAAATATAAATACATGTTATTGATATAACACTTAGCAATGAAATGAAATAAGATGAACAGGAAAACACAAGACACAACATAAAGTGTATGAAGTTATAAAATGTTTTAAATGGTTTAAAAAGATCAAGTGAATTAGCCGTTAAAGTGACATGATGACATTTCTCTTCCATTAGTTCTGTATTGCAGCTACATATCTTCTATCGTTTTAACTTATTTCATACTGCACGTTTTTGGAATATTGTCTTATTCTACACGTTTTCCATTAATTTCTTCTTCTTCTTCTCAGTTTGTACTGCGGTTGTTTTAATAATGCTGTAATCCGTTATTTCTACTTCTCTGGTGTTTTATTACGTCTCAATCTCAATCTTATTTCTATGGATCCTCTCACTATCTGCTGCTGTGACAACCTGATTTCCCCTCAGGATCAATAAAGTCTCCTCTCATTGTATTGATTTCCTACATCATTACCCAGACAGACTGACAGTGAGAGGGCAGGTTGAGGGTTCATTGTCTTGCTCAAGGGTACTTCAGCAGGTGGTGGGGCTCGAACCTGTGACCTTCTGGAGGTCCAGGCATGATGTAGGTTAAGATCCTGTTACTGTCTGCTGCTGTAGCGGATCAATAGTTATGTCATGTCATCATATTGAGCTAATGGGATTGATTCCCTCACCACCAGTTCCAGTCGAACATCAAAACCATGAGATGTTTCCAAACCGTCAAAGAATGAAAACTATTGATTCCCTTTTCCAAGGAAACATGAAGCATTGAGCCAAACCACATTGATCCAAAACGTCTGGTAATATGAGAGTTTAGATAACAGCTTGTTTTCTAGAATACCCCTATAGTGTCCCTATAATACCCCTATAGTGTCCTGATAATATCCCCATAGTGTCCCTATAATATCACTATAGTGTCCCTATAATATCCCTATAGTGTCCCTATAAAATCCCTATAGTGTCCCTATAATACCCCTATAGTTTCCCTATAATATCCCTATAGTGTCCCTATAATATCCCTATAGTGTCCCTATAATATCCCTATAGTGTCCCTATAAAATCCCTATAGTGTCCCTATAAAATCCCTATAGTGTCCCTATAATACCCCTATAGTTTCCCTATAATACCCCTATAGTGTCCTGATAATATCCCTATAGTGTCCCTATAATATCACTATAGTGTCCCTATAATATCACTATAGTGACGAATAGTTTTGGTTTGTGGTGTTTTATCAGCAGGCTGGTTAGTCTGTTACTAAAGTTCAGTTGAACTCTGATCTCACTGTTTACATTCAGAGAGACAGACAGGCATGCAGACAGACACAGACTGACTGACTGAAAAGACAGACAGACAGAGAGAGAGAGACAGGCTGACAGACAGACTGAAAAAGACAGACAGACAGACAGACTGAAGAAGACAGACCATTATCTTAGATTTAGGCAGAAAAATGTATTTGTAAAGTGACTCATGACATAAACTGACATCATAATCTATATGTTGTAGTACGAGTACTAGTACATGTTATAGTACAGAATCTAGTACATGTTGTAGTACAGAATCTAGTATATGTTGTAAAGTACTAATACATGTAGCACAGGTACTAGTGCATGTTGTAGTACAGGATCTAGTACGTGTTAGTACAGGTTCTAGTACATGTTGTAGTAAAAGTACATTTAGTAAAAGTACTAGTACATGTTGTAGTACACTGTACAACTACTGATTGTGCTGATTGTAACAGTTAGACCTTTACTGGGTTTTGTTCTCTCTGACACACACACACACACACCAGTAATAAAGTGTGTGTTGACAGTGAAAGAGGTTGTTGTTTGTGGCTGGCTGCGTTGATAATGAATAGACACATACAACCAATCAACACAGTGGGGAATGGTGATGTCATCTGTTAGCATGGTCGCTAAGTGGTAAGTCACATCCTGGGACCTAATGACTCTAATACTGTCTGTCAGCACTCATGTGGGTGATGTGTGGTGATGTCATCTGAACATTTGTGGTTGTTATGTCATTGGTATAATGATGATGTCAGCAGTTCAGTCTCTTAAACAGTTCAGTCTCTTTAACAGTTCAACAGTTCAGTGTCTTCAGCAGTTCAGTCTCTTCAACAGTTCAGCAGTTCAGTCTCTTTAACAGTTCAGTCTTTTCAGCAGTTCAGTCTCTTCAGCCGTTTAGTCTCTTCAACAGTTCAACAGTTCAGTGTCTTCAGCAGTTCAGTCTCTTCAACAGTTCAGTCTCTTTAACAGTTCAGTCTCTTTAACAGTTCAACAGTTCCATCTCTTCAACAGTTCCGTCTCTTCAAAAGTTCAGTATCTTTAACAGTTCAGTCTCTTCAGCAGTTCAGTCTCTTTAACAGTTCAGTCTCTTCAGCAGTTCAGTCTATTCAACAGTTCAGTCTCTTCAGCAGTTCAGTATCTTAAACAGTTCAGTCTCTTATACAGTTCAGTCTCTTCAACAGTTCAGTCTATTCAACAGTTCAGCAGTTTGGTCTCTTTAACAGTTCAGTCTCTTCAGCAGTTCAGCAGTTCAGTCTCTTGAGCAGTTCAGTCTCGTTAACAGTTCAGTCTCTTCAGCAGTTCAGTCTCTTTAACAGTTCAGTCTCTTCAGCAGTTCAGTCTCCAACAGTTCAGTCTCTTCAACAGTTCAGCAGTTCAGTCTCTTCAGCAGTTCAGTCTCTTCAACAGTTCAGCAGTTCAGTCTCTTTAACAGTTCAGTCTCTTCAGCAGTTCAGTCTCTTCAACAGTTCAACAGTTCAGTCTCTTCAACAGTTCAGTCTCGTTAACAGTTCAGTCTCTTCAACAGTTCAGCAGTTCAGTCTCTTTAACAGTTCAGTCTCTTTAGCAGTTCAACAGTTCAGTCTCTTCAACAGTTCAGTCTCGTTAACAGTTCAGTCTCTTCAACAGTTCGGTCTCGTTAACAGTTCAGTCTCTTCAGCAGTTCAGCAGTTCAGTCTCTTTAACAGTTCAGCAGTTCAGTCTCTTCAGCAGTTCAGTGTCTTCAGCAGTTCAGTCTCTTCAACAGTTAAGTCTCTTTAACAGTTCAACAGTTCAGTCTCTTCAACAGTTCAGTCTCGTTAATAGTTCAGTCTCTTCAGCAGTTCAGTCTCTTCAACAGTTCAGTCTCTTCAGCAGTTCAGTCTCTTTAACAGTTCAGCAGTTCAGTCTCTTCAACAGTTCAGTATCTTTAACAGTTCAGTCTCTTCAGCAGTTCAGTCACTTCAACAGTTCAGTCTCTTCAACAGTTCAGTCTCTTTAACAGTTCAACAGTTCAGTCTCTTCAACAGTTCAGTCTCTTTAACAGTTCAACAGTTCAGTCTCTTCAACAGTTCAGTCTCTTTAACAGTTCAACAGTTCAGTCTCTTCAGCAGTTAAGTCTCTTTAACAGTTCAGTCTCTTCAGCAGTTCTGAAAGACTGAAATTTCTCCACCAGATCCACAACTGCCATACATGTTGTTTCTGACATGTTAATAATATCAAATATACCTACATATACATCCTCTCCTCTCTCCTCTCCTCCTGTCTCCACTCCTCTCTCCCCTCCTCTCCTCCTCTCCTCTCCTCTGTTCAGTGTTTTGTCTAAAATAGGGAAAGCAGCTCTCACAGTCTTTTGCTCACCCACACTGCCCTCTCTCTCTCTGGGTGTGTGTGTGTGTGTGTAAACAGCATGCCACTGTGACACAAAGCTGTGTGTGTGTGTGTGTGTGTGTGTGTGTGTGTTATCTCCGTGGTACTGTGCCAGCTGGATTGATAGAGAGACAGATTTAGAAAATGTACTGAAGAGAGACAGAGACGGAGAGACAGTCAGAAAGAGAGACAGACAGTCAGCGAGAGAGAGAGAGAGAGAGACAGACAGACAGACAGTCAGAGAGAGAGAGAGACACAGACAGACAGTCAGAGAGAGAGACAGTCAGAAAGAGAGACAGACAGTCAGAGAGACAGTCAGAGAAAGAGAGAGAGACAGACATACAGAACACATTTAAATCTTCCCTCAATATTTCAAAATCGAGATTCCCCCCCTTTATTTATTAAAGTATATTAT
This sequence comes from Hoplostethus atlanticus, assembly GCA_034670405.1. Taxonomy (NCBI): domain Eukaryota; kingdom Metazoa; phylum Chordata; class Actinopteri; order Trachichthyiformes; family Trachichthyidae; genus Hoplostethus; species Hoplostethus atlanticus. Next base: position 20,974 of record JAXDDX010000272.1, read on the forward strand.
CATCAAAACAACATAATACTAGAACACAATGGAGCTGACTCAGATGTGATCAGATGTGACCAGATGTGATGTGATCAGATGTGATCAGATGTGATCAGATGTGACCAGATGTGATCAAATGTGATCAGATGTGACCAGATGTGAAACAGTGATCTGTTATTCAGAGTTCAGTATTCAACAAAGCTTTGTAATAATGTATTATAAAGGTTAGTGGCTGTTCAGTCTGAGCTTTTCCATTTGACGCTGTTACACTGTGTGTGTGTGTGTGTGTGATATAATTATCAATAGAGTCTTTATCTGAAGCATCTGTTCAGCACATGAGACCAGAAACACAAGACTGTCTTGTCTGCCTGCCAGCCTGTCTCTCTGCCTGTCTGTGTCTCTGCTACTGGTCATGTACTGATCAGAAACATGAAAACACACTGACACCCTCCATCAGTCAATACATAAATCAATAAACACACATATTACATACAGCTGAATGTCCTGCAGACAGACAGGTTTCTATCAGATAGACACAAAGCACCATTTCCTGTCATTACCAGTGTGTGTGTGTGTGTGTGTGTGCGTGCTTGTGTGTATGTGTGTGTGTTCGGAGGCAGTAGTACTAGCATTGATGACTGCAGCCTTTGTGTGTTTGTGTGTATTTTAAGGCAATGAATAGTGAATAGACGCGTGTGTGTGTGTGTGTGTGTGTGTGTGTGTGTGTGTTAGGTCTTAAGTACAGAGTGTTCATTGACATCTGCACAGTCACAACTGTTTATTCACCCCTTCCTCCTTCCTGACTCCTCTCTCCTCCTCTCCTCTCCCCTCCTCTCTTCTTTCCTCCCCTCCTCTCCTCCTCTCCTCTTTCCTCCCCCCCATCCTCTATCCTCCTCTCCTCTCTCCTCCTCTCCTCCCCTCATCTACCCTCCTGTTGACTGATCAGCATTTCTCAGGCTGCAGAATATTAAAACCAGATGGGCTATTATTAGCAACACACATACACAGTTCTCTCTCAGGTCCTCTTTGGCTCAGTCAGACCACAGGAAGAGGAAGCCAGTCTCTGGAACGTGTTACTTCCTGTGTGGCCAGCAGCCAGTCAGAGGCGGTTGTTCCAGTTCCAGGAAGTGACCTCGTCCTCTTCAACTCTTCCTGCTAGAGTTCAGAAAAGCCTCTGAAACAGAATTTAGACCAGCGGTGTCCAACCATGGTCCATGTTTCCTTCCAACCAAACACCAAATCAGATGGTTTCACTGGTTAACTCACCTTGAGGCAGAAATCAACTAACCAGTGAAATCACCTGGTGTAGTGAACGGTTGGCCCCTCTGTGACACCACTGGTTCAGACCTTGGGACACCAAAACTCTTTAGGAGTTTGTCAGCCTGTGCTCAACCGACGTTGCAAAAAATAGTAATGAGATACAGCAAAGAAATAGAATATGAAGAATATAGAGGAATATAATGAATGGAGCAAATGGAGGGTGTTAAACATAACGTACGTGGAATGTGGAATCATCAGTGGTAGCACCTGGGGTGTTTCAAGTCTTTCAACTATTATAAACCCTCACCCAGGCGACCCAGCTGAGGCTGATCAGGCCTCAACTAGTCCGAGTGTCATGGCCCCAATGGCCGTTCCTCATCAATCAAAGCCACTTTCTCAGCTGCCTCTCCAGCGACTCTAGTGGCCCTGCTGAGCTCCATAGGCCTTAACAGGTGGCTGACCTACAAATCCCTGGCAGCCTACTTCGACTGGCAAACATTTTATTCTCCATCCTTGCCTGCTGCTCTGCTCCATTAGCTCCTGGTACTTGGCTCTTTTCCTCTCCTGAGCCTCCTCCATCTTTTCTTACCAGGAGACTGTGAATTCTATCAGTGTCAGTTGTGTTGTTGCTTCTCATACTAAAAAGATGTCTGGCCTTTGGGTTGTCTGCACTATGTGCGATGGGATCTTCAGTTGTGTTTCCAGATTGACCGACATTACCCAGTCTCTAGCAGTGGAGAGCTGCCCTCGTTAGGAATTCTTTGCCTTGGGCAATGTCTTCTCCCCTGCTCTGACAAAGGGTATCTCCATGGTGCTGTGACAGGCATGCCTGCTGCTGTGGATTCCCTTGCTGATTGCTTCAGCGATTGTCTTAAGGACCTGGGCACCAGCATTAGCGGCCTTCACTAAGTGCCTTGGGACAGCAGCTCAGGATGTGCTGCAGGGTGGCATCTCAACTTTACCCGAGCAGAACAGGTTGGGTGGGCTTGGAAGAACGTTGTACACTCCTTGAATCAGAAACTTGATCCTTTGGGGTTAGGCCTTCCAGATTTCATCCCAGGTGACAGTGCTCCATCGCTCGCTCCCATTTTGTCCAGGCCCCTTGTCATTTCATGGATACTGCAACAATGGTTCTTTCCTCCTCCACCGCTGCTCGCACCTCCTCTTGCAAGAGGACCCTCCTCTCCTTACCCTGGGCAGTGTTGTACCAGGGAGTTGGTGTACTTCCCATGCCAGCTCTTCCCTGGGCCACTGTCCCCACCAGGGTTTTGTGTTTCAGCCTAGATTCTGTCACTTGCACTGCCTCTGCTGCCTTCCACTTCCTTCCAGTCTTAACTTGTATTCCGGTGTGGGCAACCTTCGGGTCTCTTGAAGAAGAGTATTACAGATGTTCTTTTGCTCATGCAACCATAAACTGCTCCCTAACAGAGCTAAGAGGTAGTCTGAGCTTGTTGCTATTACAGTACAACGCAATGCTGCACTCAAGTGTTCCTCCAACCAGCCTGTGGGGCATAGAGCCCTAGGCATTAGCCAGATCCAGCTACTAAACTGTAAGATCACCTCTGCCCTCTCTTGCTTCTCTTGCGTCACCACTTTGCTGTGTTCCAGGTACATTGGGGATGCCTCCTTTCTGCACTGCTGTATCTATATAGTTGTTACTCACAAGGAAATTTGACAGCTGTTGTGCTAAAGCCATGCCTCTCCTCCAAATTACCTTCAGATGTCTCCACAGCCGGTGACTTAGATTGAGGCAGTTCTTGTAGATTCTGTAAGGGACCTTTCTTGGACCTTGTGTTGAACTTACTCTGGCTCGCCTAACAACTTCCTTCACTTCCCTCAGGCTTAGTTCCTTAGGGTTGAACTCAAATGATGGTTCAGCTTGTGTAATTAATGTGCTGCAGGTACCCAGTGCTTGGTGACTTATCAAATCAATGTAGGTGTCCTTGAGGTAGCTGTCAATGGCTGCTTTTGAGCATCTCAAGTGCCCCCCTTGTTTCTGTCCAAGGAGTTGTTTGGTGAATTTGAAGGGGTTAGTGAGAAACGCTGACCTCTACCTTGCTCTTTCCCTTCTCCTTCTCCTTCCTCTGCTCTGCAAAGGGTTAGAAGTCTCTGCATCAGGATAGCCCTCAGGTCTTTCCAGGGCACTCTTTCACCTTCTCCTGCCTCCTTGTATCTTCTCTTCAGTGCCTTAAGTTCCTGTCGTATTTCTGGATGCGAGCTACTCTGTTGTTCATGGTGTATACCCTTGGCGCAGCTTTGGCCTCTTCTACACCTAATCTCGCCAGTGCCATGCTTACAGTGATGGTGGTCATTGCATTGGTTCACTGGTTGACACTGCCTTTTGATGTGGAATCTAGTAACTGACCTACATCATCATCAAACTGCTGCTACTCTGCTCTCTTATGGAATATACAGAGGCAAAGAAGAAACAAATGAAAAATAGACCAAACGCGATGTAGTGATGTCATTATGTTTGTGATGTCATTATGTTGGTGATGTAGTGATGTCATTATATTGGTGATGTAGTGATGTCATTATGTTTGTGATGTCATTATGTTGGTGATGTAGTGATGTCATTATATTGGTGATGTAGTGATGCCATTATGTTGGTGATGTAGTGATGTCATTACGTTGGTGATGTGATGTCATTATGTTGGTGATGTAGTGATGTCATTACGTTGGTGATGTAGTGATGTCATTACGTTGGTGATGTAGTTAGATCATTATGTTGGTGATGTAGTGATGTCATTATGTTGGTGATGTAGTGATGTCATTACGTTGGTGATGTAGTTAGATCATTATGTTGGTGATGTAGTGATGTCATTATGTTGGTGATGTAGTGATGTCATTATGTTGGTGATGTAGTTAGATCATTATGTTGGTGATGTAGTGATGTCATTATGTTGGTGATGTAGTGATGTCATTATGTTGGTGATGTAGCGATGTCATTATGTTGGTGATGTAGTGATGTCATTATGTTGGTGATGTAGTTAGATCATTATGTTGGTGATGTAGTGATGTCATTATGTTGGTGATGTAGTGATGTCATTACGTTGGTGATGTAGTGATGTCATTATGTTGGTGATGTAGTGATGTCATTACGTTGGTGATGTAGTGATGTCATTATGTTGGTGATGTAGTTAGATCATTATGTTGGTGATGTAGTGATGTCATTATGTTGGTGATGTAGTGATGTCATTACGTTGGTGATGTAGTTAGATCATTACGTTGGTGATGTAGTGATGTCATTATGTTGGTGATGTAGTGATGTCATTATGTTGGTGATGTAGTTAGATCATTATGTTGGTGTGTAGTGATGTCATTATGTTGGTGATGTAGTTAGATCATTATGTTGGTGATGTAGTGATGTCATTATGTTGGTGATGTAGTGATGTCATTACGTTGGTGATGTAGTGATGTCATTACGTTGGTGATGTAGTGATGTCATTATGTTGGTGATGTAGTTAGATCATTATGTTGGTGATGTAGCGATGTCATTATGTTGGTGATGTAGTGATGTCATTAAGTTGGTGATGTAGTGATGTCATTATGTTGGTGATGTAGTGATGTCATTATGTTGGTGATGTAGAGTCTAATGTCGTAAGTCTACCTGGTTGAATAAAGATTAAATTAAATTAAATGATTTAATAATAATTTAATCTCAATAATGAAACAGATTTCACCAGAATCAGCTTCAAAGACAGAGTACACCGAACCTAAGACACACACACACACACACAGAGAGGGTATATTCATGCAGCTTGTGGCTAGGTCAGATATTCTGCATACTGTCTGTCATGAGGATCTCACACACACACACACACACACACACACACACACAGCTGTAAAGGGGTAGAAGAAGGGGAAGCAAGAGCAGAGGAAGAAAAGAACAGAATGTTGGAGGAGAGAAATCCAGATGTACAGGAAGTCAGAGACAGGGAGACAGAGAGAGAGACGGGGGAGAGAGAGAGAGAGAGAGAGAGACAGGGAGAGACAGGGGCACAGAGAGAGAGAGACAGGGAGAGAAGGACAGGGAGAGACGGACAGGGAGAGACAGAGAGAGAGAGAGAGAGAGAGAGAGAGAGAGAGAGAGAGAAAGAACCACAAAATAGCTCGCCCCTAAATTCCTTCTCTCTCTCTCTCTACAAATATCTTATATATCACACCAAATAAGGGCTTTTATCCAACCATGAGAATGATAATAACAGCTGTGTGTGTGTGTGTGTGTGTGTGTGTGTGTGTGACCTAGACGTCCCAGGGAAGACTGAATCTGTTGTCCAGAGTTCTTCATCATCATCATCACCGCCATCACCGCTGTTACCAACAGCAGACCCCGACCCCCCTTCACCCCCCCGCAACCACATCACGGTTGCTAAGAAACAGCAGTGGGCACAACAGGCATCCGTGGCTCTGCCCCCCACCCTACCCACTGGCACCGCCCTCAGGCCCTCTGATTGGGACCGTCCATCAGGAAACTCCCAGGATGCATCTGGCCTGGCCTGGAGCCAGAGACTAGGACAGGACAAGGTACAGGACACCGGGGTTGAGGGTTCTATTCCCCGAGTAGCTCAGGTAGAGGGCACTCACACTGCCAGGTTTGGGGGTTCACTTCCCACCAGGGCCCCCCATCCTAATAACGTATGCAGTCATAGTACTAAATGAGCTTCAGAGTAAAGCCTCCATTTGATCCCATAAATATCTATTTTCATTCATAACATGAAACAAAATAATTGTTCTTATTATATTTCAATGGTTAAAGGTTGTCAGTTACAAGGGGCTATTCCTTCCTGTTCTTCCTCAGCAGACGTCACCTGTGGGGTCCCTCAGGGCTCAATTCTAGGCCCCATCCTTTTCTCCATCTACATTCTTCCTTGGTAAATCATTTGTAAATACAATGTCTCTTTCCATTGCTATGCAGACGATACCCAGATATACCCGTCAAAACCAAACCTAACTCCATACAAACAACAACTGCCTTGTAGACATCAAGTGTTGGATGTCTCAGAACTTTTAACAACAGAATGACAGCAAATCAGAAATTGTCTTTGGCAGTCTTAGCTCCAGAAACCCTGTGGTAAAGGATCTAGTCTGTCGTCCAACACAAAACCAGCAGCTACAAATCTAGTAGTGATGCTTGACGGTGACCTGTCATTTTAATCCTTCTCAGATCTACAGGTCATCTGGTTTAGACACTGCACCTCCTCTATTCCTGCCTCAGTCAAAAGTCACTCTGTTTACAATTCATTTTACCAGTTCTCCGCCAGTTAGATTTAGAATTGATTTAGATTTTACTGAACATACTTAGCTCAGCTAAGCTAAGACTATTGATATAGACAGAGGACTAAAGGTGATTGACCCTGACTGTGCTGACTGTGAGTCTAGACTTGGGACTAAAGGTGATTGATTTTACCATCAGGGACTCCCAGGCTGTGGATCGCCCTGCCTGAGGAAGTATTGCCTTTAAAGCTTTTTACTTCTTAACGCAGTTAGACTTTCCTTTATGTACTTGTTGTTGATTCTGCTCACTTTAGTGGTGTTGTTTCTTTTCATCTTTTAATGTATTTGCTCTTGCTTATGCTTCTTATTTATCTCTTCATTATATATTTTACTTTTCTTGTTTTTATGTCTTCCTCTGCTTTTAGATAAGTACTATAGAAATAGTTGATTATTATTTATTTATCATTAATATTAATATTATTGATATTATTATTATTATTATGTTATTATGTTTGTATTATGTTTCTGAACTGTTACCCTTCAGGCGTATAGTCTCATTATATCATGTACATTTGTATCATATCAGCCTTATGATTGACCCCTCCTTGTTGTTCTGCTCCTAGGCAGACCAGCGTGGTGACAGGATGTTTGTTGGTCTGGGCTTCGATCTGACTAGCGCCCCCTGTCCTCCTCTCAGTGGTAAAACATTCCTGCCGGAAGCCTCCCAGCCACCAGGGGGCTCCTCTGACGTCCCCGCTTCGTCCACCGGCACCAAGCTGTCTGGCCAGCGGGCCTACCTGCAGAGCCTGGATCGCAGCAGCCGAGCCTGGGTGCTGTCATCAGGAAAGTCCCACGCCTCAGATGAGGCCTGTGGGCTGCAGGAGGAAAGCAGCAGCAACATCTGGTACAACCCGATCCCCGAGGAGGAGGACGGAGTAGGACCGAGGGAGGAGGAGGTCTGGAGGAGGAGAGACAAGAAGGATAAGGGAGGAGTTCAGAGGCGGGTGGGGCCAGGAGATGCGGGGCCGGGACCAGGAGGAACCTGGGAAGGGCCATCAGACTGTCATAGCAGCGACTGTCCACTGGAGGGCGTCAACCCAAACATTAGCCACCATACTGATGACATCACAGCAGAAAACACAGGTAGGAAGCGCCAGGAAGTTGTATGATAGGAAGTCTGGGAAAGTCTGGCATAAGGGAAATCACTCACTTCTTCAACATGGGCAACATACAGTACTACTGCAGTACTACTACTGTGCTATTACAGCATTACTACAGTACTATTCTTTGTATCCAGCAAAGCATAAACTACAGTACTACTACCACTACAGCGCTACTTCAGTACTACTATAGCGCTACTACAGTATTACTACTGGACTACTACAGTTTTATTACAGCGCTACTACAGCGCTACTACAGTAGTATTACAGCGCTACTACAGTAGTACTACAGCGCTACTACAGTATTACTACAGGACTACTACAGTTTTATTACAGCACTACTACAGCGCTACAACAGCGCTACTACATTATTACTACTGTACTACTACAGAAATACTTCAGCACTTGTAGTACTGCAATACTACTACAGTACTACTATAGTACTAAAAACTAAAAAAGTTAAGAAATAAGTAAAAGTAAAGTAAAAACTTGTTTTTTGTTGATGTCGATGGATTTTTGACATTTTACAATATAGAAGCAAATCTCTCTCTCTCTCTCCCTGTCTCTCTCCCTGTCTCTCTCTCTCTCTCTCTCACACTCTCTCTCTCTCCCTGTCTCTCTCCTTGTCTCTCTCTCTCTCTCTCTCTCTGTCTCTCCCTCTCTCTCTCCCTGTCTCTCTCCTTGTCTCTCTCTCTCCCTCCCTCTCTCTCTCTCTCTCTCTCTCTCTCTCTCTCTCTCTCTCTCTCTGTCTCTCCCTCTCTCTCTCTCTCTCTCCCTGTCTCTCTCCTTGTCTCTCTCTCTCCCTGTCTCTCTCTCTCTCTCTCTCCCTGTCTCTCTGTCTCTCTCTCTCTCTCTCTCTCTCTCTCTCTCTCTCTCAGACTCCCCTCCCTCAGACTATAGCCCCACCTCCCTGAAGAAAGGGGGCGTGTCTGGCAGTGTGATTGACAGGCTGAGGTCTCCAGGGACAGTGAGGAAGCTCTCTCTCAAGATGAAGAAACTTCCTGAACTTCGGCGCAAACTCAGTCTTCGCTCATCCTCCCGTGCCCATCGCCATGGAAACGACGCCAGAGGGGGAGGGGGGAGGGGGAGGGGGCGGGGACGAGGTGGCATCGACCAGTAAGGACACAGCGTCATCGTCATCCAATCAAAACGTGATAAGCAGATATCATCTGGACAGCTCCGCCCCTCCGGCCAGGCCGCTGCGACGGTCCTCCAGAGGGCGCTCAGCTAGTAAAGGAGGTACATACAGACAGTTATATAAATATACTGTATATTGATATTATATTTATGGGGGGCCAAACAGGAAATATCTATCGAACTTTGATATATATACATCGGCCTTATATATATATATATATATATATATATATATATATACAACACAGCGGAGGAAGCCACCTTCGGAGCTCCGCTGCAGTAGTCATGCCTCATGCATTAACAACACAGCTGAGCTCGGGACGATCTGCCAGAATAAAGCGATTCCTGAATATCTGTAATTAGATCTGAAACTGACTGAAAGCTTCAGCTTCCTGCCGACAGCCGCAACATTTGGTGTCCTGGAGCAAACGATCGCTATAGTTTCTAGAAAACTATTGTCATTGAACAGATCGTACAGGCTCCCTTCCATTCTCAGACATTCCACTAGAGTAGAAACAAATACTGTTGAAAAGATGGCTGGATCAATACCTGATCGAAACACAAAGTCCGATGTATATATATCAAAGTTCATTATATATATATTAAAGTTCGATAAATATTACCTGTTTGGCCCCCATATATATTTATATATTATATTTATATTACGGTCCTCTAGAGGGCGCTCTGCTAGTGAAGCAGGCACATACAGACAGTAATTATTGGTTGTGGTATTTTAATAGAGATTATTTTTCATACAGTCTCGAGTCACAGGTCACAGTTCACAGGTCACATTTCACAGGTCACAGGTCACAGTTTGAGCCTCGACAAACCATCAGCTAAATGACTAGGATGTAAAATGTAGATGTTTGTGTTCAGGTTACCTTAGCGATGGAGACTCCCCCGAGCTGCTGCCACGGCAACAGGCCCCTCCCCCTACAATGTCCCAGGAAACAGGATGCGACGTGAGCTCCTTCCGGCTGTACGTGGGCTCTGACCTGCCACGATGCGCTCAGCGGGTGACCGGGCTACTGACCGTCCATCTACTGGGCCTGGAGGAGATGAAGACCAGCAGGTACAAACACAACACCACACCCGCTAGCACTGGCTAACACCTGCTAGCACCAGCTAGGGGTCGGCTAGCCAAGACCGCCTCAGGTGGCGATGAAAGACTTTATTATTAAAAAGCGATTAGCAACAAATGTAGCTGCTTCTTGAAGCACAGGAGAAAATGTTATTTGTAGACAGCCGATGCATTTGGTGACAAATTGGTGCCGACTGGCCAGTCTGGTCACGGCACCCTTCTCCGATAGAGCAGGGGGAGGGGCCTGTCAGCGGGACCCTCCTCCCCTAGAGCAGGGGGAGTGGGGAGGGGCCTGTCAGCGGGACCCTCCTCCCCTAGAGCAGGGGGAGGGGCCTGTCAGCGGGACCCTCCTCCCCTAGAGCAGGGGGAGGGGGGAGGGGCCTGTCAGCGGGTCCAGGTTTGACATAAAGCACAACAATTGGCATTTGACAGCTCAAAAAGTATCGAGTATGGATATGACTTGGTATCGGTATCGTGTCCATGTCTCGTCCCAGGGCAGAGGCCAGTAAGGAGGTCTTCCTGGCCATCCAGATTGACGGGGTGACTAGAGCGAGGACCGCCCTCCTGACCCTGCGAGGCTCCGCCCTCTCATTAAACCACGCCTTCCACCTAGAGCTGGAGAGAGCCAGGCAGCTACGCCTAGTGGTACTTACACCAGTTACTACGACTAGAGGTAAATACTAGTATTACTACCACCAATACTACTACTATTAATGCTGCTACTGCTACTACAAGTAGTAGTACTACAGCACACATAGTTGGTAATACTTCTACTATACGCTCAGCCTCAAATAGAAACCCATCAACTCTATTGGAATTGAGATTGTAAATAATTCTTCTCTCTTTCTCTACAGCCAATCCACAGGGAGTGGGAGGGGCTAAACCAGGGACCAATCAGACACATGCCGGTTCAACCAGGAACAGAGTCTGCTGTCTGGGCGGAGTCTCTATCCCTCCGCTCTTTAAAGGTACTAAATGATTAGGATTTTATTTATTGGGTCCATTAATAATTCACTGTAATACTAGTTGGACTGTCAGTGGTCAGCCGGGTTAATATTCATGAGAATATATCATAGTAGTTTACATTCTACTGCTACTACTACTACTACTACTACCACTGCTACTACAAATACTAATATTACTACTACTATTACTATTACTACTGCTGCTATTACTATTACTGCTGTCGGAGACAATAAAGAGCCATCTAATCTCATCTAATCTAAATTACTCCTACTATTACTACTACTATTACTATTACTACTACTATTACTACTACTATTACTATTACTATTATTACTACTACTACTACTACTATTACTACTGCTACTACTATTATTACTACTACTATTACTACTACTATTACTATTACTACTATTACTACTACTACTATTACTACTACTACTACTACTATTACTACTGCTACTACTACTATTACTACTACTATTACTACTGCTACTACTATTACTACTACTATTACTACTGCTACTGCTACTACTACTATTACTACTACTATTACTACTGCTACTACTATTACTACTACTACTACTACTACTACTGCTACTACTACTATTACTACTGCTACTACTATTACTACTACTACTACTACTATTACTACTGCTACTACTACAATAACTACTGCTACTACTACTATTACTACTACTATTACTACTGTTACTACTATTACTACTATTACTATTACCCCTACTTCTGCTAGTAATACTAATGTCTCTCTCTCTCTCTCTCTCTCCCTGTCTGTCTGTCTCTCTCTCCCTGTCTGTGTCTCTCCCTGTCTCTCTCCCCCTGTCTATCTCTCTCAGGGTGTCGTAGTCAGCAGCTATGTGTGAAGTTGGAACCCAGAGGTCTTCTGTACGTCAAACTGTCGCTACAGGAACAATGGGATGCACAGGTACGCACAGTACTACTAATACTAATACTGATACTACTACTACTACTACTACTGTTATTAGTACTACTAATAATAAAGTGAGTAAATACTGACTGATGTGATGAGTTCTCTCTCTGTAATATTCTAGAAATCAAATGATGATGATGAAACAACATCGATATCAGGTCAATAACATGTCCAACTCCCTCCAGCCCAGCAGTGACGCGTCAGTGCCCCCTAGTGTGTTTGGGGTTGAACTACACCACCTAGTGGAGAAAGAGGGATCTGCATCTCCAACACCTCTACTGATCCAGAAGTCTGTAGCAGAGATAGAGAGAAGAGGATTAAAGGTACTGCCTGTCTGTCTGCCTGTCTGCCTGCCTGTCTCTCTCTCTGTCTGTCTGTCTGTCTGCCTGCCTGTCTCTCTGTCTGTCTGTCTGCCTGTCTGTCTGCCTGCCTGCCTGCCTGTCTGTCTATCGATGGACTGATTTTCAGCACTTTCACCTCTGACCAGTGCACACTCTTATCTAACACAATGTCTCCCTGTCTGTCTGCCTGTCTGTCTGTCTGTCTCCCTGTCTGTCTCCATGTCTCACTGTCTCCCTGCCTGTCTGTCTCTCTCCCTGTCTGTCTGTCTGTCTCCCTGTCTGTCTCCATGTCTCCCTGTCTCCCTGTCTGTCTCTCTCCCTGTCTGTCTGTCTGCCTGTCTGTCTGTCTGTCTCCCTGTCTGTCTCCATGTCTCCCTGTCTCCGTCTGTCTGTCTCTCTCCCTGTCTCTCTGTCTGTCTCCCTGTCTGTCTGTCTGTCTCTCTGTCTGTCTCCCTGTCTGTCTCCATGTCTCCCTGTCTCCCTGTCTGTCTGTCTCTCTCCCTGTCTCTCTGTCTGTCTGCCTGTCTGTCTGTCTCCCTATCTGTCTCCATGTCTCCCTGTCTCCCTGTCTGTCTCCATGTCTCCCTGCCTGTCTGTCTGTCTCCCTATCTGTCTCCATGTCTCCCTGTCTCCCTGCCTGCCTGTCTGTCTCTCTCCCTGTCTGTCTGTCTGCCTGTCTGTCTGTCTGTCTCCCTGTCTGTCTCCATGTCTCCCTGTCTCCGTCTGTCTGTCTCTCTCCCTGTCTCTCTGTCTGTCTGTCTGTCTGTCTCCCTGTCTGTCTCCATGTCTCCCTGTCTCCGTCTGTCTGTCTCTCTCCCTGTCTCTCTGTCTGTCTCTCTGTCTGTCTCCCTGTCTGTCTGTCTGTCTCTCTGTCTGTCTCCCTATCTGTCTCCATGTCTCCCTGTCTCCCTGTCTGTCTCCATGTCTCCCTGCCTGTCTGTCTGTCTCCCTATCTGTCTCCATGTCTCCCTGTCTCCCTGCCTGCCTGTCTGTCTCTCTCCCTGTCTCTCTGTCTGTCTCCATGTCTTACTGTCTCTCTGTCTGTCTGTCTTCCTGTCTGTCTGTCTGTCTGTCTGTCTGTCTCCCTGTCTGTCTCCCTGTCTGTCTCCATGTCTCCCTGTCTGTCTGCCTGTCTGTCTCTCTGTCTGTCTCCCTGTCTGTCTGTCTGTCTCCCTGTCTGTCTCCATGTCTCCCTGCCTGTCTGTCTCTCCCCCTGTCTGTCTGTCTCCATGTCTCCCTGCCTGTCTGTCTCTCTCCCTGTCTGTCTGCCTGTCTGTCTCCATGTCTCCCTGCCTGTCTGTCTCTCTCCCTGTCTGTCTGTCTCCCTGTCTCTCTGTCTGTCTCCCTGTCTGTCTGTCCCCCTGTCTCTCTGTCTGTCTGCCTGTCTGTCTTCCTGTCTGTCAGGTGGTAGGTCTGTATCGGCTGTGTGGTTCTGCTGCGGTGAAGAAGGAACTGAGGGATTGGTTTGAGAGGAACAGTTCAGCGGTCTGCCTCAGTGAGGAGCTCTACCCTGACATCAACGTCATCACAGGTCAGTAGCTGCTGTCTGTTAGTCTGTTGTCCTGTAGTGGTCTGTAGTGGTCAGTAGTCGTCAATAGCTGGTCCGTAGCTGGTCTGTAGTGGTCAGTAGCTGGTCTGTAGTGGTCTGTTGTCCTCTAGGTATATGTAGCTGGTCTGTAGTGGTCAGTAGCTGGTCTGTAGTGGTCAGTAGTGGTCAATAGCTGATCTGTAGTGGTCAGTAGCTGGTCTGTAGTGGTCTGTTGTCCTCTAGGTATATGTAGCTGGTCTGTAGTGGTCAGTAGCTGGTCTGTAGTGGTCAGTAGCTGGGCTGTAGTGGTCTGTATTGGTCAGTAGCTGGTCTGTTGTGGTCTGTTGTCCTCTAGGTGTATGTAGCTGGTCTGTTGTGGTCTGTAGTGGTCAGTAGCTGGTCTGTAGTGGTCTGTAGTGGTCAATAGCTGGTCTGTTGTGGTCTGTAGTGGTCAGTAGCTGTCTGTAGTGGTCTGTAGTGGTCAGTAGCTGGTCTGTAGTCATCAATAGCTGGTCCGTAGCTGGTCTGTAGTGGTCAGTAGCTGGTCTGTAGTGGTCAGTAGTGGTCAATAGCTGGTCTGTTGTGGTCTGTAGTGGTCAGTAGCTGGTCTGTAGTGGTCAGTAGCTGGGCTGTAGTGGTCTGTAGTGGTCAGTAGCTGGTATGTAGTAGTCAGTAGCTGGGCTGTAGTGGTCTGTATTGGTCAGTAGCTGGTCTGTTGTGGTCTGTTGTCCTCTAGGTGTATGTAGCTGGTCTGTTGTGGTCTGTAGTGGTCAGTAGCTGGTCTGTAGTGGCCAATAGCTGATCTGTTGTGGTCTGTAGTGGTCAGTAGCTGGTCTGTAGTGGTCTGTAGTGGTCAGTAGCTGGTCTGTAGTCATCAATAGCTGGTCCGTAGCTGGTCTGTAGTGGTCAGTAGCTGGTCTGTAGTGGTCAGTAGTGGTCAATAGCTGGTCTGTTGTGGTCTGTAGTGGTCAGTAGCTGGTCTGTTGTGGTCTGTAGTGGTCAGTAGCTGGTCTGTAGTGGTCAGTAGCTGGGCTGTAGTGGTCTGTAGTGGTCAGTAGCTGGTCTGTTGTGGTCTCTTGTCCTCTAGGTGCATGTAGCTGGTCTGTAGTGGTTAGTATTGGTCAGTAGCTGGTCTGTAGTGGTCTGTTGTTGTCTGTAGCGGTCTGTAGTGGTCTGTTGTCCTGAGTATATCTTTCTCCTCAGGCATACTGAAGGACTACCTGCGGGAGCTGCCATCTCCTCTCATCACCAGGACCTTGTACCAGGTCGTCCTGGAGGCCATGACCCTGCGACCCCCCCCTGCTCCCCCTGTGACCCCTGACCCCCAGCTGGCCCAGGGCACTGTGGCCCTGCTGGACTGTCTGCCTGCACCGGAGAGGGTAAGACACAGTACTACTGTACTAGTACTGTACTACTACTGTACTAGTATTGTACTCTGCACCAGAGAGGGTAGGAATAGTATTCTATTCTATTTGACTTTTCACAAATTATTTTTTGCTATTTCTCTCTCTGTCTGTCTGTCTGTCTGTTTGTCTCTCTGTCTGTCTGTCTGTCTGTTCTCTCTCTCTCTGTCTGTCTGTCTGTCTGTTCTCTCTCTCTCTCTGTCTGTCTGTCTCTCTGTCTGTCTCTCTCTCTCTGAATGTCTCTCTCTCTCTCTCTCTGTCCGTCTGTCTCTCTCTCTGTCTGTCTGTCTCTCTCCAGGCCACCTTGACTCTCTTGCTCGACCATCTCAGTCTGGTTGCGTCCTTCAGCTCGGCCAACAGGATGACCCACCAGAACCTCGCCGTCTGCTTCGGCCCGGTGCTCCTCACCCCGACGCAGGAGGCCTGGAGAGGAGGGGGAGGAGGAGGAGGAGGAAGAGGAGGAGGAAGAGGGGGGAGAGAAGGAGGGAAGGGTTTCTCTCATAGCGAAGAGATAGCAAGTGCGGTGGATTTTAAACGACACATTGAGGCATTGCACTACCTGCTGCAGCTGTGGCCAGGTGAGACAGGGGGCGCTAGACAGGAAACGGACTTACATCTGTAGTATCAGTGGAAGACAGAATAGGACACATGGTTGGTTAACTAGACTAACTAACCAGACAGACTCAGTACATGCAGATGAAACTGGGTGTGCAAATTCTCATTTTATGTATGGAACCACTGTCGCAAGGGGAGGCCTACTGTGATACTGTGATAGGGTGGAGAGCCTAGGAGACTGGGTAGCTGGCCTAGGAGACTTGATAGCTAGCCTAGGAGACTGGGTAGCTAGCCTAGGGGACTTGATAGCTAGCCTAGGAGACTGGGTAGCTGGCCTAGGAGACTTGGTAGCTAGCCTAGGGGACTTGATAGCTAGCCTAGGAGGGTGAGTAGCTAGCCTAGGAGACTGGGTAGCTAGCCTAGGGGACTTGATAGCTAGCCTAGGAGACTGGGTAGCTGGCCTAGGTGACTTGATAGTTAGCCTAGGAGGGTGAGTAGCTAGCCTAGGAAACTGGATAGCTAGCCTAGGAGGGTGAGTAGCTAGCCTAGCAGACTGGACAGCTAGCCTAGGAGGGTGAGTAGCTAGCCTAGCAGACTGGACAGCTAGCCTATGAGACTGGGTAGCTAGCCTAGGAAACTGGATAGCTAGCCTAGGAAACTGGATAGCTAGCCTAGGAGACTGGGTAGCTAGCCTAGGGGACTTGATAGCTAGCCTAGGAGACTGGGTAGCTGGCCTAGGAGACTTGATAGCTAGCCTAGGGGACTTGATAGCTAGCCTAGGAGGGTGAGTAGCTAGCCTAGGAGACTGGGTAGCTAGCCTAGGGGACTTGATAGCTAGCCTAGGAGACTGGGTAGCTGGCCTAGGTGACTTGATAGCTAGCCTAGGAGGGTGAGTAGCTAGCCTAGGAAACTGGATAGCTAGCCTAGGAGGGTGAGTAGCTAGCCTAGCAGACTGGATAGCTAGCCTAGGAGGGTGAGTAGCTAGCCTAGCAGACTGGACAGCTAGCCTATGAGACTGGGTAGCTAGCCTAGGAAACTGGATAGCTAGCCTAGGAAACTGGATAGCTAGCTTAGGAGACTGGATAGCTAGCCTAGGAGACTGGATAGCTGGCCTAGGAGACTTGATAGCTGGCCTAGTAGACTGCAATTCTAACAATGCTAACCAACATGGCTAGCTAGTGTTTAGAAACAGAAACAAAATGTAACGCTCAAATATCAACCGTCAGAGTTTACAGCCTTATCATTACCATGTCCACCATGTTTGTCCTCTCTGTCCCCAATCATATTTCGATCTTATCCAATCATATTCCTCCTTTCTCGCCTCCAGTGCCGACTGGTCGAAGCCCGGTAAACAACCAGATCGACTTCAGCCCCCCCTCCCCTCCTTCCTCAGCCATTACCCATAACCCCCTGAACCAGCAGCGCCGTGCCACTCTGCGATTTGCTAAACCCAAAAACCCAGAAGAGGAAGTGGTGGTTTCGCGCCGTGGGCGTGGCCTGGCCCGGCTGGACAGCCCCCCACCAATCAACCGCTACGCTGGAGACTGGAGCATCTGTGGGCAGGACTTCCTGTCTGGGCAGGAAGCAGATTATGATGAGGTGGCAGGAAGCGAGAGTGAAGGAGGTAACCAATCTGACAATTTGACATTAAGAAGTCTTGATCAGGAAAGGAAACTGTCAACCCTGATGTCTAGACTGGTTGGTTACCTGTACAGTAAACTAACTAACAGACTGCTGTTAATTTCCCACCCGGGCGTGACCATCTCTAGAAGTAGTGTAACTCTCTTGCTATTATTCTTAATTCTTAAAAACATGTACAGCTATTTTGGTTAGTTAGTTGGTTAGTTAGTTTGGTTAGTAGTTCTAGTAGAATAGTAGTTCTCTCTACCTATGTTGAATGCACTTACTGTAAGTCGCTTTGGATAAAAGCGTCTGATAAATGCCTGTAATGTAATGTAATGTAATGTAGTGTAATGTAATCCTCCTATCAGTCTGGTTCCTCCTTGTTGTTCTCCTCCTATCAGTCTGGTTCCTCCTTGTTGTTCTGTTCTTATCAGTCTAACCCCTCCTTGTTGTTCTGCTCTTATCAGTCTGGTTCCTCCTTGTTGTTCTGCTCCTATCAGTCTAACCCCTCCTTGTTGTTCTGCTCTTATCAATCTGGTTCCTCCTTGTTGTTCTGCTCCTATCAGTCTAACTCCTCCTTGTTGTTCTGCTCCTATCAGTCTGGTTCCTCCTTGTTGTTCTGCTCCTATCAGTCTAACCCCTCCTTGTTGTTCTGCTCTTATCAATCTGGTTCCTCCTTGTTGTTCTGCTCCTATCAGTCTAACTCCTCCTTGTTGTTCTGCTCCTATCAGTCTGGTTCCTCCTTGTTGTTCTGCTCCTATCAGTCTGGTTCCTCCTTGTTGTTCTCCTCCTATCAGTCTGGTTCCTCCTTGTTGTTCTGCTCCTATCAGTCTAACCCCTCCTTGTTGTTCTGCTCTTATCAATCTGGTTCCTCCTTGTTGTTCTGCTCCTATCAGTCTGGTTCCTCCTTGTTGTTCTGCTCCTATCAGTCTGGTTCCTCCTTGTTGTTCTCCTCCTATCAGTCTGGTTCCTCCTTGTTGTTCTGCTCCTATCAGTCTGGTTCCTCGTTGTTGTTCTGCTCCTATCAGTCTAACTCCTCCTTGTTGTTCTGCTCCTATCAGTCTGGTTCCTCCTTGTTGTTCTCCTCCTATCAGTCTAACTCCTCCTTGTTGTTCTGCTCCTATCAGTCTGGTTCCTCCTTGTTGTTCTGCTCCTATCAGTCTGGTTCCTCCTTGTTGTTCTCCTCCTATCAATCTAACTCCTCCTTGTTGTTCTGCTCCTATCAGGCTAACCCTTCCTTGTTGTTCTGTTCCTATCAGTCTGACCCCTCCTTGTTGTTCTGCTCCTATCAGTCTGACCCCTCCTTGTTGTTCTGCTCCTATCAGTCTGACTCCTCCTTGTTGTTCTGCTCCTATCAGTCTGACTCCTCCTTGTTGTTCTGCTCCTATCAGTCTGACCCCTCCTTGTTGTTCTGCTCCTATCAGTCTACCTCCTTTATGATGCTCACTATTGTTGTCCTCCTAGGGAGTGGGGAGGAAGAGGAGAAGAAGGAGGTGTGGTCTTCAGGAGGAGGTGGTCTCTATGTGGAGGAGTTTGTAGATTTTGACGCTCCGTTCAGCTGCCGACTCAGCCTGAAAGACTTCGACACCCTGATCCACGACCTGGACCGAGAACTGGCCAAGCAGATCAACATCTGTCTGTAGAGGAGAGGAGAGGATAGGAAGATTGGCAGGATACACAGCAGAGGAGACGCAGAGTGATGATGTCATCACTCCAGTGACAGTTAATGTCACCATGGCAACAACAACACCAGGAAACAGACAGGTTCTGTTGCCTTGGTAACCTGGATGCCCTTTCTTCACCCAAGACAGACTGACAGAGTACACCACCATGCTACACCCAGCCACAACAACCAGAGGAATTATTATTATTGTTATCATTATTATTATTGTTGTTATAATTATTAAAGGCAACAAGACATGAGTAAGTTGTCAAGGCAACAGGGTTGAGCAACAGGGAAATGTTCCCTTCATCGGGGAATGGAACCGGCAACTCGGACCAAACCAGTGAGGGACGGTGTGCTGGAAGGGGCAAATCTATCCTGGAAAAATTAAGTGTTTCATTCCAACATGAGATGTTGACAAATGTGACGCCTACTCTGATAAAATGGCTGCAGACGCGAAAGCAACATTTTGGGAAAACTATTGAAGTTGCCAACAAACTAGCACACTGTTGAGATTTCTGAACTGTTGCGTGAAAGATTTCAGGTGATGTCTAGATAGCATTTTGTATTGAAACCCGTGGCTGATCCGTCTGAATATTCCCTGACTGTTTGTCTTCATGGACAGTTTTGCCAAAAAGGATTCATATTTATTTCTCAAACCCAAAGGTAGAAGTAGCTTCTGTGTTTGTCATATGAAGGAATGGTGATGCTGTTGATGTTTGAAATGGTCAGGAGGATTTTCTCTCTAATGCGTCGCTGAAACCTTGAACGCTGCCGTTCGGTCCAAACCAGCACTGGACTGATCAAGAGGAAACAATGACTCATCAATGAATAAAACATTAATTTAATCAAATTAATAAATACATTTGCTGATAGAAAACAGCTGACAGATACAATTCTTTTGACAGTCACATTTTATAGAAAATCCTCCATGATTTAATTCCACTCATGTTAAATGGAAATGAGCTTTTTATTTTTTGTTATTTTGGGGTGTCAGGGTAGGATGATGGTAAGTATTATGGGCTGGGCCATTTGCACTGTTGAAGCCATAACTCACTTTGGTGAAACATTTTGAAGAACAGGTTAAAGTAGTTGTTAAACTGAACCAACTACACAACGTGTCGCTCGACTCGTTTCTCCAGAAACATTATTAACAACCAAACTATTTACCTGCTCAGAGTTCTCCCAGAAGAGACAGATGGAACAGCAGAGCATGAAACCAAATGAAGGTACTTTATAACTGAGGTCTCTCTGGGCGATAGACGTACTGTATGGTCCGTTTTCCCAAAATGGAGGGATAGCATTTTGGAAATGAATGCTTCAAATGTCCTGTATGTAAGTATAACGAGTATAACGACACACAGTTCAGTATTGACATCACGTGTCGCCGTTCATTCAGGAAGTGAATTTAACACAAATTAAAACCCGAAACCATTTTGTCACAAGCTGGCAACCTGCTAGCAACCTGTTGGAAACCACCTGACGTTATACAACAGGAAATGGTCCAAGACCTGCTCTAATCATGATGATAATTCCCACAATGCATGGCTAGCTGTGCTTTATTGGTTGCTATAGTAACTCTTGTGGTAACCAGGGAGCTAGTTAGCAAACTTCATTGGTTGCTATAGTAACTCTTGTGGTAACTAAGCAGCTTGTTACTGACCTTTATTGGTTGCTATGGTAACTCGTGTGGTAACCAGGGAGCTAGCTAGCCACCCTCCTGGTTTCTCCTGCTTTGTGTTGTTGTGTATGTTCAGTATTTCCAGACGGGCGTGTTGGTATTGATTGTATTGAAGCCATAATCCTCTAGAGGGTGCTCTGCACTGGCGTTATGGGACTGCAGTGCTGACACGTCACTGGTGTATCATTTTATATTTATAACATTTTATATGACAGCCACATCACAACCACCGTACAGAGCAATGCTAAATATTATTTATATATTATCCTATAACTCTTACTTCGCCACATCACCATCACACCCATAATCCCAGTAGAGCGCCCTCTAGGCTTTCTTCTCTGTACTGAGCTCTGTGTAGCACTGAATAGGCTGAGCTAATGAAGGGAGTGGAGTGACGCCAGCTAGCTAGCTGACAGTATTTTCACGGTACGCTTCTAACTGTGATCTGTTTGACGCCACAGAAGGAATGCCAAGGCCATGTTCAAGAGCACTATGGCTCCAAATGTTACGCAGTGTTGTTGTTGTTCTTTTTCTTTTCTAGTTAATTTTGTATGTTTTTTGTTGAGTTTGTTATTGGACAGTATTACTTGGTTTTGCACAACTTCAATAAGCACTTATGTTTTTATGATGATGATGATGATGTTCTATGCAGAAGATGTAACCAAAGTGTTGAAGCACAGTTCCTGTTGGAACAGACCACAGCAGCCTGTCTGTCTGTCTTATTATTATCAGACCAATTAATAAAACACATTATTATTAGTAGTATTGTTGTTATTATTAACTACTGACTGAAATAGTAGCAGTAGTAACAGTAGAAGTAATAGTAGTAGTAGCAGGACTATTTATAGTAGTAATAGTAATAGTGGCAGTATTAGTAGTAGTAGTAATAGTAGTAGTAGCAGTAGTGGTACTAGTAGTAGTAGTAGTGGAAACTAGTACACTGCATTTGCATCCCTCATCGTCATCTACCTCTCACATCTTCATTCACTTACATCCCCTTCATCTACATCTCTCCTTTCTCTACCTCCTCTGCCTAGTACAGCTTTAAGTAACTCATCAGATGTTGTGAGATGTGTTCAGGTGCTGCTGAGTCCTCTGGAAGAAAACCGGCATGAGGAGAAAGTATGATTAAATACAGTATGTTATTTATAACTGCAAGGCTGTTAATATTAGAAACCTGTCTGGAAGACGAGGACAACCTTATGGGACATATTGTGGTAGGCTATATTAGGAACTAATTTGATCAACACGAAGGCTAATGTGTTAAAATAGCCATCCATGTTTTATCTACCAATAGAATTATCTGGGAGGTGATTTCTGGATTAAGCAACCAGTCTGGAAGACATTATCTACTCTTGCTAGGCTGCTAGCTGTACACTGGCATGGTAGTAGCTTTGCTTAGTAACTTGTCTGGGATGCAAACAGCTTTGTTTGGTTACAGCCTGATAACATTTTTGTTATCAGGCTATCAGAACTATAGACCAATCTCAAATCTGCCGTTCCTCTCCAAATTACTTGAACGAACAGTAGCCAGTCAATTTACAGATTTTTTGTCAAAAAATAACCTGCTTGATCCCTTCCAATCTGGCTTTAGATCCTTTCACTCGACCGAAACTGCACTCACGAGAGTGGTAAATGATCTTTTGTTAGCTATTGACTCCAATTCAACCTCAGCACTATTGCTACTTGACCTGAGTGCAGCCTTCGACACAATTGATCATGCAATACTCTTGAACCGTCTTGAACATTATATTGGTATCCGGGGATCAGCCCTATCTTGGTTTAGGTCTTACCTACTTGATAGATCACACCACGTCTTTTACAACAACATGACCTCAGAGTGTTGCAATATGGACTTTGGTGTCCCACAAGGCTCTGTCCTAGGACCACTGCTATTCTCTATCTATATGCTACCACTTGGTGGCATCATTCGCAAATTTGGCATTAACTTCCATTGCTACGCCGATGACACCCAAATTTACATACCAGTCAAACCAACCGATGACACCCAATTCCAAAAACTAGAGGCCTGCCTATCAGAGGTCAAATATTGGATGTCCCTAAACTTCCTACTCCTTAATGGCAGCAAAACTGAGATGCTGATTGTGGGACCGGCTAGACATAGACACTTATTTGAGAATAGTACTCTTAACTTTGATAGTTGTGTAATCTCCCAGAGCCCATATGTTAAAAACCTTGGGGTAAAATTCGACCCTACCCTCTCATTCGAGTTGCACATTAAGGAGATCACTAAATCAGCGTTTTATCATCTTCGCAATATTGCCAAAATTCGACCTATGCTAACAGAGGCAGACGCAGAAATTTTAGTACATGCCTTTGTATCATCCAGAATCGATTATTGCAATGTCCTTTTCTCGGGCTTACCTACTGGGCGCACTAAAAAACTACAACTGGTCCAGAATGCTGCTGCCAGAATCCTGACCAAAACTAGGAAATTCGACCATATAACTCCCATCCTGTCCTCATTACACTGGCTACCAATTCAGGCCAGGTGTGACTTTAAGGTGCTTTTACTTACATATAAATCATTACATGGGATGGCACCGTCCTATTTATCCGATTTGATTAAACCTTATAAACCGCCACGCGCCCTCAGATCTCAGGACGCTGGCTACCTGTCTATCCCAGCAGTCAAAAAGAAAACTGCAGGTAACAGAGCCTTTTCTTACCGGGCTCCCTATCTATGGAACAGTCTGCCTGCCTCAATCAGAGAGGCAGGCTCTATCGAAGTCTTTAAGTCAAGGCTAAAAACCCATTTATTCTCTCTGTCATTTGACCAGCCTTGAGGGAGAGTCTCCTATCTGTTCCAGGCCGCAGCCCGGCAGAGTTGGCGTCTGCGTGGTCCCGCCTCCTAGGACGATGCTGACTGAGCGGACGTTGCATTCTCCTATGTGGGCAGTGTTGGCGCCTGCATGGTCCCCTAGTCCTATGATGACGCTGACTGAGTTGCCGTTGCTGTGATGCCGCCCCATCAGATCTGGATGTCCCACCAAAATAAACTTTCATATATTGTGTATACGCTGCTTGCCCAAACTCGGCATCTATTGCACGCCCAACCGTCCTGGTAGGGGGATCCCTCTCTGAGTAGCCCCTCCCAAGGTTTCTCCCAATTTTCCCAGTGAGGGTTTGTGGGAGTTTTTCCTTGTCCTCTGTGAGGGTCTAAGGCTGGGGGATGTCGTGTACTAACCATTTATTATTTTCACATGTTGGGCACTGTGAAGCCCTTAGAGACTGTAACGGTGATTAAGGGCTATACAAATAAATGTGATTTGATTTGATTTGATTTGATTTGTGAGACAGATACAGTAGATAGAATTTGTTTGTTCATTGCAGAGAGTTGGCTAGAAGTCGCTCAGGGCGTCGTCTGTAAGACAGCGCTGAGGGCTCAAACACCCTTCAGGAAACCTGCTGGAAGAGTTCAGGTATGTACAGCTGTAATGGACCTCAGAAATACAAAAAACTGGAACGTGGTTTAATTGAACCTAAAATAGTTAGTCTAGTTTAGCAGGACTAGTTAAACTAGACTAGTTTAGTGCATGCTTTACCGCGGTCACATGTTGTGGACCATAAAACAGGATGTACAATAATCTTTATTTATATAGCACTTTTCAAAACAAGGCTACAAAGTGCTTCACAACCAAGACAAAGAACAGATAAATAAAGACAGTATGTGTGCTCGCGCTCTCTGTTTCTCTCTGATTGGACAGAAAAGTCAGCAGCTTGCGGGGGAGAGCGCTGATTGGTCGATCACACCTCTCTCCTCCTCTCGCGCATTTGTCTCTCTCTTTTACTGGCTATAGGTCTCTCTCCCAGTCTGTCACTCTCAATCTGTCTCTCACTCCCTGTCGCTCAGTCTGTCGGGGGCGTGGCGGAGCGCGAGAGGATGCGAGCGTCTTCCTCTGTTAAAGTCGTTACAATGTGACCGAGAAGAAAAGAAAAGAAAACAGAAGAAAAGAAAAGAAACGGCTACTTCTCTTCTCTGGATTCATCCGAGATCCTGTCCGGTTCAATGAACTGTACCAGGTAAGAGAGACGGAGAGACAGGAAGAGAGACACACACACAGACGGGGTGAGCGAGTGTGCGTGTGTGTGTGTGTGTGTGTGTGTGTGACCGTGCGCGCGTGTGTGTTTGTGTAATAAAGAACTGCGCAACAGCAGGTTCTGCAGGATTCAATAACCATCTGTATTTTATTTCCAGTGGAAGTCAATATTTAATAAAGAATAAACTCATTTCCGTTACAGTTTTAATATTTTAATGTTGACTTGGTCCAGTTTTCCCTTTGCAGTTCGCCCCCCTCCACCCCCCTCACCCCCGGTTATGTGACTTTATTTCATAATGTCTAACAGGTTAGATTTTGAAAACAAATATGAAATATGATTCAGACTGAATAGGAAGCCAAAGCAGGAACCAACATTGTTCCTACTATACATTGTATACACCAAACAGGAGTATTATAGGAATATCACAGGAGTCTATACTATAGTGACACTATAAGAGACAATCAATATGACCACATTCTGCATATATTCACATTTTGATTTTGTTTTTCCTCATTCTCCTTTTCTCATGTTGATATTTTTACAACTTATTTCATACTGAACATAATTCACATTTTTGCATATTCTCGTGTCATACGTATTTTGGATTTTTCGACTCTTGCTCAGCCTAATGCTGTAATCTATACCTTTTCATACTTTCATTCATGTATTTCTAATGAAAATGTGCTAGTGTTGCAATTTGTTCTGATCATATTTATATTCCATTCCTTTTTTCTGTATCCTATTACTAACTGGTCAGAAGAAGAAAGCAGCTTTACCTTAGTTCAAAGACCAGATCTTTACTCTATTCTGATCTACTCAAGTTCAGTAACTAGAGTAAGTCTACTTTATTTCTACAGCCCTTTATCACGAACAAGCCTTCAAAGACTTATGTTTCTTACAGTTTTTCCCCTAGGTGACCTTTCAGACCTAACTACGTCAGCTGAAAATCAATCAATTATGACAATAAAGATGTTTACAGAATATGATCAGAACAAAAACACATGGAAACAGAGTAGTTGTAGCCCAGCCTGGCCAGCACCACCAGCCTAAAATAGATTATTGATTTTTGGACGAAGTGGAGACCTTTGACCTGGTGGAGCTTCTGATGATGGTTCATCTCCTAACTTTGACCTGGTGGAGCTTCTGATGATGGTTCATCTCCTGGCTGGAATAAATGATTGACAGCACATTATGCATATTGACAGCATAACACATGACAGCATGTTATGGTTAACATTAAAATTATGGTTAACATTATGGTTCTTTTTACAGGACAGTCCTCCACTGACCTTTACAGTTTGGATCCTCTAGATTTTGAATTTTAAATGAAAGTTTTTCCCAAAATAAATAAATAAAGCGTCTTGCAAATAAATCCTCAAATGCTTCTGAACCACAATTAAATGGATGAACTGGAAAATGGCCCTGGCCCTGACCTTTGACCTTTGACCTGTGCTGGTCTGAACTGACTTGCAGATTGAACTTTGAGATTTCTGAAGAAGAAGAAGAAACCAGCAGGAGAGAAGCTGCCAGTCTTCCACCAGCAGAAGTCTAGAAGGGGAAGAACAGCAGGGTAGCATGACATCAGCTAAAACGTCATGAGAAGCCCCTCCCTCTCTGAGTAGCCCCTTCCTCTCTGAGAAGCCCTCCCTCTCTGAGTAGTCCCTCCCAAGGCTTCTTCCATTTTTCCCAAAAGGTTTTGTGGGAGTTTTTCCTTGTCCTCTGTGAGGGTCCAAGGCTGGGGGATGTCGTGTACTAACCATTTATTGTTTTCACACCTTGGGCCCTGTGAAGCCCTTAGAGACTGGAACGGTGATTCAGGGCTGTACAAATAAAATGTGATTTGATTTGATCACTAATAAATGATAACATACTGCTGTTATTTTAATAAATAATAACACAATGCTGTTATTTTCATGGTACCATAATTACTGATTTTAAGTAGGTGTTCCATCTTCAATGAAATCTAGTATCTAGCCATATTCCAAAGTATTTGTTTAATTGTCCAAGATTAATTTGGATACCATTTAGTGTATGAATACTGACATTAGCAGTATCAGTATTGAGAATCCTAGTTCTTAACATGTATTTAGTTTTGTCTGAGTTTAAAACAAGTTTGAGATTGATGGGAGCCTGTGGCGTACAAGAAGGTGTCATCAGCATAAAAATGGACATTACAATGCTGTGTTGAAAAAAAACTTTTTTTTTAATAATGTGAATAAAAGTGGAAGTATAGAGGCTTGTAGTGTACTGATCTCAAGAAGGATCCAGTTAATGCCATCAGTAGCCTCAGTTCTTCCAGAGAGAACCAAAGAAATAGTTCAAGGCAAAATTATCATCAGAATCAGGTAACCTTCTCTTTTGCCCCGCCTCTCTCCCTTTATCTCTCTCTCTCCTTCTGTCTCTCGCCTTGCGTCTCTCTCTCCAGTGTTCACCACATTCTGAACCCTCGCCCTGGCGTCCCATCTCCCATCATGCCTGTCAACATGGCGATGAGAATCTGCCTGGCCAGCTCGCCACCTCTGCGCTCCTTCCTCAGTAACTATGACAACCACTGCACTTCCCCAGCGCCTGCACTCCTGCCGCGCTGTGAACCGCTGCGACCCTGCCTCGCCTCTGGAAGCTGTGGTGATGCCTCCAGTGCCAGTAACAACATCACCATGATGACCACGGCGACTGCTGGTAGCTGGGTGTGGCCGAGGAGCAAGAAGAAGAGCGTGGTGTTTGCCGACTCGCAGGGCCTGGCGCTGACCGCTGTCCACATCTTCAATGAGACAGAGGACAATCCGCTGGCTGAGTTGCAGTTCCATCTGACTGACCTAGAGGGCGCCACAGCCAGACTCGGACTCGGAGACGACCAAGGTTACTCAATCAAAGAACAGTTGATTTTGATGGAGATGATAAATGATGTTGTACTTAGATGATCTCTTTGGGAAGTTCTCCATTATTATTATTTTCAGTCTGACCCCTCCTTTATTTTCCTCTACTAGGTCCTTCGGAGCATGGTTCGATTCTGGTTCTGGACTTCACGCAGCCAGCTGCAGACTACCTGGACCTGAGGAACCGACTCAAATCCCAGCAGGTCTGTCTGGACAGCTGTTCTGTCCAGGAGCACTCTCTGACCGGCACCGTGCAGGTCCGAAACATCAGCTTTGAGAAGTTTGTCTCGATCCGGATCACCTTTGACTCATGGGGCACCTTCCAGGATGTTCCGTGCCGGTACCTGAACAACGTCTATGGCTGTCCAGACACTGACACCTTCTCCTTCACCATCCCGGTCCTGGAGGTCCTGGAGCCATCAAACCGGGTGGAGTTCTGCATTCAGTACCAGGCTCAGGACCAGACGTTCTGGGACAACAACCACGGGAATAACTACCGGCTGGTAGTGCCTGACCTGGACGGCAACCTGACCAGGAACACCAACAGGCCCACAGGGTTGGAGATCCAGAGAGAGGAAAAAGAAGAGGGGAGGTCGGAGATGGAGTTTGATCGCTTTGGAAGCCCCAGGACATCGGCTGGGATCTTCCCCGAGTGGCAGAGCTGGGGACGCATAGAGAATAGCGCCCCCTACTGGTGAGGACACCACAGGCCATATTCCATGTTGCAGTCACTCCATTTTGTGTCCCTGAAACAAATCAAGTCAGAATCACAGCCACGGGGACAGATACAATTTTTTTTTAAAGTTATGATTCACTTGACCTTCATATTTAAGTCATGTTTTACCTTCTGGAATTTATTCAAGATGTGGTGATAGGATATACTCTGGGCTTCTTTCACTCGTGTCACTTTACTTCCCCAAAATGAATTAATCAGTGCTTATTATAAGCTATGACATCACATGGAGACAGAAGGTCGTCTAAAGTTTAAGGGTTTAACAAGACAAGTCATAAGGGAGTCACAATGCCAGCCTGAGGCCTGAGAAGGCCTTGTGAACATGACAAACATGACAGTTGTTTCCCATGGCCAAACTTGCACTAAAAGTATCAAGAAGCATGCAAAAAGAGATTCATAAGAATCTTATAAGGGCTTATAAAAGCATCCAAAGGATTCATCAAATTTCACAAGGCTCCATAAGCCTACATATGTTCCATAAGGACCTATAAGGCTTCATAAGTCCCACAAGGATTTATAAGTGCTTTGTAAAAGCCTTCCAAGGATTCATTAGGAGTTCAAGGCCTTATACGTGATTTATAAGGCTCCATAAGACTTCAGAAGGCTTCATAAGGATTCATTAAACCTCCCAAGGCTGCATAATGCTTCATAAGGCTCCACAAGGCTTCATTAGACCACATAAGGTATCATAAGGCTTTGTAAGGCTACCTCCATAAGAGTTTCATAAGGATCCAGAGGCCATTTGTGAAAGCATCCAAATGATTAATTAAACTTCACAAGGCTTCATAGGGTCATGTACGAGCATCCCAGCAGCACCAGCTGAGTGTCCCAGTAACCATTTTGGAAACTGGAAACAACAACATGAAGACGGCAGAGGGAAGGAGGATTTACAGGCATTCGGTTCCAAGGATTTGGGCTTCTTCAAATTTCTGTCTTCAGTATTCGGATGGTATTTTCCACACGTTCTTTTTATTTCCTGCTGTATTCTGAACACCCCCCCTTCAGCCATAACACCTGATTAATGACTCAACCATTTCAACAAACATTTCAACCCTCAGGATGTCTAAGCCTTGAAACAGCTCTAAGACGAGACCAACACCTTGACATGAAGACCTACTGCATCAGTCTACCACACTGTGTTCAAAAGATTTAAGATGCCTGAAACTAACTTGTATGTACCTAAGGACAATTCGAGTTTCAGAAAAAAAACTCTAGGAAAACATGTTTAAAATTATACTTTTATAAATGTGTGCTGTGGACTAAGAAAAGGAAAACACTTTGAAAGTGTTGAATCCTATCCCTGTGTTAAACCTTGATGCCTTCCTCTCATTGTCAGGCCTTCAGCTCTGGGCTCAGTTCACCTTTAATTCAGTCAACCTCCAGAAATCAAATACTGAAAAACATGCCTGGCAAGAGAAAGTTGGCAGGTTCAACATATTCAGAAATTCTTCCTAAAATGAATGTTCTAACATTAGCACATTTACATTCCATTTACATTCCATGTGTTATTACCAGTGTCATTTAGTTCAGTGGTTCTCAACTTGGGGTTGCAAGTTAATTATGGGGGGTCACGTGACAAGGTGATTTATTGGTTAGAAAAAAGATAGTTCTACTGTACAAATGATGTTTTTATATTGTGAAATACTGAATAGTTTTCAGCGGGTAAGCATCACTTTGTTTTAAGGGTCACGCACCAGAAAGGTTGAGAACCACTGATTTAGCTGATGCTCTTTTCTCAAGTGATTTATAGTGACAGCAGAGGAATAAGCTAATTAATTTCAGTTTCTCTGTCTGTTTTGAAGTGACTGAATTCAAAGTGAATGGAGCCCATCCCTGGGTAGTAGTATAGACCCAACAGCATGAGAGCTGAGCATGACTCTCTGATAGGAACCTGCACTTTAGTCAATTATTATTATCCATTGGGCTTTAGTGTCTAATATCACTGCAGCTGGATGAAAACCAGGTATCTTCAAGTTTTTAAGGATGGAGAGGACCATGGGTGAAGTTCCCATTGACACCCATCCATTTTTACTAAGGTACAATTTGGTGCCATAGGTCTCAGGGTTATGGTATTGATTCAGCACTCAGAGGACCACAGCAACTTCCATTCAAGAAACTGAAGTTTGAGGGGCTTCATATTGAGTGTGAAGTGAAATTACTGAAAATGACATGTCGCCTCTTTACGATGGCGCTAGATGGTTTTGCTGCTTGCTGTTAGTTGTGATTCAAGCCATTTGTTTCCCAGAGCCATCTCAGCACTCTCCTGGTTTTCACAGCTCAGTTAACATCTGCTGGTGGTGTTTGGTGAACCAGGCGTTCACACTACGAGCTACTTGGTTGATGGTCGCTCCATTCTGACCAATTGGGGGCGGGGACAGAAGCTGATTGCATCTATGTAGCGGTCTGCAGCTACAAAGGTTTGAAAAGTCAAATCATGGACTTCTCATCGCTTTGGTATTACCTTTAATAATGTTATATCATCAGTTAGCTAGCTAGCAAGCACTATTAGCACTATTAGGTAGCAGCGAAACAGTGTATAACAGTATTATTATTGCGTACAGAATAGAGAATTGAACCCCTAACACTGGCAACCTACTGAGCTACAATGGGTCCAGCATGGCAGGTTAGCAAGTAAGTTGTCATTTTGTCCTCGATATTGATAGCTAGCATGTGTTCTGCTGTGCTGTAAAGCACGACGCTTCGGGTCCTGGTGCTGAACTGGTTTTGGGAAACTACCTCAGACTGTTTCTGTTGGGTAAGCAGTCTGTATGTCTGGGTGAGGAAAGACCGATTGAACAAGTAACCTGCTGGTCGGTCAGAAACCCGGACAACTAGAGCGGGTTACTGTTGTCACTATGAGTCACACATTTCACACCCTGTATTTAAAATCTGTCAATTACTTTAAATACTGCTATATGTCTACTTGAGTCAAGTGGACGGGGCTTTGCACTAAGGGGAAGATTATTTTGCACCAGCTCATGTCAGCCATTCAGTAAACCAATCTGTTAACCAGTCAACTAGTCAGTAAACCAGTCAGTTAGCCAGTCAGCCAGTCAGTAAACCAGTCAGTAACCAGGGGTCAGGGTGGCTGTATGGATTGTTACAGTAACTGACCATGGACAGAGGTCACGACCTTTGTCATGTAACATTCCCTCTCTCCTCCTGTCACTCTCCACTTCACACCTTACAACGATGACTGAAACACAACGATCTTCCATCTTATCCATGAAGACACTGAGAATGTATTTTAAACCTTAATGGTCTGGGTTCTGATGGTGCCTGGTCATCTGTTGTTGGGCAGATTTGTGTTGCTATGATTAACACTCAACATAGACCTCATATGTGACCTCATATGGACCTCCTGAGCTAAAGTGATTTCTCTATGGTCTGGTTTAATGTCGTCTTTTTAAACTTTGAGGTTTTTACCTACATACATTTGTCTCTCTAATGGCACTGGCACTCATTGGCACCAAGCTAACACCAAGCTAACACTGGTGGTAATGATGTAATCTGTGTCTGAGATGGTGTGTTGCTTAGCGACCGTCACCCAGAAGCGGTGTGTGTTCTGTGTTGACGCATTTCAAGGCTGTCTACAACAATATTTAAAACAAGGTAGAAAATCAAATAATTGAAAAGTATGCAGTCGCTTCAGCCAAAAATGGTGGCAAGGGTTGCTAAGCAACGCACCTTCTCAGAGAGTTGTTAGCAAAATGATTGTAAAAGGTAAAAGTTTAAAAGCCTGTGTTAAACAGACCATTATGTGAAAACCTCCTTCATATTCCCCATAGAGCAATCGCATTAGATCTTATTTGTGCAAGGCTGAGTTACATCAGAAGGTCTATGACGGACAGCAAAATGTGTCTTTCAATATGAGAAGAAATGCTGCATTCACTTCACATGGGTAAGATGGTAGATCCAAGCTTCCTACTAGAAAACCTGTTCAGCTTTCAGATGGTGTGTTAAGAGTGGAAAAGCTGAAAGATAAAAAATATACAATCGTATATTTTTCAAACCAGTTCGAACGTGTGAACACTTCCATGTTGTTGCTTTTAACCCCAGGTTCCTATAGGACCTGAATGCAGCATCAGGATGACTGCAGCAGGGAGCTTCATGCTAACAGTCGTGGGTCACATTTGGAATCTTACTCTGTTACTGTAAAAAGCTTGTCCCTACATTCGTCTCTAAAGTACCTTAAAAACACCCCATTAGCCCTGCTAGAATGCTTGTTAGCTTGTGGCTAACGGCACCCATTTGTTTAATAAGGAAAGCTAATAATGCTAAAGAGCCATTTTGTCCCCCCACCATGTGTCCTGGTAAAGGAAAATAACACTAAACATTTTTATCAGGGTTTAATTTGAACAGTTTATGGCTATGCATTGTAATGATGATAATTATACTAAAGCTGTTGTCATGGTTACTGATGTAGGACCGAGACAAAGACCTAAAACTGCACTTCCTGTTTGTTCCTACAGCTGTAGTGGTTTAAAACGCCTTCACTTCCAGTGCCCTTAACTGTCGTAGCTGCCACTGCTGTGTGTGTGTGTGTGTGTGTGTTGTAACTGCTGTGGTCTCCTATGTAGCAAACAGTGTGTAAAGAGTATGGACAGATTCAACTGCAGACACACAGCTAGCCTGGTAGCATTACAGCAGGCTACAGCTAACTGGCTAGCCATATTACCCTGCTAATTCTGCTATCTAATTCTGCCTCTGTGTGTCACCAGTTACTATAGTAACAGGTTACTGTATGGTCAGGACTGTGGATACAACATGGCTAACATAGAGAATCACCAGGCCAAACTCTCTCTCTCGCTGTGCGTGCGTGTGTGTGTGTGTGTGTGTGTGGGGGGGGGGGGGGGGGGGGTAAAAGGTTATTGACCAAATGTGACAGGAAGTCCAGGAGGAGATGGAAGGGAAAAGAAATTTGAATGTGTATTCAAGGGAATCCAACAGTTATACTGCGGTACATTTGAAGTACAGTTTGCCAGAAACTCAGATGTGTGGTAAAGGTCTGGAGGCTGGGTTGCTAGGCAACACCACAGATAGCTTCGGTCCAGCCTGGCTAGTAGTTAACCACCAGTTAACCAGAGCTAGCTAGCTAGGTCTAACTCAACGTGTATACAGCATGAAACCACAATAAGATGCTGGAAATCCAGCTAACGTTAGCTAACCTGTCTAGCTAGCTGCTGTGTGTTAGCCACTGTATCCTAGCAACACTGCAGTCTGAAGTGCAATGTAACAATGTTCTGCTGAAGCAGGAAGTAATGTAAACAGGAAGCTTAATGTACAAACGGGTCTGAAGTAGGGCTGGGCGATATATCGAGTTCTCGGATATGATAGATATAATTTTACTGAAAGATGAAAATTCAGAGATATTCTGCTTTTCACAGTGTTTAAACGGTATGTTTACTTTTCATTCCCTATCGTTCCCTGTGCACTGCCGCCACCTACTGGCATTCTCCAGGACAGGCTTTAGTAAAGGAGACTGACTCCTTTAGTTAATTCAGTTCAACAAGGAGTCGTATCATCTCCGCTATGTGGAAATACTTTGGATTTAAGTGTCAGACATGTTATTTTGCACATTTTTAAAGGCTATTCCTTTTATTTTTGTCTTTGTACTTAAAAAGCTTTTTATGTTGTTAAGGCAGGAGCTGCTTTATTTGCACCAGCAACATGAAGGTGGCTGCATCCCCCGGGATCTGTCTCTGCTGGTCTCTCTCTGCTCCACACGGCGGACTCGAGCACTCAGTCAGACTCTCACTCTGCAATCGGCCTTAAAGGGGAATTCTGGTATTTTTAAACCTGGGCTCTATTTGTACAAATTCGTCATTTATACCGCAAAATAGGTACAAAAAGTTTTGGAATTTCTCCGGTAGATCGCCTCAGTCGGCAGTCGTGAAACGGGCTGCTATGGCTGCAACGTAATCTATTGGGGCAAGTGGGCCGATCAAAGTATGTCCACTAAAAGTTGTTTTACCACTGACAGGATCAGATTGTTATTGGAAGTGTCTGACAACATTAGGAAAGGATCCTACAGAGATAGACCTTTGGTTAACCAGAAACAGAAGTCTCGCTCTGAAATATGAGGTGTGTTGTTGCAGGAAGAGGTTAAACAAAGGTCTATGATGAATTTGTACAAATAGAGCCCAGGTTTAAAAATACCGGAATTCCCCTTTAACTGGCCGTTGCCGGATCCAGGAGAGTCAGTCCACTGACTCCTCACCCCTCTCCCCCCAGTCTGCCACATGCACATGCACCTTAAACAGAATAATTTTAGAGATATATGATATATCGCCATCCTACCTAACCAATACCGTGATATCATTTTAAAGTCATATCGCCCCGCCCTAGTCAGAAAACAGGTGAAGCCGTCTGTCAGATGGACAGACAGAATGTTTCTGTATTGAGATGGAAATTCTGGTTGACAGTTTGACTGTTTTTGTGTTTCCTTTCAGAATAAAAGTCTGTTTCTAGTTGACAGTTTGACTTTCATCGTGTTTCCTTTCAGAATAAAGGTCTAATGTTTCTTGTGTTGACAGCTTACTACTTGTGTTGCTCCCTCGTCTGATATCACCTAGCTGACAGTCACTTACAGTACATGAGAGGTTTCATTACAAAATGCTCAATAGAAACAGCATTTCATTTTGTTGAAGACAGAGCAGGCTGAACTTTCTCATGCA
The DNA here is from genome assembly GCA_034670405.1 of Hoplostethus atlanticus. Taxonomy (NCBI): domain Eukaryota; kingdom Metazoa; phylum Chordata; class Actinopteri; order Trachichthyiformes; family Trachichthyidae; genus Hoplostethus; species Hoplostethus atlanticus. Next base: position 55,868 of record JAXDDX010000272.1, read on the forward strand.
AAAAGCTTCAATCTTTAAATTTAGCTGAAAGTTGACCTGGTTGATCTGTCCAAATGAGGTTGGTCCAATCCTCAGGGTCCCTCAACCAGACGTCCCGCCCCTGCTGAAGTGTCAGTATGAGTGAATGTAAAGAATTTTAAAACTCTCATGGCGAAACAATGACACCTCTGGACCCAGACCAGCAACAGGACGGGTTCCCTGCCACCCCTGTCTGTAGCTGTGAGCTGGTATTTACAGTAGAAACAGTGTTGGCGTGTTAACCGTGTTACTGGCGTGTTCAGCCTCAGGAAGCATCATAGTTCCCTCTGACTACCAATAGTATGAAAATTCACAGCCAAGATGTGAAGATGTATAGTTTTTACCTTAAGTTTAAGAAGTTTAATTGTCACATACACACACGAGGTGTGCAGTGAAATGCAAAGTGGCAATGCTCAGCAGAAATGTGCAAAATAACAGGTTCACACTATTTACAATAACCAACACAATATTTACAATGTCACAGTTTTAAGAGCTCTATATAAAAAACAACACAATATTTACAATAAGAGCACTTTATAAAAATATAGTAAAAAAGGGAAATTGTATGTATAATATAATATAAATTATGTGTAGTCTTTACCTAAGTGTGTGTGTGAGTGTGTGTGCATAAGAGGGGCAGTGTGTGTGTCTTGGTGGGGGCCCTGGTGAGGTCAGAGTTCACACTCCTGATGGCCTGAGGAAAGAAACTCCGTCTCAGTCTCTCTGTTTTGGCAGCGTGACTACGGAGGCGCTTGCCTGACCGCAGCAGCTGAAACAGTCCGTTGTTGGGGTGGTGAGGATCCTTCATGATCCTGCAGGCTCTGGTTCTGCACCTCCTGGTGTACAAGTCCTGCAGGGTGGGGAGTGTAGTTCCAATAGTGTGCTCAGCCGAACGCACTACTCTCTGCAGAGCCTTCCTGTCCTGAGCGGAGCTGTTGCCAAACCAGGCAGTGATGCTTCCTGTCAGGATGCTCTCTACAGCTCCAGAGTAGAAGGACTGAAGGATCCTCCGGGAGACTTTAAATTTCCTCAGTTGCCTGAGGTCGTAAAGGCGCTGCCTCGCCTTTCTCACCAGAGTGTCAGTGTGTGTGGACCATGTGAGATCTTCAGTGATGTGGACTCCCAGGTATTTATACCTACTCACCCTCTCCACAGTAGTCCCATTTATCCCCAATGGTGAGTACGTCCTCTGTTGTTGTGTCCTCCTAAAGTCCACAATCAGCTCCTTAGTTTTGGTGACATTCAGGAGGAGGCTGTTGTCCTGGCACCAGTGTGACAGATCAGCAGCTTCCTCCAGGTAGGCCTTCTCGTCGTTGTTGGAGATCAGGCCCACCACCACTGTGTCATCCGCAAACTTAATGATGGAGTTGGAGCTGAACCTGGCCACACAGTCATGTGTGTACAGGGAGTACAGTAGGGGGCTCAGGATGCAACCCTGGGGGGATCCTGTGTTCAGGGTGAGGGGGTTGGAGGTGTGTCTACCCACCTGGGGCCTGGCGGTCAGGAAGTCCAGGATCCAGGCACACAGGGGGGTGTTCAGTCCCAGCTCAATCAACTTGCCAGCCAGTCTGGTGGGGACTATGGTATTGAAAGCTGAACTATAATCAATGAACAGCAGTCTCACATAGCCCCCCTTCCGGCTGTCCAGATGAGAGTGTGGTGTGCAGTACCTGGGAGACAGCATCATCCGTGGATCTGTTGGGACGATAAGCAAACTGCAGCGGGTCCATGGAGCAAGGGAGGAAGGCGCAGATGTAATCCTTTATCAGCCTCTCGAAGCATTTCATGACCACCGAGGTGAGGGCCACCGGTCGGTAGTCATTCAAGCATGCTGGAGAAGCATTCTTGGGCACAGGGACAATAGTGGATCTCTTGAAGCAGGCGGGGACCACAGACTCAGCCAGGGAGATGTTGAATATAGTGGTGAACACTGGAGCTAGCTGATTAGCACAGGTCTTCAGTACTCGCCCAGATATGCCATCTGGACCAGCAGCTTTCCTGGTGTTCACCCTCGTCAGAGCCCTCCTCACACTGTGCTCGGTCACAGAGAGTGTGTGTTCATCCCCAGCGGTAGAACTCACTCCGGCTGCGCTAACGGTGATGTTGTTAGCCGGCGAGCTAGCGCTGTTGTTGCTAGCCTCAAACCGTGCATAAAATGAGTTCAGGTCCTCCGCTAGGGATGCGTCGGCACTCACAATTGCGGGGGGTCTGCCCTGGTAGTCCGTAGCCCCTGCCATAGGCGTCGCGCTGCTCCATCTGCGACTCCACTCTGTCCCTATACCTCCTCTTGACCTCCTTTTACTGTTTAAATACTGATAAATAAAGAACAGACAGAAGAGAACAGTTCACAAATTATTATTCTATATAAAGAATTCTATTTTTCTATCTAAATTCTATTCAAATTTAATGTATTTGCATTTATTTTTCCTAATTTGAGGTGGAATCTAAACTCCAAACCTCAGAGAGAGAGAGAGAGAGACAGAGGGAGAGGCAGAGACATAAAGAGAGAGACTATAAATAACCTGGCTGGTTTTTAGGCCAATAACACCCACAGACCACTGAACACACAAAATACCCAGAAAACAGAAACAGACAGGATGACAGACAGATAGACAGGATGACAGACAGACAGACAGACAGACAGGATGACAGACAGACAGACAGGATGACAGACAGACTGGATGTGAACTGACTTATTAACTGGCTTGTTAACGGACTGGGTTTTATTCTAGTCATTTAGCTGGTTTGAGTCTTTGAGCAGGTTCGGTATCTGATCAGGTCAAATCATCTCAAATCGGAGGATCCAGTCTGTTAAAAACACTTCCTGTCTGTCTGACCAATCAGCTTCTGCGTTTCTCAAGTCATTTTTGGTAGTATTGAGTCTTAAAACCTTATTCGACTCAAAGCGAAGTGAAGAAGTGGATAGTTTCAATATTAGATTCAATAGCATTCATGAGAATAATTTAATAACATGAAAACTTTAGTCATCTAAATCTTCCTCTATTATAACAAGCAAAAAGTGAGAATACAACTTGTTTCAAGACTTTTGTTAAATCCAGTGTCATAAAACTGTCATGAACTTTCTTCAAGCAAGAGAAACTTATTTTGGAGAGAGTAGGGCTGAAGACAAGACAGTTTACTGGGTCCCATGTTAACAGTAACTAAACTAACCTGCTGGCTAGTTAGCTAGCTAACGTATCTAGTAGAAGCTAGCGGCTAGCTAGCAGTTTGTTCAGGTTAACTGAGCTGACTCTTCTCCAGCTCCAACTCAGTGTTTTGGAGTAGAGACTAGAGCTAAAGACAAGACAGTTTACTGGGTCCCATGTTAACAGAAACTAAACTAGCCTGCTGGCTAGTTAGCTAGCTACCAGTTAGTTCAGGTTAACTAGCTGACTCTTCTCCAGCTCCAACTCAGAGTGTTTTGGAGTAGAGACTAGGGCTAAAGACAAGACAGTTTACTGAGTCACAGTAACCTACATTTGGAGACAAATCTACCTGATCACACTGATCACTTTTACTGAGAACGTTACTGGATGATCTACAGACACACCACAACAACCTGGTTCAGACAGTCAACTGGTTCTACTGACACATTAACTAACAGACTGATGCTGGATCAGATGGTTGGTAGGTTGGTGACTCAACTGTCTTCATATTAAATAACCACTGTCATGTAGCATCATGCTCTATGGTGGATGTTTTTATCCCAAGCACCTTCTAGTCCCACACTTGTTTATGAGATGTGTAATGACAGGGTTTCCGCGGGTCCTTAAAGTCTTTAATTCAATTATCTAAATTCAAGGCCTTAAAATGTCTTAATTTGTTGTTGTAAAGTCTTAAATATAATTTTCAGAGGTCTTAAAAATGTGACCGGTGATGTCGACAAAGTTACTTTAGTATGTTACCTTTGATGCAAAATGTATAGTGATTCACTTCAATGGTTGAAGGAACAGATTTGTTTTTTGGCAGTAGAGCGGAACCAGTTCGCTTTACTTCAGCCAGAGACTGTTGAGCTAGCTGCTTTAGTGCCTCTGCCTTGCCAGATCACAGGCTCAGTCCTGACAAAAAAACGATTTATGCCGCAATCCATTGCAAGTCGGAGGTTGATGGTTCCGAGTCGGTATTCCCGACTTCCTATCAAAATGTGTTCTAGTGCATCTGCTCGGGAAAACATGGAGGCCCGCAGCAAAGACCTACATCAACTACTACAGCGCCATTAGTGAACTAATAACCTTAACATTAGTAGGCTAGTGCCGCACGCTAGTAAAGACTTCTATCATATCAGTGAACTAGTAACGTTAACGTTAGTAGGCTAGTACCACACGCTAGTAAAGACTTCTATTGTATCAGTGAACTAGTAACGTTAACGTTAGTAGGCTAACAACACACTAGTAAAGACTTCTATCATATCAGTGAACTAGTAACGTTAGTAGTCTAACAACACACTAGTGTAACCTTAATGGTCAATGATACCTTTGTTTACAATAGACAACGCCACTCTCTTTAAAGGGAGAGACCCACAACATCAACTATAGCTTAGTATACCAATTAGCTCTAATTCCCACACAGGGTTTCCAATAAAGGAAAAGGGCGAAACAGAGGCTTTTGTAGACCACAAGGTAACAGTTTATTGACAACATTAAAATAACACACCATGCCAAGTAGGATAAGGGTACCACCATAGATAATCCTAGTGCCAACTGCACAGGAGCACACATAGATTAGGGGCACCCAGGGTTAAGCACTATGCACTATTGCACGCTGTTAGATATTGCACACAAGATTGAACACACAAGATTGAACACACAAGATTGAACACGCCCCACTCCAGCCTGTGGAGTGGGGCGGCATGCTTGGCGAACCCTTCGACGAAGCGCCGATAATATGAAGCAAACCCCACAAAGGATCGAAGCTCTGTGACTGTAGATGGGCGCTTCCAGTCCACCACTGCCCTGGTCTTCTCCGGGTCGGTGGCCATCCCGACAGCAGAGATGACGTGGCCCAAATACCTCACCCCCCGCTGAAAGAAGTGGCATTTGGACATCTTCAGTTTCAGGTTGTGTTGTCGGAGCCGACTCAGGACCATCTCCAAGCGCTGCAGGTGCTGACTGAAGGTGGTGGAGAAGATGACAATATCATCCAGGTATAGCAGAACCGACTGAAAACTCTGGTCACCGAAGATGCGCTCCATCAGGCGTTGGAACGTTCCTGGCGCGTTGCAAAGTCCGAATGGCATTCTGTTAAATTCAAACAGGCCAAATGGGGTACAGAAAGCTGTTTTTTTTGTCCTTCTCTGCCATTGGTACCTGATTATACCCGCTTGCCAGGTCGAGAGTAGAAAACCATCTGGCACCAGTCAGGGCATCCAGGGACTCTTCTATGCGTGGCAGCGGGTAAGCATCTTTCCTCGTCTTGGCGTTGAGTTGTCGATAGTCAACGCAGAGTCGTATGTCCCCACCCTTCTTCTGGACGATCACAATGGGCGAGGCGTAGGGACTGCAGCTCACTCTCACAATGCCCTGCTCTAACAGTTCTTGGATGTGGGCCTTGACCAGAGAGAACTGAGATGGGGGGGGAGACGGCGGTACCGTTGACGTACCGGGATGTCATCCACCAGTGGGATTTCATGGTGGATTACATTGGTACAGCCCACGTCCCCATCATAAAGGCTGAATGTGTCACGGTACCTAGACAACAGAGTCTTTGCTGTTGTTATTTCCTGGGGAGACAAGTCAGGCCATTTCAGCTCATCTAAGCCAGAGATGGTAGGAGAAGGGGGGGGGGGCTCTACCGCCATGGAGCGGGTGAATGCGACCAGCCAGCCCTGGTCCTGGGTCTGTTCCTCCGCTCGTATGGTCTGGAATGAGGAATGCACATCGGCCAGATGTAGTGTCCCCAACACCGTTCGTGGCTTCAGCCACTGGTCTTCCTCCCCCACATTAACCACAGGGACATTGACGGTCCCCCTGGAGACAGATAGAAGGGAACTGGAGATGAATAGGTTTATGGGCAGATTACCTTCCCCATACAGCAGTGGTTCCATTAGTACAGTACTGAGCGCTGGACCTGGACCCTGATTACATGTGGCCTGGACAAACCGTAGAGAGCCCGCCGGTATCCGGATTGCCCTGCCTGGTAGTGACACCGCTTCTCCCACCCGGCCGGTCTCAAGGAGTCGTTCCATTTGTTGGCATTGAGATAGGGCGCTCTCCCACTCTTTTCCAGCTTGTTTGACTAGGGGGGAAGAGAAAAGCTGGTTACCATGCTCACGGAATAGTTCATCATAGCAGCCACTGATAATGTTCATTCCCAGCAGGCCAGGCACAGCGTTTTTCCGACGCTGGACAAGCGGGTCGGGAGGGTCTTTCACCACCAGGATGTCCATCTGTGGAAGGACTTTACCCAGGACTTCAACATCTAGCTCCACATATCCCAAGTATGGAATATCCAACCCATTTGCTGCAGTCAGTTGAAGCCAATTACAGGATTTCAGCTGCTCCTCAGTTTGGGGCTTAAGATGCTTTTCAAAGAAGGCCTGAGTCACTGTAGTCACCATTGACCCTGTATCAAGTAGGGACGGCACCCCTACGCCCCCTATTCTGACCTGAACCACTGGGCAATGTCCAATTAAGCGTGATGCAAGATTCATCTTATTTGAACCCACACAACCCCCCCCTGATGTCGGGCTCTCAACACCGGAGGGCGCTAGTTTTCCTGCTGCTCCACTGCATTCACCCTTGCCCCCACCTGTCTGCCCTGTGCCCTTGACTCCACCCCCCCAGGGAACCCGCTCAGCTCGGCCTGGCAAAACCTAGCAATATGACCTGCTTTGTTGCAATGCATACATATTGGTTTACCATCTGGTTGAAAACGGTATAACCTTGGCCTATGGCCACTGGGGTGGGCCTGGGAAGCTGTGGGGCTAGCAGCAGTAGATGAGGTACCTAGATGTTTAAGAAGGGCATCAAGTTGGGCTTGCTGCCTACGGAAGCACTCCTTAAGTTCCCTCAGGTCATCACTAGGCCTGGCAGTGATGGCACTCGTGTCAACATTACCCTCCCCAATTTCAGAGGTATGCGAGTCACACGAATATGCCCGTGCTCTTTGTGAACTAATAGGGGGCCTTCGTTTTTCCCATTTGATGGCGGCCTCACGTACCTCTTTGAAAGAGTGGGTAGGGTGCTGCCGAACTATGTGCGCCAATTCACGTTGCAATTTATGGTCACGTACATTTTCAACAAAAGTGTCACGAATTACCATATCTGGGTTTGACACACCACGTGGATCTTTGCATTTGAGCAGATCCATTAACTCCAACAGGGCATGGGAAAATTCACGAACGGACTCATTTTCCCGTTGCTGCCGCTGAAAGAACTGCCTTTGCAGCGTCACATATGTTTGATCACAACCGAAATTGTCCAACAGCATGGTAAAAATCGCATCAGGGTTGGCTCTATCTGCTGGAGAGCTAAACTTAACCTCCCTCTTAGCCTCCCCATCTAAGAGATCACAGAGAAATGCTGCCTGTTCTACCACAGACGTTTGCTGCACAGACAGTGACTTTCGTGCTTCCTCCACCCACTCCTCCACAGTCATATGATCCTGGGCCATAATACCCGAAAACCGTGGACACTTCCTCTCCTTGGGTGCATAAATATACACCCTTTCAGGTGCTGGGTTACCAATGACCCTGTTACTCGCTGCCTGGCCTGAAGACCCAGAGGTCGGTACATCTCCCTTGTCTCTGAGCTGATTATTTTCTGCCTGTAGTTGTTTAACAAGCTCAGTCAAGGCCCTAATTTGTTCTTCAGTGTAATTAGACATTTTAATGTTTTAACCTCCCATACACCGTAAAGTTAGAAATGTTCACACTATGAACGTTGGTGGGATGGCGAACTGGAGTGCGGTGGATGTCCTCTTGATCTTCTCCTGGACAACCACTGTTTTTCCTCCAACCCTAACAACTGCTTTCTCTCTGTGCCTCCAAAGAAAATAAAACAACCTCCACATGAACTACAAAAAGCCTCTGAATCCTGCCGACAACGCCAAATGTAACCTTAATGGTCAATGATACCTTTGTTTACAATAGACAACGCCACTCTCTTTAAAGGGAGAGACCCACAACATCAACTATAGCTTAGTATACCAATTAGCTCTAATTCCCACACAGGGTTTCCAATAAAGGAAAAGGGCGAAACAGAGGCTTTTGTAGACCACAAGGTAACAGTTTATTGACAACATTAAAATAACACACCATGCCAAGTAGGATAAGGGTACCACCATAGATAATCCTAGTGCCAACTGCACAGGAGCACACATAGATTAGGGGCACCCAGGGTTAAGCACTATGCACTATTGCATGCTGTTAGATATTGCACACGAGATTAGACACAGCACTTCTAGTTTGTAAAACACATTAGTAGGAACAGGGGTGTCAGGGACACAGGTTATTCAATTGGCAGTACAATACCCTAAACCAGGCACCAGAGAGTTACAGCTCTAATCTAAAAACATCAAAATAAAATGGAGGAAAAACAGTGGCTGTATGCGCGTTTCGCCGATACAGCCTGAAAATACAAAAGAACCAATTACTACCTCATACATACATGTACATACAGAAACCATATTTTTTTGGAGGGGAGAATAAATCCACAACTCACGTGCGTCTCAAGCTCCTAGTCAAGCAAGGTGATTAGTGGCCAACCACTGGGGAATTCAACCGTGGACTGGTTCGTCCACATATATCTAAATTATAATAGAGTATTACCATTACATTCAGGACCACAGTTGTGCAGCATGGAAACATAACCAGAATAACAAGACCTTAATTGTTAGTGCCCACCTCGAACTGTCCTGTTATTCAAAGCCCGTTGCTGGCGGGGACAACACTAAACAGGCTGCTCCGCTACCAGGTAGCCTATGGATGACTCGACCATGGACTGTGGTACAACCAGGTAAGCTAGGCTACGGATGACTCCACACGGACTGTGATGCTACCACATCAGGTACCTCTAGACATAAAATAGAAACTATAAGTTAATGGTCCCCGTAATAAACCACAGGCTCACAGAAAGCCCTAAATGTTTATTCCTACCTCTTCCGTATCACTCGATGCCGACCGACAACAGCAAGGCTTGAACGTGATCAAACGTGAACTCCTCAAATCTCCCGGGACTTCCCTTATATCCCACTCTACTGAACTCCTGCCAGGTCTCAGCAAGCTGCAGGGTCCTAGCGTCCCACAGGTTACACTAGTAAAGACTTCTATCATATCAGTGAACTAGTAATGGTAACGTTAGTAGTCTAGTACCGCACGCTAGTAAAGACTTCTATCATATCAGTGAACTAGTAACGTGAACGTTAGTAGGCTAGTACCACACACTAGTAAAGACTTCTATCATATCAGTGAACTAGTAACGTTAACATTAGTAGGCTAGTACCACACGCTAGTAAAGACTTCTATCATATCAGTGAACTAGTAACGTGAACGTTAGTAGGCTAGTACCACACACTAGTAAAGACTTCTATCATATCAGTGAACTAGTAACGTTAACATTAGTAGGCTAGTACCACACGCTAGTAAAGACTTCTATCATATCATTCAAAGTCTCCCGGAGGATCCTTCAGTCCTTCTACTCTGGAGCTGTGGAGAGTTGTTTTTTTTTTTTTTTTTTTGACTTGTACACCAGGAGGTGCAGAACCAGAGCCTGCAGGATCATGAAGGATCCTCACCACCCCAACAACGGACTGTTTCAGCTGCTGCGGTCAGGCAAGCGCCTCCGTAGTCACGCTGCAAAAACAGAGAGATTGAGACGGAGTTTCTTTCCTCAGGCCATCAGGACTGTGAACTCCGACCTCACCAGGGCCCCCACCAAGACACACACACTGCCCCTCTTATGCACACACACACTTAGGTAAAGACTACACATAATTTATAATTTATATTACACATACAATTTTCCCTTTTTTTACTATATTTTTTTTATAAAATGCTCTTATTGTAAATATTGTGTTGTTGTTTTTTTATATAGAGCTCTTAAATATTGTAAATATTGTGTTGGTCTATTGTAAATAGTGTGAACCTGTTATTTTGCACATTTCTGCTGAGCATTGCCACTTTGCATTTCACTACACACCTCGTGTGTGTATGTGACAATTAAACTCCTTGAATCTTGAATCTTGAATCTTGAATCTTGAACTAGTAACGTTAACATTAGTAGGCTAGTACCACACGCTAGTAAAGACTTCTATCTCGTAACATTGAGCACAAATCAACCGAATGACGTTACAAATGGAAACTACAAAGTTGTTTCAACATGTTTTCATAACAAAAACAACATATGAAGTAAAAATTGATGCAAAGGGAATTGTGTTTACTGTTCACGGTGTGCGTGAGCTATATTACTGTGACGTCAGGTGTGTTTATATCGGCGAACTCAGACCAGTTGGATCTTGCCCGAGTTTCCGACTGGGAATTCCAACTTGAATGACTGTTCTATTGCACTTTTCCATGTCGGAGGTCGGTTTTTTCAGAGTTCTGAGTACAGTGGATTGCACCATTATTTCTTTATGGTCTCTGCCACGGCCAACTACTATGGGGAAGTGCAAATTCAGCCACACATGGGTGGACAACAGCAAGTTTACTACTTGGTTGAAGCCAGTGGAGTCAAATGAGCACAAAGCCCGCTGCTTCATTTGAACCTTCAGATTCGTCACAATGGGAGTCAAAGCTTTGGAATATATGTCAAAATGTTTCCACGGTTGCTAGGAGACGCATTAACTGTTACTGTATGGGATTTACAGTCACTGTAGAACACGCTTTCAGCCAATCTATTTCCAGGATGGAAACAACTTGTTTTATAAAAATATAATAATAATAATAAGATGAAACGTTACGTATAGCCTTTACTACATCATTTATGGCAATAGATAGTCTCATGTTTAACAGTAGAATTGCAAAAACCAAAACATAAAATATCTTGTCAGCTATTCTATCAAAGTCCATAAAGCTTAGAAGAAGCATCAATGGGAATAAAGTAGTTGAGGTGTTCTCCTTTGTAGAACCTTTTTTACAGGAGAATTCTTCATTTTGAGGAGCTTTTTGAGAGTTCTAGTTCCAGTTCAGTGTTCTATTCTGGAACTGTCCCATTTATAACCCTTTATGATGTCATCAATTAGAACATTAGAATACATTAGAAAGCATTTTAGAATGATCACCCCGGGGTTTCCCCCATAAAGCTGCCAAAAGTAACACTTTGCAGGTTGGACCAGCCCACTCTGGTGCCATTAGGAGATGGGACCGATGATAAGGGCCAACCTACGTTGCAGTCCAAGGGAGAGACAGAATAAGGAACTCTGCAATACACTGAAAAAATGTGCTTTCTGTATGTGTTTTATTAGATGTGAACTTCACATCCTGTGGCAGATGATGTACCTTACTCTCTCATGTATTCTCTCTGTGATTCAAGGTACACAGAGTGTGTTATTAAGACTTTTGGTTTACTCGCCAGTATTTTGTGGTAAGACAGTGGTGTTTGGTGTCATACAAACCCATTTGTTCTAAGGTGATTAAATATGTCACTTGCATCCCCAAAGGATCAGGAAAAATGATGTTGTCTGAACCTGAGCTGGAAATGCAGTTTTAGGGAATAGTGATCACTGGTCATCACACACACCAGACAGACAGAGAGACAACATGTGTGTGTGTGTGTGTGTGTGTGTGTGTGTGTGTGTGTGTGTGTGTGTGTGTGTATGCATGTGTGTGTATTTGGGTTACGTAAAGCTGTGAACCTCAACACAACTGTTGCATAATGCTCTCTCTGTCTGAAAGCTTTTCTCTGGACAGATGCCAGGAGTGGAAACACACACTCACACACACACACACACACACACAGACTCACACACTCTCTGTCTTTCTCCATCTTTATTAACATGGATAGTCTACTTACAAACTCTAAGAATGTTATACATATAATAGAACATATAATAGAACATAATAGAATACAATAGAACATACAATAGAACATACAATAGAACATATAATAGAACATACAATAGAACATATAATAATCAGAATCTAAACTAACAGGTCAAATGCTGCTCTGGGCTCACTGGCGGCCCCCAGTGGCAGTGAGACGTCACTGAACGTTGAGGACTTCATTACCCAGAAACCTCTGGGTCTCTCACGTATATTATTATTAGAAAATAAAGCGTTTTGATCGTGAGATTAAAGACACTCTTCATTTACACAATGTAAAGTTCACAGTGACGGAGAGCAACCGCTAATACAACTGTTCACTTTCTAAACTGTATAACATTTTCTGTTCATCTTGATGATCTGGTTGGTTTACATCACAGTGGATTCAATTACTATTATTCAATTATTCTTTTTTTTCAACAATATTGTTATTGAAGAGAAAAGGTACAAGGTACAATGATGTAATAATATACATCTTCTCTTTCTTTGGGGGGGTTAACACAACATCCACCGTCACATCCACCACCACATCCACCGTCACATCCACCACCACATCCACCGTCACATCCACCACCACATCCACCGTCACATCCACCGCCACATCCACCATCACATCCACCGCCACATCCACCGTCACATCCACCACCACATCCACCGTCACATCCACCGCCACATTGTCGTGGAAATTGCCTGTAAGCACTCAGAAATAACACACAAAACATTGACAGGTTGAAGTATAAAAATATATTGTATACAGATATATTGGAGAGAGAAAGACACAGGTCACACAGAAAGTCAAAGTCTCTCTATGCTCTCTCTCTCTGAAAATCAGCTAACTACAGTCTTTATAGTTTCTTTGGAACAAAGAAGTCTCTTATGATTGGTTCACTTATGCTTAGATAACATGTTTAACATGGTTCATCCTATAGGCTCTCTCCACATAGTAGTGGTCTGGTCAAGGTCAGATTTACTTCCTTCTAGGACCTCACTAGTTTACTCTGCAACACTCAGACAATGTTCATGACACACATACCACATGTCTGTGGCAACACAGCATCAGAACAACAGACACAAAATGATAAATGATAAATTCTAGCATTCTGTGCTAATTTACTTTCACAACATCCACCATCACATCCACCATCACATCCACCATCACATCCACCACCACATCCACCATCACATCCACCACCACATCCACCGTCACATCCACCGTCACATCCACCGCCACATCCACCGCCACATCCACCGTCACATCCACCGTCACATCCACCGCCACATCCACCACCACATCCACCACCACACCAACTCACTGGTTTCCTTCCAGTTGCCAGAGAACAAAAAAACAAACAGCTAAAATGATACAAACAATAATATACATGTACATACACATGCAAATACAACACATACATGCATATGCATACTTACACCTGATTACATTTTCAGCAGGTAATCTGTAATGTGTACTGTAATGTGATTACAATTTGAAACATTCAGTGCAGAGTATTGTTACACCCTGTCCTGTGATGAAGGTGAAGTCGGTGGTGGGTTTAGTGATAAATAAAGATTTACTTAAAGTAATAAGTAAATCTTACATTGCTGGATTGTTTCCAAAGTAATTTAAAGGATAATTGTGGTAATTGTGTCTGGGCATGCCTGTGTGTGTTTGTGTTTAATATTAGCTTTTTCTAATGACGTCTGCCCGGGAACTACAGATGGAAAACAGCCTGTTAGCTGACTCTACTTTACAGAACTGTTTATTAATGTTAAGAATAGATGAATAAATGGATCTGATCTTTACCAAAAGTTACATATTAGATAATACCTGCCAGAAAACCAGATAATGTGCTGCTGCTATTTGCACAAAGCGGTGATTTGTGTTTATTTCATTCCCAGTTCCTTCCTCTTCCTCTTCCTCTTCCTCTTCGTCTCACTGGGATTCTCCCAGGTTCCCCTCATCTGCTGTTTTCCCTGCAGAATCTTCCCCTCAAACTTTTTTTCATTTTGGCCTTTATTGATAGTTCACAGTGAAGCGACAGGAGCGATTGGGAACGAGAGGGGGATGACATGTGACAACGGTTCCATGGTCACATGGTCTGCACCGTAACCAGCTGAGCCACCGTCCTCTCAAACTCTTCCTTATTTTTCATTACCAGCTCCCAGATGGCTTCTTCTGCCTCCTTGCAGGACTGGAGATGTTTTTTTCTCTCTGAGGTCAAATCTGTCCTGCTGGGATCCATGTCCACCAGCCGGCTGAGCCTGCTGACCCTGTCCATCAGATACTTGGAGGAGATCTCAGTGTAGGTTCTTGAGATCATGTTGACCAGGTTGGAGGTGTATAAGGCACGGCAGAAGACGTTGTGCAGAAGTTTCCAGTGGAAGGTTTTTCTGTTATCATCCAGGTTCTGTGTTGGTCCACCAGAATAGACCACAAAGTCTTTCAGTTCTGAAGAGAAGCTGATGTTGATGATGTTTGACAGCATCTGGAAGAAGAGGAACATATTCTCCCACTTTCCCTTCACATCGCCCATGACTTCCAGACTTTCCATCAGCTTGTCTATGGTCGTCTTCAAGACTGTTTCCCTGGTTCTGCTGTTGCTCAAGGCCAGAGAGGTGTTCTCCAGTCTCTTCTCATCCCTCTTCATGTCTTCCCTATTTTTTTCATCTAACTCTTGTGTCTTCTCCAGTTTAGCTTGGCACTGTTTCACTCTGAACTTTGTGATGCTGTTGCTGTAAACGCCACTCCTTTGTCGTGAGAAACACTCTGAGAATACCCCGGCGCTCCACTGAAGCCACCTTTCCTTTTTACCGGGGTAGGATTTGGTTGCTTTGTCATAGTTGTATCGATCCTGTCTGAGTTCCTTTGCCAGAACTTCAGCGGCCTGCTTTGTTCTGCGTTTAGCCTCAGCTGCCAACTTCTCTCTCTTTTCGTTTTTCTCGATTGCTTTCTTGACTCTCTCCTTCTCCTCTTTATAGCAGTGTTTGGATTTGAAACAGGCTTCCAAGAGATCCTTGATGATGCCGAGGACGTTTGAGAATTTCTCCATTGGTAAAGCAGACAGCTTGAGACACTCTGCTGAGATTTTGCCGATCATCTCAAGTCTCAACGGGAGGAGACTCCGAACATCCTCATCGTTGCCTTGAGACTGAATCGCCAGCACTTCTCTCAGGTATTCTGGAGTCATGGCGGTGTGGAGGCAGATCTGGTCCATGCTGCTGTGGGCTTCGTTGAACGCCTGCCATCCAGAGTTACAAACCTGCATCAGACAGGCGTGGAAGGAGTCTGGGTTCCTGAGGAATTCGTAGCCGTCTTTAGGAGGGTTTTTATTGATGGAGAAGTCGGTGTTGGAGCACATGAAGACCAGGTCGCTCATGATGGTGATGGAGAGCGGGGCAGGAGCCAGGTAGTCCTCCCAGGCCACAATCGGCTGCAGCAGTAGCTGGTGGCCAGTCAGGGAAAGATCCTGTGCTGCTTCCACATTCACATCCATACCTGGAAAAACCTGGAAACAATAAAACACCAAGCTGAGAAAGAGTGGAGATGCCTGGCAAAGAGTGAAACATGTTAATATTGTAATCAAGGATAGAAGTAACAAATTACATTTACTCTTGTTACTGTAATTAAGCAGCCTTTTGTGTACTTTGACCTAAGTATGTTTCAACTCAAGTCTTGCCAAATCTAATCATGCTACATGAGTCCAGTTGATTCCTGCTTTGCTTTGTTCATGCACTTTATTATTTTAGTTTAGTTTTAGTTTATTATTATTGAGTGAGTTTTCTAATACCTGAATACTGTGATTCTGTTATGCTGAAATACATGAATTACTTTGCATCAGTCACTTCTGTTAATATTACAATACTTGAATTCCAACTCAGATTATTGCATCACCTGATACTTGACCAAACATTGTTGTCTTCTTGTTGTACATGATGTATCTTGTTCTTAATGCATTGCACTGTGCGGTTGTTTAAGGCAGAATGACAATAAAGTTAAATTGAATTGAGTATATTCATATATTTCAAATTAAAGGGGCAATAAGGGCGATTTATGCTTCCCCACTGTACAAAATGTGGGAGGAGAAAAGCTCTATTGTTGGTCACTAGAGGTCACTACAGTCATGCACTGTCAGCACTACAGCAACCAGTCAGTTAGTCACAGTCAGTAACCAGTCAGTAACCAGTCAGTAGCCAGTCATAGATTACATGTAGTTCTATGAAGATCAATGGGAATCTCACCTATCGCAGCAGGATTATACCCTCCAACTCTCTTCAGTCCTTCCTGCCTGGAACAACAAGAAATGATAGTTATTCTTTATTATTAACTTTATTTTCCTACAGTTTTGAGTGGCGACTGACTATTGATGCCTTCAGCTCATTGCTTTCCAACACAAGGTGTCATGTTCCAGCCGACTAAGAACCTGAACCCAATCTGCTGACTGCTCTCAGACCAGCTGGAAGGAATCTCTTTCTGCAGATTACAGATTACAACACACCTAAAGGAGGCCTGTCAGATCAGAGTACTATAGTACTCATACTACATACATACTGCATACAGTAGTACACATACTGCATACAGACCACATACAGTAGTACACATACTGCATACAGGTAAAGGTTAATCTTAGGGTCGGGCTAAGGTCAAGGCTGAGGTCAAGTGGTGATGAGCAGGCTGGTTTTCTCCTTTGTGTTCCTGGTTTTTGTGTTGTCCTCATTTTGTTTCTAAATTTCAGGACCAGCAGCTGCAGGTCGGTCAGTCCTCAGCTTGTAGGTTCTGGTTCTGTCATCCAGTATTTACTATTTAGTATTTAGTATTTAGCCCTGTATTTTGTACATTCTGTTTCTTGTGATTCTGTTATGCTGCTGCAACCCCAGAATTCCCCCCCCCCCGGCGATCTATAAAGTATCTATCTATCTAGACGAACCATTTTAGTCTCTTACCATATTTGAATCCAAACAGACCTCAGATCTGATCTTGGTCAGGTTGACCTTAAAGCTGTAGCGTTAGACTGGTTGGTTTGCATAACAGGGTTACAGTCTAGAGCTGCAGCAAGTAGACAAGTGACACTTTGTTGAACATCTACTTTCTTCAACACCCACATACAGAGTTCCTGTAGTTAGTAGTTAGTTAGTTGGTTAACGGTCCGTTAAGAAAGCTCTAAATCCATTTTAATCTATTTAGAAACAGAGAAGTTATACAAACCTAAAAGTTAAACTCGCTGGCTGGCTGGGAGGCAGAAGACGCTGCAGGTCGACAGACTGAAGACCTTCAACTCCTTACTGCTCTGTGATAGGTGGAGCTTGAGGTGGGCGGGGCTGTGGGCAGCAAGACGGCGGTGTGGTGCTACAGCTGCGTTGGTAGATAGAAAGCCTCAGCCTGATAACAGACGGATCTGAGGTAGGGTGCCTTATTTCAACTTGTCTGAAGTCACACACACACACACACACTTAGGTAACGACTACACATAATTTATATTATATTACATACATACAATTTCTCATATTACTATATTTTTAAGTGCTCTTACTGTAAATATTGTGGGTTTTTTATATAAGAGCTCTTACTGTAATACTGTAAATATTGTGTTGGTTTTTTATTGTAAATACTGTATTGTTGCCCTTTGCACATTCCTGTTGAGCACTGCCACTTTTTCATTTCACTGCACACCCCGTGTGTGTATGTGACAAATAAAGTTCTTGAATCTTCAATCTTCAATCTTATTTAAGGTAAAAGATCCATCTCCAGAAATAATAATCATGTTATATCAAACCTGACAACAGGTTTTCAGGAACTGTTTATCTTGACAACAAGGCATTTTCAGTTATCCAGTTTGTTGTTTGTTGTTTGTTGTTGCTTGTTTAAGTTAAATCTTGTCTGAATTACTAGTCGTCTCTGTGAGAGAGGCTGAGGATGACATCAGGTCTGACATCAGGTCTTACATCAGGTCTGACATCAGGTCTGGGGTTTGTCCTCTTCCTCTTGGAGAAACGCTTGACTTCCTTAGTAGCCTGGAAAACTGCAAATATCCGTCTCTAATGTCTCTAATGTCTCTTATGTCTCTTATGTCTCTTATGTCTCTAATGTCTCTAATGTCTCTTATGTCTCTAATGTCTCTTATGTCTCTGACTTGATTGGATGTTTGTCTTTAACAAACTCTAATGAACTGATTCAAATAGTTGAACACTTGTTAATCTTGCCAGTGGTCATAACCGTTGAGGCGTAACGTAGATGTGTTTTTCTTTGGTGTTTTTCTGGGGAGAAATCAGTCCAGTCACACACTGATATTCTAAGATAAAATGAGACTTTATTCATCTCTGTGGGGAAATTAGATTAATTCTGATTGATCTATAATTGTTTTCATTCTCACATTGATTTCACTTGCCAAACCTGTCTTGAATGTCATATCACAGGTATTAAAACTGTCTTAAAAAGTCTTAAACCTTCATTGCTGGTATTGTTGGCGATGTAGGAATTTAAGCTGTTGACCTCAGTGGAGTCTCTCCGGATGAGAGAGTCACAGCAGAAATGGCTAGAATGTAAAATGTAATTTTACAACGTTCTGATATCGTATTATATTTCTATCATCAACATGTTATCATTCACCTTTCATGTCTGGATCCTTGTGTGCCAGTAGATCTGACTTCATATCACTTGTATGTTCACCTAGGAAAGACCGAGCCATGGAAGCACGGCGCCTGACTCTGACTGACCAAACCAGAGGTGACGCCATCTGGGAGGAATACCTGACGCCTGTCCCGCTCTCCATCACCATCATGACCGACCTGGTCTTCATGTGCTCTGACACCGACTTCTCCATTAATAAAAACCCTCCTGAAGGTGGCTTCAGATTCCTCAGGAACCCAGACTCCTTCCATGCCTGTCTGATGCAGGTTTGTAACTCTGGATGGCAGGCGTTCAACGAAGCCCACAACAGCATGGACCAGATCCACCTCCACTCCGCCATGACTCCAGAATACCTGAGAGAAGTGCTGGAGATTGAGTCTCAAGGCAACAGTGAGGATGTTCAGAGCCTCCTACCGTTGAGGCTCAAGAGGATCATCAGTATGTCAGAGGAGTGTCTGAGACTGGCTCTGGCCACCAGGTGCAAGTTCCACCAGGTCAGCAACCTGATCCAGGAGCTGCTGGAGGCTTGCATCAATGCAGGGGAAGAGCAGAACATCAAGAGGAAAATAAAAAATATTCAACTGATAAAGAGAGCAGCTGCAGAGCCCAAGACCAAAGCTGTCCATGATACGCAGAAAGTCATAGTCATGGATCATCAATCATCACCTGCAATGGCAGGTGGCTTTACAGACGTTGTGAAGCTTCTCACGAAGCCTTTTCTGTATAAGAGCAAACCAGCAACAAGCAAAGAAGCCTCTGACACGAAGCCACACCCCACAGATCGAGCGGGAATCGATAAGGACAAGGTCAAGTGGGACAGAGGCAGGACATCAGAAAACACGAGATTCAGCATCAAGCAAATCCGAGCCCAGCTGGAGAAGGCAGTGGAGAAGTACAACAAAAGCACTGACAACATAACGAAGCAGGAGAGACAGCTGAATGATAACGTGGTCACTGAGAATGATCTCAAAATCAAAGGTGTGACCATCAGCAGCATCCACACCGCCATACAGCTGCTGAGAAAAGGCTTGGACGCCCTGCGCCAGGTGGAGGAGCAGTGGCACAAAATGGTCCTCTTTTTCCAGGTGTTGTCAGACACCATCAGCACCAGCCTCTCCCCCAAGCTGATCAATGTCCTCAGTCAGTCTGAAGACAACAGGAAACACATTTCCAGAGAGCCACTCAGCACCATGGTCTTCAAGGCATTAGATGTCTCCATCCTGGTTAACATGATCGCAGATATTTACATGGAGGTTTCCTCTATGTACCTGATGAGCAGCATCAGCAGGTTGGCTCGGCTGTTCACCATAGATCCCAGGAAGAAAGCCTTTCTGCAGGAGAGGGAACTGCTGCTGAAGTCCTGCCAGGAGGCCCAGAGAGCCATCAGAGAACTGGTGCTGAAGAACAAGAAAATGTTAAAAGCGGCAACAGTGAGCAAGCAGGACAGGAATGAAGGACAACTGAAAGAAATTCAGGCCAAGAGCAGCCTGAAGCTCTGTGAAATGGTGAAGGAGACCTTTAATGAAGCAATGGATGGTTTGATGTGAGAAGAAAGCAGCAGACACTCTGCTAGGACTATCAGACAAAAGTAGTTATACCTTTTGTCACATTTTTCTTTTTTCTTTTTGTTTCTTTTTGTGGGCAATGCCTGGACAATGAAGTCCAATGACTGTGTTAAAGACACAGTCATACTTAAAATAAGAACTTTTTGACAGGACAGTTTGACTACTTTGGGTATTTTGATGAGCTTCACTTGAATGTGGAGGGTAAACTCTCTGCAACTTAAGATCAAGAATCTTTTTATTTTCCAATAAACTTCAATAAGGCTGCGGGGATTAGTCTTGGTAACACTGGTAAAACTTAAATATTAACACTGTATATACGTATATGTACATAACACAAAATGCATTTTACTGCAGAAAGGTTTCCATTCCAACCAAACTCTAGCAGCTCACATAGATGTTATGGTTCCTTTGTGTGGTTTCGTTTTTCAGTTTCGATGAAACTCTTGTTCACATGATATTAGGCATTGTTAAAACATGTTTTAATGCGACTCCAAAATGAACAATTTTTATTATTATTGTTAATAGATAATAATAATAGTTAATATTATTAATATTGTTAACATCCCAGGAACATTATTGCTTGTTAAAACAAATAAAGGAAATGTGTTAAAAGAAATTCCTCCTTCATTACATTTGGTTAAAGACTGAAGTGACCAAAATACACTTTTCCACAGCAGCATGAAATCATGTTTATCACATTCATTCACATTCCTTGTGTTACAGGTAATGGAGGTCTTCCCTCTGACAGGATGGTGATAACTGTCTATTTCATGTGTACTGACAATAAACACAACTTCCACATTTTAAATGAGCCAAATGGAATCAGATATCGCAAACACTGTTTACAGTACAGAAGACTAAGTCTCTGTCTGTCACCGATAGCTGCTGTTCACCCAATGAGGTTTCCTGCCTGTCAATCAAACAGAGCAGCAGTGCGTTGCTGTTTGAGCTGGTCACCGTCACCGCCCATCAGTTAGCCAAAACTCAATCATCGTCAATAATACATACTGGAGCATCGAGCTAGAGTTGGTCTTTTAAAGTGTCAGTATAAAGTTGGTCTTGTTGTTATTAATGTGTACTAACTTGCAGGACAAGGCATTGTGGGTAGGGTTATCTCCTCTCTGCAGATGGTCTATGACTTTGCCCTTTGCCTCCAAAAGCAGGAAACAAGGGTTAGGCCCCGCCCACTTCCAGTTACTTCTCGTCAGTCCGCTGTCAGAGAGATCGTGAGATAATACACTTTATAATTATTGTAATGTGTCAAATTTGTTTCACTGACACACATTAAAATACTACATGTTTAGATATTTATATAACTGCGTGTGTGTGTGTGTGTGTGTGTGTGTGTGTGAGTGATATGTTGTGAGTGTTTTTCCCTGTCTGTTGCTGCTGTCTGGAGGCTTCACACTGACATCTAGTGGTAGAACTGGAGCACAGCAATAAATATGAATAAATATTTAGTCAAACTGACAGACTGACGAACAGACAGAGAGACAGACAGACAGACAGAGAGACAGAGAGACAGACAGACAGACAGACAGAGAGTACTACTGTCTATCTAGCACTACTGTTACTGTTAACTACTACTACAACTGCTACTACTAATACTACTAATACTACTAATACTACTTCTACTACTGCTACTAGTGTTAATTACTGTTAAAATGTAAATAACGAGCTCCGTGTATGAAAACATGAACCTAACCTGAAGTTGTTTTGGTCGTCTAAACATGATGAACGCTAACTAGGGAGGTCAACCTTACGTCTTCAGCCTGGACCGTGGACCAGTGACTAGCATCCCACCTGAGGATCTGAGGCTTTTCTGCCTCATATTGGGTTAAAGGGTCTGAAATGTAACCAGACCAGGCAGGACCTTATAAGTTATCAGTCAAACCTTAAAATCAGTTCTAAAACGAAAGGCAACCAGTGCAGGAAGGCTGAAATAGGAGTAATATGATCTCAAATCTTGGATTTGCTTGAAAGTCTAGCGGCTGACGATAAAGGGAGTGAGACTGGAGTAGAGGGAGTTACAGTAGTCCAGACAAGAAGAGATGAAGGCATGACGACCTTCTCAAGGTCAGCAAAGGATACAAAATTTGGAAATGCTTTTCAATTGGAGGAAGCAGGACTGAACCACCCTCCTAATTTGGTTCTCAAAAGTGGTCAGAATCTAATTTTAATTAATTAATCAAATATTACAAGCAGCATAGCATGGGAAGGGGACGGGGGGGGGGGGGGGTAGACCAGACAGAACAAGCTCAGATTATTTAAATTTAACTGGAGAACATTTTGGGAGATCCAGCACTTGATATCTGAGAGGGAAGAGTTAGGTTGATATCTGAGAGGGAAGAGTTAGGTTGATATCTGAGAGGGAAGAGTTAGGCAGGTTAATCTGTCAGAATCACAAGGTTTTATTGGAATATATATTTGGGTATCATCTGCATAGCATTGGAAAGAAATATTGTGTTCACGAATAATATGACCAAGAGGAACCATATAGAGTGAAAACAGCAAGGGGCCAAGAGTTGACCCCTGGGGGACACCACAGGAAAGATCAGCTGAGGAAGATGAGGCAGAGAAGGTTCTATTGGACTGGTATGATTAGAACCAAGTACAAACAGTATGGTCACTGCTGCACTGAGATCTAAAAGAATTAAAACTGTGGTCACTATAACATACTAGTACTGTGATCACTATAACATACTAGTACTATGGTCATTATAACATACTAGTACTCTGGTCATTATAACATACTAGTACTCTGGTCACTATAACATACTAGTACTCTGGTCATTATAACATACTAGTACTCTGGTCACTATAACATACTAGTACTCTGGTCACTATAACATACTAGTACTCTGGTCACTATAACATGCTGTGTGTGTGTGTGTGTGTGTCTATATTCGGAGGCTGGACAGACTGTGCAGTCATCTAAAAACACTCCTCCCTTCCTATGTCTACTAGACCTGCTAGTAGCCAGAGAGACAGACAGACGGGCAGGCAGGCAGACAGGCAGGCAGACAGACGGGCAGGCAGGCAGACAGGCAGGCAGGCAGGCAGGCTACGGAGAGCTACAGAGCTTCTAGCTTTCATATCCCCTCTTCATCCTCTGAACAGAAACATGGAACTGGAAAGGTGAGCTGGAGATCATTACTGGATTACTGGATTAGATTTGATCTGATGAAGTTGATGAAGTTGATGAAGTTGATGAAGTAATTACTGTATTGGTGTGATGAGGTTTGTTTCGTTTACTTGTTTAGTTTCATTGGAGACTAGAGGAGTCACTTACAGCTACATTACAGAAAACTAACACATTGCTGTTTTCAGTAAGTTACTTTTCAAGTAATGTTATTACTTTACTGATTCCTCCCTGGCAGCAGTAACTACTTACTCTACTGGTTCTATTACTTTACTGATCCCTCCCTGGCAGCAGTAACTACTTACTCTACTGGTTCTATTACTTTACTGATCCCTCCCTGGCAGCAGTAACTAGTTACTCTACTGGTTCTATTACTTTACTCATTCCTCCCTGGCAGCAGTAACTAGTTACTCTACTGGTTCTATTACTTTACTGATTCCTCCCTGGCAGCAGTAACTACTTACTCTACTGGTTCTATTACTTTACTGATTCCTCCCTGGCAGCAGTAACTACTTACTCTACTGGTTCTATTACTTTACTGATTCCTCCCTGGCAGCAGTAACTAGTTACTCTACTGGTTGTATTACTTTACTCATTCCTCCCTGGAAGCAGTAACTAGTTACTCTACTGTTCTGTTACTTTCTGTTCCTCCTCCTCTCCGCCTTCTAATATCAGGATCAATCAGTTTCCTCTCCTGTGATCAATCAGGAAACCAAACAGAGATGATGTATTTTCTACCGTTCCTCATCAAAGTATTTGGAGGGGTAAAAACAAAAGTAATGTCTTATTTTTGTGACTGTAATATTATTACCAGCCACCACTGGATCAGGAGGACAGTCAAAGGTCAAAGGTCGTTCAGGATGTGACGATGTTCAAAACTAACGGATTCTTTCTTCTTTGTTGGTTTCGTTGGTGATGGCTGTCAGGTCTGACTGCACCTCCTGCTGGAAGGAGGAAGAGGAGGAGATCCAGGAGGCGATCCAGGAGGAGGAGGACATCAAAGAGATGGAGGAGATCCAGGAGGAGGAGGAGATCCAGGAAGAGGAGGAAGAGATCCAGGAGGAGGAGATCCAGGAGGAGGAGATCCAGCAGGAGATCCAGGAGAAAGAGATCCAGGAAGAGGAGGAGATCCAGGAGGAGGAAGAGATCCAGGAGGAGGAGGAGATCCAGGAGGAGGCAGACATGATTGTGGTAGGAAAAGTATTAAATGTTTCTCTGTATATTAAACATGTCTAGAGGATGACTAGTTAAAGGTTAATGATCTGGTTAAAGGTTTGATTAGTGATCTGGTTAGTGATCTGGTTAAAGGTCTGGATAGTGATCGGGTTAGTGATCTGGTTAATGATCTGGTTAAAGGTCTGATTAGTGATCTGGTTAGTGATCTGGTTAAAGGTCTGGATAGTGATCGGGTTAGTGATCTGGTTAATGATCTGGTTAGTGATCTGGTTAAAGGTCTGATTAGTGATCTGGTTAAAGGTCTGGTTAGTGATCTGGTTAATGACCTGGTTAGTGATCTGGTTAAAGGTCTGGTTAGTGATCTGGTTAGTGATCTGGTTAAAGGTCGGATTAGTGATGTGGTTAGTGATCTGGTTAAAGGTCTGGATAGTGATCGGGTTAGTGATCTGGTTAATGATCTGGTTAAAGGTCTGATTAGTGATCTGGTTAGTGATCTGGTTAAAGGTCTGGATAGTGATCGGGTTAGTGATCTGGTTAAAGGTCTGATTAGTGATCTGGTTAAAGGTCTCATTAGTGATCAGGTTAAAGGTCTGGTTAGTGATCTGGTTAATGACCTGGTTAGTGATCTGGTTAAAGGTTTGGTTAGTCATCTGGTTAATGATCTGGTTAGTGATCTGGTTAGATGTGGCTGCTTGGAGCACATTGTTTTATTTTATTCATGTTATGTCTGCAGCTGCCAGGAGGCGTCACTGTCAGAGTGTGTGTTGACCTCTGACTCTCATCAACCTGCCCAACCTCTGACTGGGGTCATTGGGGGTCAATGTCTCCACTCAGTCTGCGCTGTAACCTGTCTATCTGTCTCTCTCTCCTGTCTCTCTCTCCTCTGTCTCTCTCTCCTGTCTCTCTCTCCTGTCTCTCTCTCTCTCCTCTGTCTCTCTCTCTCCTCTGTCTCTCTCTCCTGTCTCTCTCTCTCCTGTCTTTCTCCTGTCTCTCTCTTCTGTCTCTCTCTCTCTCCTGTCTCTCTCTCTCCTCTGACTCTCTCTCCTGTCTCTCTCTCCTGTCTCTCCTTCCTGTCTCTCTCTCTCCTCTGTCTCTCTCTCCTGTCTCTCTCTCTCCTCTGTCTCTCTCTCCTCTGTCTCTCTCTCCTGTCTCTCTCTCTCTCCTGTCTCTCTCTCGGGTATTCTACTAATCTTGGTTCTGATCTCTCAGTCTGACTCTTAACAAGCTGACAACGTGACGACAAGCAGTCCTGAAACTAGAGCTGCACACACACACACACACACACACACACACACACACACACTGTTTTGTCAGTATGAGGTGACCTAACAGGCTGTTGAAAGGGATTCTGGGTAGGAAGGCCGACTCGTTATTCACCCCAATAAAGAACATGTGATGAGGAACAGGAACAGCAGAACCTTGAGGGGCGTTCCACTTTAAGCTGCTAATAAAGTTTTATACAAGGTGTTACAGGAGAGGAGAGGAGAGGAGAGGAGAGGAGAGAAAGTGGTAGAGAGCTAGAAAAAGAAGAATAGGAAGAAGAGAGGAATGAGTAGGCGAGAGAAAGAGGAGGAGGAGGGGGGTCTTTATTTGCATGGAGTTCCCCTTTAAGATACTAATAAAGTTTTATACAAGGTGTTAGGTAGAACAACTAGACCTTAATGGGCGAGAGAGAGAGAGGGGAGGGAGGAGGAGGAGGAGGAGGAGGAGAGTATTCTGTCACTCAGCTGCCTAAATTCATCTGAGTGGCGTTGTATACGAGGTGTCAGGTAGAACGACTACAACTTAAGGAGAGACCGGGGGGGCTAAAGAGGAGTAGGGATGAGAAGGAGGTCAACAGTCAGGTCGTCACTCAGCTGTCTGGACCTGACCTCATAAACCTCAACTGTCACACACACACACACACACACACACACACACACACACAGTTTAGACCCATCCTAAAGATAGAGTTTATTAGGAGATAAAAACATGACCACAGCACATCAATCTGTCAATCAAACCTCTGAGGCTGGTTCTGTCCAATCAAACGTCCAGGAGGAAGGAAGCCAAACATTTCTACCATCCATCATCACCCTCTGTCTTTCTACCATCTATAGAGGTTCTGTAGCCCCGCCCCCTCTGGCGGCCATCTTGGAGGTCCTCAGCTCTGAACAGCTGATTGTGTTTCTGTCTCAACAGAATTGAATCTTCATGGTTAATTTGTGTCTGTTTCTACTGAACTGATGATTTCATCACCCTCTCTCTCTCTCTCTCTCTCTCTCTCTCTCGCTCTCTCTGACTGTCTCTCCCTCCCTCCCTGTCTCCCTCTACCTGTCTAGCTCTCTGTCTCTCTCTCTTTCTTTCTCTCTCTCTCTCTCTCTCTCTCTCTCTCTCTCTGACTCTCTTCCTCCCTGTCTCCCTCTACCTGTCTAGCTCTCTGTCTCTCTCTCTGTCTGTCTCTCTCTCTGTCTCCCTCCCTGTCTCTCTCTCCCCGTCTCTCTCTCTCTGTCTCTCTCTCCCTGTCTGTCTCTCCCTGAAAGTAATCCCACTACTTTGATGAGAAACATTAGAATTATTGATTGAGAATTATTGATCCCTTTGTGTGAACTGGGCAGCAACAATAGATACAGCACAGAGGAACAGGATAGAACGTTACAAGATACTAAGAACATGTTAAGAACATGTGCAGCATTAACAGGATGTAAAACAGTAGCAGCAGTTTCAGAGCTTCCTATATTTAAACATACAGGTGAGAGGTTCCACTACAGACACACAAACTTACAAAGGTGATAATTAACACTATGTGGGGATTGAACCCACGACCCTGAGACAGAGAGCATCCTGCTCTACTGACTGAGCTGTCCGGGCCAGACACCTAACAGGTGACAGAGACTGGACACCGTCCAGACAGCTGTATACTGCTCATTCAGTCTGTCTGTCTGTCTGTCTGTCTGTCTGTCTCTCTAGCGGGTGGAGGATGGTGGGTACGAGTCGTCTGTCTCTCGGGAGAAAAAGGATGTCCTGAAGTCCAACAGCATCCCAGACTCTGACCGTCCAATCAGCCTCAAGGTCAAACAAGAGACCAACACACACACACACACACACACACACACACACAAGTTTGGTCACTGTCAGCCATCTTGGCTCCACAGTCCTGCTCCATGGCCGTTGCTATAGTAACTGATGATCAACTTTTGGTAATGTCACCATGGTGATGGTATGGAGGGCAGAACAGAGTAGTACTACTAGTACTACTAGTACCAGTAGACATAGTACGAGTAGTAGTTTTAATGGCAGTACTTGTAGAGATAGTAGTAATAGTAGCAGTAGTAGAAGTAGTAGTACTAGTAGTAGTAGTAGTAATGGTAGTAGTAATAGTAGTAGAATTAATAGTAATGGTAGTAGTAATAGTAGTAGAGAAGAGACCATGGTGACCACAGTACAACCTGGACTGATATCACCAGAAACATATATTTATGTCATGTAGAGTTAGTCCAGGATTAAGGATTAAGAAACTTTTCTAGCTGCTTTTACATGAAATTACGATGATTTCCTTTCTCACCCTGTGCTCGTTCAGACGGACAAAGCTGGTCGTCTTCGCCCTGGAGACACCAGACGACCTCCAGAACCTTCTGCTGCTGAGGAAGAGCGAGAGGAAGACTTCTGTCTGTAAACCAGCACCTCCTCCAGCCCTGACCGTGGTGAGAACCTCCTCAGAGATTACAAGGACTGAGGTAGTTCTAATGAATACGAGACAACGAGGACTGAGGTAGTTCTACTGGATACGAGACGAGGACTGAGGTAGTTCTAATGAATACGAGACAACGAGGACTGAGGTAGTTCTAATGAATATGAGACAACGAGGACTCAGGTAGTTCTACTGGATACGAGACAACGCAGACTGAGGTAGTTCTAATGAATACGAGACAATGAGGACTGAGGTAGTTCTACTGGATACGAGACAACGAGGAATGAAGTAGTTCTACTGGATACGAGACAACGAAGACTGAGGTAGTTCTACTGGATATGAGACGAGGACTGAGGTAGTTCTAATGAATACGAGACAACAAGGACTGAGGTAGTTCTACTGGATACGAGACAACGAAGACTGAGGTAGTTCTAATGAATACGAGACAATGAGGACTGAGGTAGTTCTACTGGATACGAGACAACGAGGAATGAAGTAGTTCTACTGGATACGAGACAACGAAGACTGAGGTAGTTCTACTGGATATGAGACGAGGACTGAGGTAGTTCTAATGAATACGAGACAACAAGGACTGAGGTAGTTCTACTGAATACGAGACGAGGACTGAGGTAGTTCTACTGGATACGAGACGAGGACTGAGGTAGTTCTATTGGATACGAGACAATGAGGACTGAGGTAGTTCTATTGGATACGAGACAACGAGGACTGAGGTAGTTCTACTGGATACAAGACAACGAAGACTGAGGTAGTTCTACTGGATACGAGATGAGGACTGAGGTAGTTCTAATGAATACGAGACAACAAAGACTGAGGTAGTTCTACTGGATACGAGACGAGGATTGAGGTAGTTCTAATGAATACGAGACAACGAGGACTGAGGTAGTTCTACTGGATACGAGACGAGGACTGACGTAGTTCTACTGGATACGAGACAACGAAGACTGAGGTAGTTCTATTGGATACGAGACAACGAAGACTGAGGTAGTTCTAATGAATACGAGACAACGAAGACTGAGGTAGTTCTATTGGATACGAGACAACGAGGACTGAGGTAGTTCTAATGAATACGAGACAACGAAGACTGAGGTAGTTCTACTGAATACGAGACAACGAGGACTGAGGTAGTTCTACTGAATACGAGACAACGAAGACTGAGGTAGTTCTATTGGATACGAGACGAGGACTGAGGTAGTTCTAATGAATACGAGACAACGAAGACTGGGGTAGTTCTACTGAATACGAGACGAGGACTGAGGTAGTTCTACTGAATACGAGACAACAAAGACTGAGGTAGTTCTAATGAATACGAGACAACGAGGATTGAGGTAGGTCTACTGGATACGAGACGAGGACTGAGGTAGTTCTACTGGATACGAGACAACGAGGACTGAGGTAGTTCTACTGAATACGAGGTAACAATGGGTGAGGTAGCACTAGTGAGTATGAATATTCATGTATGTAGCATATACCACTGGTTTGGTTTTCTGTGTATTTTGTTTGACCAATGAAAAAGCAGACTACCCATGCTAACACTTTAGCATACACTATGTTGAGTGATAGCACAGCTCCATGCTAACAATGTAGCATACACTATCTTGAGTGATTGTAGGCTCCATGCTAACACCTTAGCATACACTATGTTGAGTGATAGTAGGCTCCATGCTAACACCTTAGCATACACTATGTTGAGTGATAGTAGGCTCCATGCTAACACCTTCCTGTCTCTCTCCCAGCCCTATTATGTAGATGAGGAGGATTTCATGAAGGCCTGTGATCAGAACCAGATGCTGATGATCGACAGGTACCTGTCTATAGGAGGAGACCCCAACGCCTGCGACAGCGTGAGTCAACACTGTTTCATTGTGTTGAGGCGTGTCCTGGTTAACCATGACGCCCTGTCTCTCTTTCCTGTCTCTCTCTCAGTGTCCAATGAAGCAGTGTGTGTGTGTGTGTGTGTGTGTGTGTGTGTGTGTGTGTGTGTGTGTGTGTTTGTGTGTGTTTGTGTGTGTGTTTGTGTGTGTGTGTGTGTGTGTGTGTGTGTGTGTGTGTGTGTGTGTGTGTGTAGTTCCAGCGTACAGGGCTCCACAGAGCATGCTCCCAGGGTCACACAGAGGTCGTCAGAAGACTGTTGGAGGCTGGAGCAAATATAAACAGCAAGGATAAGGTACTAGTCCTACTAGTACTACTAATACTACAGCCCAGAGTACTCACACCACGATAATAATAACTATAATGCTCATACTAATGGAAACACTAATAATAATGATAATACTAAAGTTGTAACTGTTGTCAGATGCATCTCCTCTCCTCCTCTCCTCTCATCTGTCCTCCTCTCGTCTGTCCTCCTCTCCTCTCCTCTCCTCTCCTCTCCTCTCCTCTCCTCTCATCTGTCCTCCTCTCGTCTGTCCTCCTCTCCTCTCCTCTCCTCTGTCCTCCTCTCGTCTGTCCTCCTCTCCTCTCCTCTCCTCTAGTTGTGGTCTACTTGTCTCCATGCTGCCTCTAGAGGAGGAAGTGTGTCAGTGTTGAAACTTCTAGTGAACCATGGAGGAGATGTCACAGCTAGAGACAAGGTACTACAACTACTAGTACAACTACTACTACTACTACTACTACTACTACTACTAATATTGATATTTAAAGCAGCATGATTAGTTATTTGTGTGTGTGTGTGTGTGTGTGTGTGTGTGTGTGTGTGTGTGCGTTAGCTGGACAGCAGTCCTCTCCATGTTGCTGTGAGGACCGGGCACTATGAGTGTGTTCAACACCTGATTCACTGTGGAGCTGAACTCAACGCCCGGGACAGGGTGGGTCTCACACACACACACACACACACACACACACACGCATGTGCACACACACACACACATGAACATGTGTTCCACTAAATTAAGACAGACAGACAGACAGACAGGTAGTCAGACAGACAGACAGGCAGGTAGTCAGACAGACAGGTAGTCAGGCAGACAGACAGACAGACAGGTAGTCAGGTAGTCAGACAGACATGTAGTCAGACAGTCAGACAGACAGGTAGTCAGGCAGTCAGACAGACAGGTAGTCAGACAGGTAGTCATACAGACATGTAGTCAGACAGTCAGACAGACAGGTAGTCAGGCAGTCAGACAGACAGGTAGTCAGACAGACAGGTATAATGTGTTGTTGTGTTTCTGTCAGGAGGGAGACACTCCGATCCACGACGCCGTTCGACTCAACAGGTTTAAGATCCTCCAGCTGCTGTTGCTGCATGGAGCCAACACACACCTGACTAACCTGGTAAGGCTGACCCCTGACCCCTGACCTCTGACCCTACACACACCTGACTAACCTGGTAAGGCTGACCCCTGACCTCTGACCCTACACACACCTGACTAACCTGGTAAGGCTGACCCCTGACCCCTGACCTCTGACCCTACACACACCTGACTAACCTGGTAAGGCTGACCCCTGACCTCTGACCCTACACACACACCTGACTAACCTGGTAAGGCTGACCCCTGACCCTGACCTCTGACCCTACACACACACCTGACTAACCTGGTAAGGCTGACCCCTGACCTCTGACCCTACACACACCTGACTAAACTGGTAAGGCTGACCCTTGACCTCTGACCCTACACACACACCTGACTAACCTGGTAAGGCTGACCCCTGACCTCTGACCCTACACACACACCTGACTAACCTGGTAAGGCTGACCCCTGACCCTACACACACACACCTGACTAACCTGGTAAGGCTGACCCCTGACCTCTGACCCTACACACACACCTGACTAACCTGGTAAGGCTGACCCCTGACCTCCTGACCCTACACACACACACCTGACTAACCTGGTAAGGCTGACCCCTGACCCTGACCTCTGACCCCTGTCTACTGGTAAGAGTCTGGACATTGACCTGATGACCCTAAACACACACCTGACCTACCTGTAGGCTGACCCACTGAAATCTGAAACACAAACTGACATCTGGTAAGGCTGACCTCTCACCTCTCACACACACTCCTACTAACCTGTAGGCTCTCCCCTGATCTCTCTCCTCTCTCACACCTCCTCTCCTCTCTCTCTCCTCTCCTCTCTTTGTTCTCCTCTCGCCTCCTCTCCTCTCCTCTCCTCTCCTCTCCTCCCCTCTCCTCCCCTCTCCTTTCCTCTCCTCTCACCTCCTCTCCTCTCCTCTCCTCTCCTCTCCTCTCACCTCCTCTCCTCTCCTCTCCTCTCCTCTCCTCTCCTCCCCTCTCACCTCCTCTCCTCTCCTCTCCTCTCGTCTCCTCTCGTCTCACCTCCTCTCCTCTCCTCTCCTCTCGTCTCCTCTCGTCTCCTCTCCTCTCCTCTCACCTCCTCTCCTCTCCTCTCCTCTCGTCTCGTCTCCTCTCCTCTCCTCTCACCTCCTCTCCTCTCCTCTCGTCTCCTCTCACCTCCTCTCCTCTCCTCTCGTCTCCTCTCCTCTCCTCTCACCTCCTCTCGTCTCCTCTCCTCTCCTCTCCTCTCCTCTCCTCTCCTCTCCTCCCCTCTCACCTCCTCTCCTCTCCTGTCCTCTCGTCTCCTCTCGTCTCACCTCCTCTCCTCTCCTCTCCTCTCGTCTCCTCTCGTCTCCTCTCCTCTCCTCTCACCTCCTCTCCTCTCCTCTCCTCTCGTCTCGTCTCCTCTCCTCTCCTCTCACCTCCTCTCCTCTCCTCTCGTCTCCTCTCACCTCCTCTCCTCTCCTCTCGTCTCCTCTCCTCTCCTCTCACCTCCTCTCCTCTCGTCTCCTCTCGTCTCCTCTCCTCTCCTCTCACCTCCTCTCCTCTCCTCTCCTCTCCTCTCCTCTCACCTCCTCTCCTCTCCTCTCCTCTCCTCTCCTCTCCTCTCCTCTCAGTTCAGTTACATCGGTTCAATATATTCAGTTCTGGTATTGTAGTAGTACTATTATAGTAGTATTGTAGTAGTATTATAGTAGTATTGTAGTATTAGTATTAGTATTATAGGATGTGTAAAGCTGTTCTGAATAAAGTTTGTTGCTGTTTTCTGAATGTTTGTTTTTGTTCGACTGATCAGATTAACTTTATTGATCTGGTCTACGGGGGAAACTGAATGGATTCATAATCTGTTATTACATGAGATGCTTCACCCCCTTTGATCTTTTGAGATCAAAAGATGAAGCTTTTATTTCTTGGTATTTTCAGAATAAAATCCATCCTATTGTAAAACTAACTAGTTTTTATATGAATTCTTTGACACAGTTTGCACTCATAAAGTATTTAAAGAGCCGAGGAGAACAGATGTAGAGAAGAAATAAGAAATATGTCGAGATAAAGAACGAGTGAAGCGTTTCCCGACAGTTAAAACAAACTACAACATGCTTTATTATAAATTCATACGTTCATCAGATTTTCAACAGTTCGCCGACAGCAAAGTGAGTCGGAGAGAAAGAGGAGAAACATAAAAACATCAGAGAAAAGGAGCATTTCACCGTTTTTTGCTCATTAAAAATACATCAGACTTTCTGGTAAAGACGAACATGACAGACAGGTTGTTTTTCATGAACGTCTTTCTGATGGAAAGGACGAGAGACAGACAGAAAAAAGGAACATTTCACTGTTTTCTGCTTATGAAAAATACATCAGATATGATGCGTCTCAATATGACAAACTGTGGCAGCAGACAGGTTGAGGTACAGCAGACAGGTTGAGGTACAGCAGACAGGTTGAGGTACAGGTTTTAATAATAATAATACTGGTCTGGTCTGTGTTCATGTGTGTAAATCGGACAAGGTTTCAGAGATATCCAGCTTAAATAACACATGGTGATGGTTTTTCCTCAAACATGGCGATGTATGAAAAACATTTAAACCCACAATTATACAATGTACAACATCCAGAACCACTTTTATTTTCTACTCAGTTCAGTCGGTTCAGATGTTGGACATATCTGACACGTTTTACAGAAAACAAGGTAGGAATGCAAATGCATGATTTCATTGCATTTGTGTGTGTGTGTGTGTGTGTGTGTGTGTGTGTGTGTGTGTGTGTGTGTGACAGCAAGGTAGCAGAGGCCTCGGCCAGTCTGCTATGCTTCACTGGACTCCGTTACCCACAAACCCCTTCTCTCTGTCACCTCCGACCCCTCAGACTACAGCTGGGACCCTTCAATGTTGCTCTGTGTGTGTGTGTGTGTGTGTGTGTGTGTGTGTGAGAGGTAGTGATGTTATTTCTTCCTGCTGGGCTCTGCCCCACAAATTCAACATGGCCAACATGTGACTAAAGTGAATTAAAAACACAATTTCCTGAAATGAACCTCGACTGTTCAGCCAATCAGCTCTCTCTAATTGTTAGCTTTGTGATGTGTAGCTGCATTAACAGACATCACTTTGATTGACAGCTCTGACAGCACAACGGCTCACAGTGATTGATTACCCTCCAACCAATCAGAGCTAGACTGGTGGGCTGGCCTCTGACCATGTCCAGAAAGAGTGTGTGTGTGTGTGTGTGTGTGTGTGTGTGTGTGTGTGTGTGTGTCAGCAGACTCTGTGAGCTGTGAATTCTCTATTAGTGTGAGGTCAGAGGTCGGGAGTTGTGATGTCAGAGACGCAGACCACAGCAGCAACGTTGATTCATTTAAATGAACGTATCAGAGGTTTCTATTCTGTTAGTTTCTATTCATTCTGACTGAAGAAACTTTGATAAGAAAGACAATAAACACAAGGAAGACTCCAGAACAACAAGGTGTGACATGAGAGTCCGTATTATTACTATTACTACTACTACCACTAGTACTCTTACCACCACTACTACTACGACGGGTTGCCCCGTTGCTCAGAGGCCCCTGGGGGCCGATCCGTTCTGGCCCCACAGTGTAGAATGAACTCCCCACTGATGTCAGGACAGCAGAGTCGCTGCCCATCTTCCACCGCAGGCCGCTCGTTAAGAGAACAGCTTCTTGTCGATTGGTTATGATGCCGCTCGTTAAGAGAACAGCTTCTTGTCGTTTGGTTATGATGCCGCTCGTTAAGAGAACACCTTCTTGTCGATTGGTTATGATGCCGCTCGTTAAGAGAACAGCTTCTTGTCGATTGGTTATGATGCCGCTCGTTAAGAGAACAGCTTCTTGTCGATTGGTTATGATGCCGCTCGTTAAGAGAACAGCTTCTTGTCGTTTGGTTATGATGCCGCTCGTTAAGAGAACAGCTTCTTGTCGATTGGTTATGATGCCGCTCGTTAAGAGAACACCTTCTTGTCGATTGGTTATGATGCCGCTCGTTAAGAGAACAGCTTCTTGTCGTTTGGTTATGATGCCGCTCGTTAAGAGAACACCTTCTTGTCGATTGGTTATGATGCCGCTCGTTAAGAGAACAGCTTCTTGTCGATTGGTTATGATGCCGCTCGTTAAGAGAACACCTTCTTGTCGATTGGTTATGATGCCGCTCGTTAAGAGAACACCTTCTTGTCGATTGGTTATGATGCCGCTCGTTAAGAGAACACCTTCTTGTCGATTGGTTATGATGCCGCTCGTTAAGAGAACACCTTCTTGTCGATTGGTTATGATGCCGCTTGTTAAGAGAACAGCTTCTTGTCGATTGGTTATGATGCCGCTCGTTAAGAGGCAGAACTTCTTTCCTGGTTAACTCGTTATGATGCGATGTCTCGTTATGACAGATATATGAGTCTGCCACTGATCTACAGTCTGAATATGAGATGTGAGCTTCGCTCTCTCTTTCAACCATCCCTCTCTTTCAAAACAGCATCCCCCTCTTTTAACCCCCCCCCATCTCTCTCTTCCTCTCTCGAACTAAATGAAGTGCAGGAGGTTTTCTGATTCATCTGCCAGAGGTTTTGGAAGTAAAAACCACGAGGAGGGATGAAAAAGGAGGAGGAAGATAGGAGGAAGGAGGAGGAAAAGAGGAGGAGGAAGGAGGTGGAAGGAGGAGGAAGGAGGAAGAGGAGGAGGTGTTTTTATTCTGAAGTAAAGTTCTGAAAATAAAAGAACAGATTTATTGATTTTTCCAGTGACGGCCAGCAGAGAGAGAGAATAAAGAAAAGTCCAAATGACCTCCCATAGGAGGGAGGGAGAGACGGAGGATGGAGGGATGGTGGAGGGGTAGATGACGGAGGAAAATCGCCCCAGGGTGGGGGGTAATGGGATTGTTCTGCTCTAATAGACAGACAGACATCGATCAGAGAGAGAGAGAGAGAGAGAGAGAGAGAGAGAGAGAGAGAGAGGGGGAGAGAGAGGGAAGTAGGACACTAAAGGTTTTTCTTCAAACATCTCGCTCTCTTTTTCTAGATGTAACCCTTACATTAATCTGTCTGGCGATTACACACACACACACACACACACACACACACACACTGTGTGTTTCAGATTAACAGGAAGAGGCTCAGAGGCCCAGTCCAATCAGAAATCACCAGGGGGAGTCGGCCAATCACAAACAACCAGAAACACAAACAACAATCGACTTTAGAAATTAAAGAGAGCAACAGACAGACAGACAGACAGAGAGAGAGAGACAGAGACAGAGAGACAGAGACAGACAGAGAGACAGAAACTACTTCCTGTTTCTAGTTGAGGCTCCTCCCCCTGATCCTTTCCTGATGAGTTTCTGGTTTGTCTCACTTTTCATACACAGAGCTCGTATTTACATTTTAAGAAACTGGGCTCATTTCACCAGACCAAGATGCAGCTCCGCTTCCAAGCCGCAGCTCCGCCTCCTTGGTCCTGAACAGATCAGGGGCCTCATTTATAAAACTTTGCGTAGATTCCATCCTAAAACATTGCGTACGCACAAACCTCAGAATCTACTAACGCAAGAAAATATTCAGATCTATAAAACCGTGCGGCGCACACCTGTACTCCTCCTAGTGTCCTCCCACTACTCCTCCCAGTGTCGTCCCACTACTCCTCCCAGTGTCGTCCCACTACTCCTCCCAGTGTCCTCCCACTACTCCTCCCAGTATCCTCCCACTACTCCTCCCACTACTCCTCCCAGTGTCCTCCCACTACTCCTCCCAGTGTCGTCCCACTACTCCTCCCAGTGTCCTCCCACTACTCCTCCCAGTATCCTCCCACTACTCCTCCCACTACTCCTCCCAGTGTCCTCCCGCTACTCCTCCCAGTGTCCTCCCGCTACTCCTCCCAGTGTCGTCCCACAATCATCCATAAATGGTCAATGCTAAATAGGTCATGAATATGCCGACGTTGTTAAGCAGCCTTTGTTGGACTATCAATGAGGGAAAGACGGAGAGACGGCAACTGCAAGAAAGGCGAAATTTGCGGAGTGCGAGATCGAGGTCCTCATCACTGAGGTTGAGCACCGTGAAGGTGTAGCTGCTGTCTGGGGGTCAGTAGAGGATCTGGGCCACATTGTGGAGAACAGCACAAGCCCTAATAATCCGGCACACCTTAATAATAATAATAATAAACTTTAGTTTAAGTTACAAAGTGCTTTAGAAGACAAAATAAAAATAGTAGACAAACTGATGATGAACAAAATGATAAAAACAATTTTAAAACGTTTAAAAGTTATACAACATTGAGCATAAGGAGCTACACATGAGAGTAGGTTTCCATAGATTCAAGATTCAAGATTCAAGATTCAAGAAGTTTAATTGTCACATACACACACGAGGTGTGTAGTGAAATGCAAAGTGGCAATGCTCAGCAGAAATGTGCAAAATAACAGGTTCACACTATTTACAATAAACTAACACAATATTTACAATGTCACAGTTTTTAAGAGCTCTATATAAAAAAACAACACAATATTTACAATAAGAGCACTTTATAAAAAAATATAGTAAAAAAAGGGAAAATTGTATGTATAATATAATATAAATTATAAATTATGTGTAGTCTTTACCTAAGTGTGTGTGTGTGTGCATAAGAGGGGCAGTGTGTGTGTCTTGGTGGGGGCCCTGGTGAGGTCGGAGTTCACAGTCCTGATGGCCTGAGGAAAGAAACTCCGTCTCAGTCTCTCTGTTTTGGCAGTGTGACTACGGAGGCGCTTGCCTGACCGCAGCAGCTGAAACAGTCCGTTGTTGGGGTGGTGAGGATCCTTCATGATCCTGCAGGCTCTGGTTCTGCACCTCCTGGTGTACAAGTCCTGCAGGGTGGGGAGTGTAGTTCCAATAGTGCGCTCAGCCGAACGCACTACTCTCTGCAGAGCCTTCCTGTCCTGAGCGGAGCTGCTGCCAAACCAGGCAGTGATGCTTCCTGTCAGGATGCTCTCTACAGCTCCAGAGTAGAAGGACTGAAGGATCCTCCGGGAGACTTTAAATTTCCTCAGTTGCCTGAGGTGGTAAAGGCGCTGCCTCGCCTTTCTCACCAGAGTGTCAGTGTGTGTGGACCATGTGAGATCTTCGGTGATGTGGACTCCCAGGCATTTATACCTGCTCACCCTCTCCACAGTATTCCCAT
The DNA here is from genome assembly GCA_034670405.1 of Hoplostethus atlanticus. NCBI lineage: Eukaryota > Metazoa > Chordata > Actinopteri > Trachichthyiformes > Trachichthyidae > Hoplostethus > Hoplostethus atlanticus. The sequence goes on from JAXDDX010000272.1 coordinate 94,443, forward strand.
TAATCCCCAGTGGTGAGTACATCCTCTGTTGTTGTGTCCTCCTAAAGTCCACAATCAGCTCCTTAGTTTTGGTGACATTCAGGAGGAGGCTGTTGTCCTGGCACCAGAGTGACAGATCAGCAACTTCCTCCAGGTAGGCCTTCTCGTCGTTGTTGGAGATCAGGCCCACCACCACTGTGTCATCCGCAAACTTAATGATGGTGTTGGAGCTGAACCTGGCCACACAGTCATGTGTGTACAGGGAGTACAGTAGGGGGCTGAGGACGCAACCCTGGGGGGATCCTGTGTTCAGGGTGAGGGGGTTGGAGGTGTGTCTACCCACCCTGACCACCTGGGGCCTGGCGGTCAGGAAGTCCAGGATCCAGGCACACAGGGGGGTGTTCAGTCCCAGCTCCATCAACTTGCCAGCCAGTCTGGTGGGGACTATGGTATTGAAAGCTGAACTATAGTCAATGAACAGCAGTCTCACATAGCCCCCCTTCCGGCTGTCCAGATGAGAGAGTGTGGTGTGCAGTACCTGGGAGACAGCATCATCCGTGGATCTGTTGGGACGATAAGCAAACTGCAGCGGGTCCATGGAGCAAGGGAGGAAGGCGCAGATGTAGTCCTTAATCAGCCTCTCGAAGCATTTCATGACCACCGAGGTGAGGGCCACCGGTCGGTAGTCATTCAAGCATGCTGGAGAAGCATTCTTGGGCACAGGGACAATAGTGGATCTCTTGAAGCAGGCGGGGACCACAGACTCAGCCAGGGAGATGTTGAATATAGTGGTGAACACTGGAGCTAGCTGATTAGCACAGGTCTTCAGTACTCGCCCAGATATGCCATCTGGACCAGCAGCTTTCCTGGTGTTCACCCTCGTCAGAGCCCTCCTCACACTGTGCTCGGTCACAGAGAGTGTGTGTTCATCCCCAGCGGTAGAACTCACTCCGGTTGCGCTAACGGTGATGTTGTTAGCCGGCGAGCTAGCGCTGTTGTTGCTAACCTCAAACCGTGCATAGGATGAGTTCAGGTCCTCCGCTAGGGATGCGTCGGCACTCACAGTTGCGGGGGGTCTGCCCTGGTAGTCCGTTATAGTCCGTAGCCCCTGCCATAGGCGTCTGGTGTCGCGCTGCTCCATCTGCGACTCCACTCTGTCCCTATACCTCCTCTTGGTCTCCTTCACCGCCCTTCTCAGTCCATAGGACGCTGCCTTGTGCTCGTCCATGTTGCCGGATACAAGACCGGAGTTATAGGCAGCAGTGCGGGCGTTCAAAGCGTCGCGGATGGATTTATCAACCCACGGTTTTTGGTTAGGAAAGGACCTAACTTTCACCGTGGGGACGATGGTATCCACTAGCGTTGCTATGAAGCTCGTTACTACTTCCGTAAACTCGCTGACGTCCCTGGAACTGGATTGGAACATGTCCCAGTCGACGTCACGCAGAGCGTCCTGTAGCTCAGCCTCTGATTGGTCAGACCACCGCTTTACGTCCCTCGTCACTACCGCTTCCCGTACTATCCTTTGTTTATACTCCGGTAGCAGGAAAATGGCGGCATGGTCTGATTTGCCGAACGGAGGGAGAGAGACAGCCTTGTAGCCTCTCTTGAACGGCGTATAGCAGTGGTCCAACGTTCTTTCCCCTCTGGTAGCACACGTAATGTGCTGATGAAAGTTCGGCATGACTTTTTTTAGGTTCGCCCTATTAAAGTCCCCAGCCACCACCATAGCCGCGTCGGGATGCTTGTTCTGATGCCGACATAACACATCATGTAGGTCCGATAGTGCTACGTCGGTGTCCGCTTGTGGTGGTATATAGACGGCTGTGGTGATGACCGAGCTGAACTCCCGGGGAAGGTAGAATGGACGGCATGAGATAGTCAGATGTTCCAGGTTCGACGAGCAGGAACGAGAAAGAGTCTTAATGTCCTTGGGGTTGCACCACTTGTTGTTGGTCATGAAGCAAACCCCTCCACCCTTAGATTTGCCAGACTCTTCCGTTCTATCCGCACGGAAAACAGAGAAGGACTCGGTTGGGCATATGGCTCGATCCGGCACCAGCGGGGTCAGCCATGTTTCCGTCAGACAAAAGACGTTACAATCCCTCATGTCCCGTTGGAATCTAATCCTCGCCCTAACATCATCCAACTTATTATCCAGAGACTGGACGTTAGCAAGAAGGATGCTGGGCAGAGGTGGACGGTGGGCTTGAACTCTCAGTCTGTTCCGAATTCCGCTCCGTTTTCCCCGATGTTTCCTCCTTCGTCTCCCCGTAGGTGAGTCTCCACTGTTGTTGTTGTGGCTCGCTCGTACTATCTCTGCCGGCCACGCTGGGTCGATGGGAAAAGTGGACAAAAACCTTTGTTTTGCGCAAAAGTTTATGTCCAAAAGTGTGCTGCGTTCGTAGGATGTTAGTGCCGATGTGTTTGAGCAAAAAAAGATATTAAAAACAAACACAAAAACTAAAAAAACGCACAATCTCCGCGGAGCTACCACGACAGCGTCTAGACACGGCCGCGCCATCATAAGTTATAAGACAGGTGTATGCTAGGGCGTCCATAGTACTGAAACGGAGCTGAGGAGATCGATAGACAGACAGACACGTCACTTAGTTCGGTTTCTCAGCCTGCTTGCTTTTCATGGTGGTAAATACAACAGAGAGAGAGTGAGAGAGACAGAGAGAGAGAGAGAGAGAGAGAGAGAGAGAGAGAGAGACACACAGAGAGAGAGAGAGAGAGAGAGAGAGAGAGAGAGAGAAAGAGAGAGAGAGAGACTCCCCCTGCTGATTTTGACAGAATCGTTCTCGTTCATTAATTCTCTCTCTTCGTTCTTATGTGAGTCTCTGATTAATAAATGTATTCTTTGATTTTGATCAGTAGCCTCATGTTGTTGTTATTTAGTCTTTCTGAGGTTGTTGCAGGTTAAATCACTGAGTTTTATTTTATGAAAAATTGCCCCTTCAGTCACTTCATCCTGGCGCCGGTAAAATAATCAATAATAAGAGTTAAGAGAATGCCTTTGTATAAAAATAGGTTTTAAGTAGTGGCTTAACAGATACAACAGACCACAATCCCTGTGGAAGCACACTTATAAAACTATGTTTTTAAGAGGACTGAGCTTTATTCTGTGATCTCCCCATCAGGCGTCGCTGATTCCCGTGTCTGAAAAACTTTGCGGTGAGCTCTACGGTGAAAGGATGAGTAGAACTGCGCACCTTTTACCACATAGGATTTTTCTATAAATCCCGACGTTTGCGGTAAAATATGCGTACGCACATTTCACCCCCGTTAACGCCACTTTTTTGTGCGTAGCAACCTTTATAAATGAGGCCCCAGATCTGATCTGGTCTTAGCTAGGAGGTTAAAACCACTAAATCAATACTAAATGAAGAACCAGATGTTTGATGTTGTGGTTTCTGAAGTGAACTCTTCAATCAATAGATCTTAAATCTAGTAGCTTCATCATCATGTAATCTCTCTGCTGTCATCATTTAGTAGGAGTCACTTTTTCTCATTTTGCAACCAAACTCTTCAAATGTCACTTCTATTCTTCTATTCTTCTGTTGTTTTGGTCTTAACGAGGAGTTGAGTTGAGAGTTCCTCGTTAAGGAAAGTGAGAGCGATGATGCAATCTCTGTCCCACTTCCTATTTCACCTTGGTTGAAAGTCAACGTCACATCTGAAATAAAAAATAGACTTTTCATTTCAGCGATAAAACGAGTAGAGGTGAGCTCTCTCTCTCTCTCTCTCTCTCTCTCTCTCTCTCTCTCTCTCTCTCTCTCTCTCTCTCTCTCTCTCTCTCTCTCTCTCTCTCTCTCTCTCTCTCTCTCTCTCTCTCTCTCTCTCTCTCTCTCTCTCTCTCTCTCTCTCTCTCTCTCTCTCTCTCTCTCTCTCTCTAAATTAACATCTCTTTACAGTTTTTGCTTTTTAAGAAAACAGAAGGAGGAAAAAGAGAGCGGAGGGGAAGGAGAAGGAGGAGAGAGATGTAAAAGGAGGTGTAAACCCAAAAAATCAAAGGAGAGAGAAATGGAGGGAAAAAGAGGGAGGTAAGAGGGAGGAAGGGGGAGAGAAGGGAGGAGGGATGGAAAAGGAGGAAAAAAGCAAAGAAATCAAGAAGCGAAAATGGACTGAAGACAGGAGGGAGGAAAGAAATCACATGGAGAGGAGAGAGAAGGAGAAACAGGAGGAGGAGGAGGAGGAGGAGGAAAAACAGGAGGAGGAAGAGGAGGAGAAACAGGAGGAGGAGGAGGAGGAGGAGGAACAGCGGGGTGGTAAAGTGTTTCAAGCCTCAGAGACGAAGATTTTACGCTCAGAATCCTCCTACATGGATTTAACATGGAACACACACACACACACACACACACACACACACACACACACACACACACTCACACACACACACACACACACACACACAAGTAAGAGAGTGTCTGTGGTCCTCAGTGAATTCTTTAAAAGTAAGTCAACTCATTCAGAGCTTACAGAACGGAGGGATGGAAGGAAGGATGGAAGGAAGGATGGAAGGAAGAATGGAAGGAAGGAAGCATGGAAGGATGGATGGAGGAATAATGGAAGGATGGATGGAAGGAAGGATGGAAGGATGGATGGAGGAATAATGGAAGGATGGAAGGAAGGATAGAAGGATGGATGGAGGAAGGATGAGTAGTGATGGATTGTTCTGAGGGAACAGATTTCATCTCAAACAGCATTTAGCACTTTACCGACCTTCACTCCTCCTCTCTCTCTCTCTCTCTCTCTCCCTGTGTCTCTCTCCCTTTCTTTCTCTCTCTTTCCTTCATCCATTTATGATTGTTTTTCTCCTCCTCCCTGGTTGGTCAAATCGTTTTTCACTCGTTTACCAGAACCTCAGGAGAGAACGACTGACTCTCTCCCTCCTCTCTCTATCCATCTTAAAATCCTTTCTATATTTGTTCATATTTCTGTCTGTTTCTACTGAACTGATCATTTCATCACTGATCATCTGATTGATTTAGTGTTTAGATCATGTACCTTGTTAGCTAGCTAACCATAGTATCTGGTCAACTAACCATCACTGTTTTGTTGTTAACACATCTGGTTAGCACACGTAGCTAGTAGAAGCTAGCATTAGCAGTGGCTAGTAGTCCCATGTTAACAGTAACTAAACTAGCCTGCTGGCTAGTTAGCTAGCTACCAGTTAGTTCAGGTTAACTAGCTGACTCTTCTCCAGCTCCAACTCAGAGTGTTTTGGAGTAGAGACTAGGGCTAAAGACAAGACAGTTTACTGAGTCACAGTAACCTACATTTGGAGACAAATCTACCTGATCACACTGATCACTTTTACTGAGAACGTTACTGGATGATCTACAGACACACCACAACAACCTGGTTCAGACAGTCAACTGGTTCTACTGACACATTAACTAACAGACTGATGATGGATCAGATGGTTTTTAGCAGGTTGGTGGTCAGACTGTAAAGTCTCTATAGTCTTGGTGCTGTGACCTCTGACCCCTGACCTCCTCAGCAGCTCCCTGTGTCAGCTGGTTTGCACGCCCTGATGTTCCAATAGCCACAATCTATTTCTGTTTGTCTCCCTGTCTGTCTGTCCATCTCTGTTTCTGAAGATGTGAATTTATCTGTCAACGTCTGTCTGTCACTTCGAAATTATCCAACACCTTTACCTCAAATAGCCTGATAATAGACCTGTGTGTGTGTGTGTGTGTGTGTGTGTGAGATACTATAATAGATGCAGCGTTGTCATCTCTGTGTGAGAGAACATAAATGATGCAGCTTGACGTGTCAGAGTATTTCATACGTTCTTCTATCAAACGGAGCTTGGTGCGGCAGAGAACCTGAAGGGTTCTGCTGTGGTACGAGAGAAAGAACATTTTATAAGAGTGTTGCTTGATGAACCGATCCACTGTCAGACGAGGTTCTCTCTAGTCATCTAACTAGTCATCTAACTAATCATCTGATCATCTAACTAATCATCTAACTGATCATCTAATCAGCTAACTAATCATCTATCTAATCATCTAACTGATCATCTAACTAATCATCTAACTGATCATCTAATCATCTAACTGATCATCTAATCATCTAACTGATCATAGTTAGGCTGAAAACCATCTGATGCAACCAATGTGTGAAACCTAGAAAGTACATTCTGATATATTCCTGGAGAGTGACCCATTAACCCCTGACTGGGGGGTGACCAGTGAGGACCTCATGTCGAGAACCCTGAGAACCTCATGTCGAGAACCCTGAGGACCTCATGTCGAGAACCCTGAGGACCTCATGTCGAGAACCCTGAGGACCTCATGCCGAGAACCCTGAGAACATCATGTCGAGAACCCTGAGGACCTCATGTCGAGAATCCTGAGGACCTCATGTCGAGAATCCTGAGAACATCATGTCGAGAACATCATGCCGAGAACCCTGAGGACCTCATGCCGAGAACCCTGAGAACCTCATGCCGAGAACCCTGAGGACCTCATGCCGAGAACCCTGAGAACATCATGTCGAGAACCCTGAGAACATCATGCCGAGAACCCTGAGGACCTCATGCCGAGAACCCTGAGAACCTCATGTCGAGAACCCTGAGGACCTCATGCCGAGAACCCTGAGGACCTCATGCCGAGAACCCTGAGGACCTCATGTCGAGAACCCTGAGGACCTCATCTCGAGAACCCTGAGGACCTCATGCCGAGAACCCTGAGAACCTCATGCAGAGAACCCTGAGGACCTCATGCAGAGAACCCTGAGGACCTCATGTCGAGAACCCTGAGAACATCATGTCGAAAACCCTGAGGACCTCATGTCGAGAACCCTGAGGACCCGTTTCTTAACGTTTCACACTCAGACCTGCAGATTAATGAGATTCAGGATTTCATTATCGGGTTTGTAACCAAACAAAAGACGAGAACAAAGAAACGAACCAATCAGCATTTAACCAACTTTATCTCGTTAATAACCTTTTCCTCTTTCTGTCTGTCTCTCACCCTGTCTCTCTCTCCCTGTCTCTCTCCGTGTCTCTCTCCCTCTCTGTCTCTTTCTCTCTCTCTCCCTCTCCCTGTCTCTCTCTCCCTCTCTCTCACCCTGTCTGTCTCTCTCTCCCTGTCTCTCTCTGTCTCTCTCTCCCTCTCTGTCCGTCACCCTGTCTCTCTCTCCCTGTCTCTCTCACCCTGTCTCTCTCCCTGTCTCTCTCCCTCTGTCTCTTTCTCTCTCTCTCCCTCTCCCTCTCCCTCACCCTGTCTGTCTCTCTCTCCCTGTCTCTCCCTCTCTCTGTCTCTCTCTCTCTCTGAGGATGGAGGGATTTAAATCAGACGACAGGAAAACGATGAACAGTGTTTAATTAGTTGAAGATAATTAAAGGGAAGTTTGTCTTATTGTGTTTTCCTATTGAGATGGAAAACCTCATCACCACACACACACACACACACACACACACACACACACACACACACACACACACACACACACACACACACACACACACACCCTGCTGTTTTGGGAGACAAGGACGATGAAGGAGGGATGGAGGAGGAGAAACAGCAGGAGGAAGAGAACAACAGATACAAGGAGTTAAGAGGAGGAGACATACAAGGAGGTGAAAAAACAAAAATAAGAATAGAGGGTGAGATGGAGGAAGGAGGGAGGTGGAGGGAGAGATAGAAAATGCGAAGGGAAGAATGGAGGAAGGGACGGAGAGAAATAAAAGGAGGTGAAAAAAAAAACAAAATATCAAGGAAGGAGGGGTGGAGGAGGAGGAGAAACGGCAGAACGAGGTTTCTCCTCCGGGTTTTCTCCTGCTGATCAGAAAGAACAACAAAGACTGAAGAGAACGACAGATACAAGGAGGGAGGGGGGAGGGAGGGGATGGGAGGGAGTAAAGTGATGTTTCAGACAGGCTTCAGGCCTCGGGGACCAGGATTTTACGCTCAGAATCCTCCTACATGGATTTAACATGAAACACACACACACACACACACACACACACACACACACACTTTAAACTGGAGTCCAGTCAGACTTGAGAGCCTGATGAGGTCTGGCTGTTACAAAGAAACATGGAGCTCCATTTGTCAAACTGGTTTAGACTGATGGATTCCATCAGTCCAGATCCAAACCTGGATCCCAACCTGGATCCCTCTTCAACCTTTCAATCCCTTCTCATACATTCTCCTCATGCCATGTGGGAGGAGCCTATTGCCATTACATGTCACATCTTCACACTGATCTCAGAAAGTCTCAGAGTTGATCCTCAGGGGTTTTAGGAGAAACATTTCAGATCAGATGATCCAGAACTGATATCTTCTGTTTCTGAAGAGAAGAACAGATTCTGAGCTGAAGGTTAGCTGAGGGTTTCCTGTGGGTTGTGGGCTTATCCTGAATGACACTCACCATCACCTTTCTCAATTCATGTTCTCGTGTGTCCTCCATGACACACTTGACTTAATATCTAACCGAACCGAAGAATGACTCAAAAATAAAAGAACGCCGAGGTAACAGATGGGAAATGAACTCATTACAACGTCAAGCAAGCAGTCCAGACTGTCAAGATGTTCTCCAGACTGTCAAGATGTTCTCCGTTTGTTCTCTCCAAGAGAAGAATTTTCTCCACCAAGTACCGACTTGGTGTTCTTGGATTTGACTTCCAGCCCATGTTTTGATGCTGGTCATCATCCTCCTCATTCATTCATTTTCCATATCCACTTGTTCCTATTCAGGGTCACAGGGCTGGAGTTTATCCCAGCATGCATTGGGTGGAAGGCAGAACATGAGGAGAACATGAGAACATGCAAATTCCACACAGAAAGAACCATGGCAGACTTGAAGCAGGACCTTGCTGACCACTGAGCAACGTCCCTTCATCATTATTATCACTATTCTGACTGTCTACTGGACCTTGATGACAGCAGATCCACCAGATCCCTGCTGCTGGTGGAGCCACCGTTCGCTCCACTAGAGCTTGTCCAGGAGCAGTGGAAATGCTTCCAGCAGTAAACAAAAAAGTTGTCCATAAGTTTTGATTTCCCTCTTTTGTGCTTGTCTGCAACACTTGGGTGGCTTCGCTTCATTTGTTTTAACTTCTCTCGCTGCAACTGGAACAGCAGCAAGGAAAATGAGCTGGAAGTGAAGTGGTGATGTCACACCAGAAGTCTAGTGGAGTCCACTGTAGCCTTTATTGTACCAAGAGTTCTTTTAAATAATGAAAAACAAGCTTGTTATTTGATAACCGTGCCGTTTGTGGTCGTCTGAGAAAAGACCTGAATCTGACTAGCTCCCGGTTCAATAGACTGGTGTTCCACTGTAAAACAAGATCTTAAAATCAGCATTTTGCAACATGCGGCCGTTAAAGTGGTGATTTGTGAGGTTCTTGTTTTCCCCTCAGTGTCTTGCTCAAGGACACTTCAGCAGGGTGGGGGTTTGAACACAGGTCATAAAAAGTAGACCTCCCATGTTAGAAACCATCAGTGAGGTATTCCCTCATCCATAGACCAACACTGACACTCTGTGGCCAGCTGGAGTATTACACCACACCTCCTAGCCAGACCACCAACCATCTAGCACAGTGGTGTCCAATCATGTACATTACATTACATTACATTACATTACAGTCATTTAGCATGTACCGTGGAGGGCCGAGAGTATGCAGGTTTTCACAGACTGTCATGGCCGACACAGCAGCTACAACCCTGAAGGTTCTCCACCGTAGTCCATGGAGGTCCAACAGTCTCCATGGACCACGGTGGAGAACCACTGGAATAGAAAATCCATCACCAGGGATTCAGTCCAGCTCCTGGCTCAATCTTCAGTCATTTCAATGTGTCTGAAAGTCCTCTAACTCCATGGTCCAGTCCTACACCCCCGTACCACCAGACCTTGGTACAGTCCTACTTTTATTGAATGACATGGAGAGAGCGGCACGTTCCTGTTTTAAATCGACTTTTAGTGTTATTTATATTTTCTGTGTCTTCATTCTATTTTTTTTATCATATTAGTTTTATTTTATTCTACCTACCACCTGTTTTTATTATTTTTGTCTGTTTTAATACAATTTTAGTTCTGTATAGTTATTTTATTAAAGTTTTAATGAAAAACCAACTCCTACTGTAGAGACATGAACAGACAGTACGGCAGGACAGCAGGACCAAAAAGTGACTTTTTAATAAACTGTTCATCTTAATGTTTTAGTCCATCAGTGTGGCGTTGAGGCTCTACTGCTTCAAAATAACAACGTAGACTTTGTTACAGATCCATGTGAACAGAAGTTTAAATTAAAATACAAAAAGATGCAAAGAATCAAAGACATCCTATAATATGCGGCACAGCGAGCCAGATATATTTCAAACCTTGAACATCTCTGGTAACATCTGACTAACCATCCAACCTGCCGCCAGCAGACCAACCGTCACATTCCTGAAGACCACAGTTTTCACTTCCTGTCTGTCACCTTCAGCTCATCCAACATGGCCACCACCCCTCACCATGTCACTGTGGAAATGAGCCTTGTTTCAGCCAAACAACGCTGTTACCATGGTAGCGCATCACCTAATACAGTCTGCTTTTATCAACACCTCGTAAAGCACGCCCTCTAGGGGATTATCACTACAATGAGTTCTGTGTATATCTTTTGTATAAAACATCAAACATCAAAATATTCTATAAAAACACAAAACACAGACTGAAGACTCTGCAGGTCTGGACAGAAAACACATGGAGAACTGAGGAGAAGATGGTGATGTCACAAAAGGCTGAGCAGGAAGACGTGCTGATTGGTCCAGGCTGTGGTGACAATGGGAACCTCCCAGTTCCCATTACTCTTGAACACACCCTGACCGTCTCCATGGTGATGCTACCGAGTTCTGCTCCAAAACACCAGGAGAACAAAACCAGAACCTGGAGTCCAGCAGGACTTCAGTTCCCTGCTCGCCGGCCTGTGGTTTTGGAACTGAACGGGTTCTTCCAGGAACCGGACCAGGGTTACACTGAGGACGGTTTAGATCTCTTGGCTGCAGAAGGTCCATCTTCTCCCTCTGGACTGGCTCTGCTCTCTGGAGAGGACAACAAAATAACTATTGTCAAGTCCAGATAGTGTCCAGTCCCACAATGCATTTGTGCAGATGACATAGATCTGATCAGCTGATCAGATTGTGATCGGTTTATTTCTATATGACTGATTGATTGTATGTGATCAGCTGTCTTCAGCTCTTCAGTGGAGGACACAGTAACATTGGCAAACATACAGTGGGTGGACAAAATAACAGAAACACCTAAAAATATATGAATATCAAGTCAGCCAATAACCAGCATGGCCTCCCTTCAGTCCTCAGTGTCCTCAACAGTCTTGTCTCGGGACATTGGAGCTTTCGTCAAGAAGGAAAGCCTCCAGTTTCAGCTGGTCATCCCTCTGGATGAAGGACCGTGGCCCTGATGTAAAATTCCATGACTTTTCCATGACCTAAAAATGTTCTTCCTTCTTGGTTTGTTGGAAAATACATTCGGTTCTATTCTGGGAAAGTGACCCGTTGGTAAAATTCCCTGATTTTCCAGTTTTTCCAGGTTATCATGACCCAGCCGTCTGACTGGATTATCAGGGTGAGTCTGGTTCAGCCAACCTACCATCCAGTCTGGGTCTGGGCGCCCCCTTCTGGTCAGAGGACTCTGTGGAGGACTTCATGGTGAAGACGACGCCACTCGCCGTCTTCCTGGTTTCTGACACAACAAGAACAGAATCACTGCAGTGGTGAATATCAGATCATCTATGTATCAAGATCCATCCATCTGTTTATCAATATTCATCCATCGATATATATATATCTATACAATATCCCAGTGGTGAATATGGACTATATTGATCCATCCTGTGTACTATCTGGTTACTATGGATACTGGATACGACCTCAGTAGCTGCTAATCACAGTAACATGATTTAATATCTAACGTTAATAATATCTGCAGTAATCAATACGGATAAGATCTGCTGCAAGTCTGTTATTAAGAATACTAGTAATAGTAGTTACAGTAGTAGTATTTTCAGTAGCAGTAGCAGTACTAGTAGTAGCAGTACTGAAAGTAGTAGTACTAGTACCTGCATGCAGCAGGACAGAGCGACATGTCGAGGAAACGGCTTCTTTAGCGTCTCCTTCTGACAAACCGAACAGCAGCCCTCTGGACGGAGGAGTTCAGGGTTACAACATGTACTGTATCCACACATACTACTGCAGTAGTACTATAGTACTACCATGCAGTACCTGGAATAATGTAACACTGAGCTTTAGTATTCACCTATAATATACAGCAAGCCCCGTCTGCATCTACAGGCCTGTTGATTGGTTCAGCAGAAGGAAATACTAAAGCTCAGAGTCACCAGTAGAGTCACCATTAGAGTCACCAGTAGAGTCATCAGGCTAACCTAACCCTAACTATCAACTATAACGTGTTAACCTGTACAGCAGGAAAGGATACAAATTGGAAATATCATATGGTCCTCTCAACTCCAGGGGCTGGGGGGAGAGGAAGAGAGAGAGAGAGAGAGAGAGAGAGAGAGAGAGAGAGAGAGAGAGAGAGAGAGAGATTGATATCAAAACATCATCAGTTTCATACATCTACCAGCAGCCTGTTGCACCAGTTCCATTATATTGAACCTGAACATTTGAACATCTGAACATCAGCGGTTTCAACTCGACTCCCGACCTAGCTAGCTAACAATAAAACCTCTTAAACTCACTGTAGCGGTCTGTGGTTTAGTTACTGATCATCCTAATACTAGTACCAGATAACCACCTAGCTGTTGACTTGGTTTGCTTTCTCTCACCATCTTGTCAGTTAGCTAATATTAACTTGGCTATCGCTAACTGGCTCACATCTCACAAGTCACTGACCACAGAAAGTTCAGTGTTTTAATACCAGTTAGCCCGAAGCTAACGGCTGATTTAAGACTTCCGTTTTAAGAGTAGCAGGTCGGTGTTTTAAATTGTAACTTGTTGATGTTGGAAATATTTCTGTTGACGTAACCGTTGAAAATTTGTAAGAATTTCCATTCAAACTAAACTATGTTGGACCTCAAGGTTAACTGGTGAAACAGGCTGTAGATGTTTGGGATAACACACAAATTAGATTTCAATTAACTTTAGCATCGTTAGCATTCCTCATTGAAAGTATAGTTAGTAAGCTATTGGTTTCAATGGGGAATGTTAACAATTCTAACAAGATACTTCCAGTTATAAACTGTATATGCACATATTGCTGTGTAAATGTTGTGAAGCGCTAAAAATGCCGCTAGTACAATCATCATGACTCAAATCTGTCAGCCAAGACGCTGAACCTCTAGACAGCTGTATTATCCTCGATATGTTGTTTGGTGTGATTACTAGTTACTAGTCTTCAGGAAGCCGTCTCATCCGATTCTCTGAGCCTGAAATTACCTCATGTCATCTAACAGGACGATGGACAAAACAACTAAAATCACCACCAACCTTCTCAGCTCCGCTGGAGAGGATCACATTCTGGAAAAGAGGAAAATATTCAGCTTTTTATTTAACCTTTATTTAAAAAGGTTCGTCCCTCTGAGACAAAACCTGGTGAAGACAGCAGCAGCATGACGAACAATCAAACTCACAGTAGAGTACAGTAGAGTGAAGTAGAGTACAGTAGACTACAGAAGAGTACAGTACGGTAGAGTGGAGTACAGTACAGTAAATAACAGTACAGTACAATAGAGTGAAGTAAAGTAGAGTACAGTAGACTACAGTAGAGTACAGTACAGTCGAGTACCTTCCCCTTGCATGTCTCCACCAGACTGACAGCATTGGCGATGGTGTAGCGCCGCATGGTGGCGTCTCTGATGGCGGGAACATAACGGACCTCAAACACAAGACCTCGCTCTGCAGCCTGGACACACACACACACACACACACACACACACACACACACACACACACTTAATAATGACCCACATGCTCAAGTTTTTTCCACTAATTTAACCATTTTGGATGAAAGGCTCCGCTAAAAGCCAAATAATAATAATAACAATGTTAATGCTAATAATAAGCACGTATAGGGTAGGCTAAGCAAATGCTAGGTCAAGGCAAGTTCAAGGCTAGGCTAATGCTAGGTCAAGGCTAGTTCAAGGCTAGGGTAATGCTAGTTCAAGGCTAGTTCAAGGCTAGGTTAATGCTAGGTCAAGGCTAGTTCAAGGCTAGGGTAATGCTAGTTCAAGGCTAGTTCAAGGCTAGGGTAATGCTAGGTCAAGGCTAGTTCAAGGCTAGGCTAATGCTAGATCAAGGCTAGTTCAAGGCTAGGGTAATGCTAGGTCAAGGCTAGGGTAATGCTAGGTCAAGGCTAGTTCAAGGCTAGTTCAAGGCTAGGGTAATGCTAGTTCAAGGCTAGTTGAAGGCTAGTGTAATGCTAGGTCAAGGCTAGTTCAAGGCTAGTTCAAGGCTAGGGTAATGCTAGGTCAAGGCTAGTTCAAGGCTAGGCTAATGCTAGGTCAAGGCTAGTTCAAGGCTAGGGTAATGGCAGGCATTAGATGGCGAGGGTTAAAGGGAGTAATGATAGTAATGATAGTAAGATAGTAATAATGATAGTAAGATATTAATAATGATAGTAATAATGATAGTAAGATATTAATGATAGTAAGATAGTAAGATAGTAATAATGATAGTAATGATAGTAATAATGATAGTAAGATAGTAATAATATAGTAATAATGATAGTAAGATAGTAATAATGATAGTAAGATAGTAATGATAGTAAGATAGTAATAATGATAGTAATAATGATAGCAATGATAGTAATAATGATAGTAAGATAGTAATAATGAGTAATAATGATAGTAATAATGATAGTAAGATAGTAATAATGATAGTAATGATAGTAAGATAGTAATGAGTAAGATATTAATAATGATAGTAATGATAGTAAGATAGTAATAATGATAGTAATGATAGTAAGATAGTAATAATGATAGTAAGATATTAATAATGATAGTAATAATGATAGTAAGATATTAATAACGATAGTAAGATAGTAATGATAGTAAGATAGTAATGATAGTAATAATGATAGTAAGATAGTAATAATGATAGTAAGGTAGTAATAATGATGTAATAATGATAGTAATAATGATAGTAATAATGATAGTAAGATAGTAATAATGATCGTAATAATGATAGTAATAATGATAGTAAGATAGTAATAATGATAGTAATAATGATAATGATAGTAAGATAGTAATAATGATAGTAATAATGATAGTCATCATAAGTCAATGTGCCTCAACATTACCTGTGGTGTCCCACAGGGGTCAGCCTTGGGCCCAAAATTGTTTATTTTGTATATCAATGACATTTGTAAAGTATCAAATGCTTTGAAATTTGTTGTTTTTGCGGATGACAAACATTTTTTGTTCTGGGGAGGACCTGCAACAACTCTTGGAGGTGGTCACTAAAGAAATGAGCAAATTAAAATGCTGGTTCGACACTAATAAGTTATCATTAAACTTGAACAAAACCAAATTTATGTTGTTCGGGAACCGTAAAACCAATACAAATGTTCAAGTGTAAATTGATAATGTGGTGCTAGAAAGAGTATATGAAAACAAGTTTTTGGGTGTTGTATTAGACCACAGGTTTTGCTGGAAACCCCACATAAAATATCTGTGCTCGAAGATGGCCAGGAGCATTGGAATTTGGGGTAAAACTAGGCACATCCTGAATCATAAAACATTGTATATTCTATATTGCGCACTTATATTACCGTATTTGAACTATTGTGTGGAAGTCTGGGGCAACACCTATAAGAGCTCCTTACAAAGGATATGCATACTGCAAAAAAGAGTAATAAGGATAGTAAATAATGTTGGGTATCGTGAGCATACCAATCCATTGTTTTTAAAGTCACAGACTTTGAAATTCATGGATCTAGTGAAATTTAGAACTACACAAATGATGTTTAAAGCAAGAAAAAATTTACTTCCAGGTAACCTTCAAAAAATGTTCAAGGATAGAGAGGGACGGTACGACTTAAGAAGGAAAGCTCATTTAAAACAGCCTTGTGTCCGTACCACTCTTAAAAGTATGTGTATTTCAGTTTGCGGGGTGACTCTGTGGAATGGACTAGACGAAGAGATCAAGCAAAGCAATAGCATGTCACAGTTTAAATATAAATATAAGAAAATAATTTTCGAGAAATACATAAATGAGAAGGGTAAATTAAATTGTTGATGCTGATTTAATGATGAAACTGTTTGCAAGGGTACTGCATTGTGTGATGATGTAAATATGATGTAAATATTTCTCTTTTTTTGATTTATAAGATATTTTTTTAATTTAATATGACACTGTTGATGAAGGGGCAGGACATGATAAGCATTTTGCTTCTTCCTGCTCCTTCTCGAACACATCCATTGTTTTGTTATTTTCTGATGGAGATTGTTTGATTTATCTTTTATGTTTGGTGTTTTATCTTTTACTGTTTTATTGTGATCTGTTAATGTTGATGTTCGAGACAAATAAAAGAAAGAAAGAAAGATAGCAAGATAGTAATATTGATAGTAAGATAGTAATAATGATATTAATGATAGTAAGATAGTAATAACGATATTAATAATGATAGTAAGATAGTAATGATAGTAAGATAGTAATAATGACAGTAATAATGATAGTAATAATGATAGTAAAATAGTAATAATGATAGCAATAATGATAGTAAGATAGTAATAATGATATTAATAATGATAGTAAGATAGTAATAATGATAGTAAGATAGTAATAATGATAATAAGATAGTAATGACAGTAATAATGATAGTAATAATGATAGTAAGAATGATAGTAAGATAGTAATGATAAGATAGTAATGACAGTAATGATAGTAAGATGATAGTAAGAATGATAGTAAGATAGTAATAATGATAGTAAGAATGATAGTAAGTCTCACCCCGTTGACCGGAGCTCTCTTGAAGATGAAGGGAAGCTTCTCCGTCACCGTGACACAGATGATGTCAACATCAAACATCATACAGGCAGCCTACACACACACACACACACACACACACACACACACACACACACACACACACACACACACACACACACACACACACACACACACACACACACACACACACACACACAATTAAATTAACTGATGGATCTGAATGTGATTGATTTCTTTCTGCTCTCTGGTACAGGGTCATTAAGTGATGACCTCTACTGACCTCTACTGACCTCTAGAAGTAGGACGAGGTCTTAACAGTATTTACTGTATATTATTAACACTACTAACAGTATTAACTGTCTTCTCACATGGAAGAGTTTCTCAGTCGCCGGCTGGATGGCCAGCAGGTCGAACCATCGGTACTCTGCAGCGTTGGGCCTCTGGAGGAAAACAGAAATATATATATATTATCTATATATACTGTGGATGTGGACACATATATATATATAAAAAATATAAATGTAACTGGATATGCATCAAGATGTGGGGCAAAACACTTCTTATGTCATCATCGTCATCATCTTTATATAGCACTCTTCAAAAGACAAAGAACAGATCAAATTGACATCAATGGAAGAAAGAAATTGAAATAAAGATAAAAGGTCCCAGTAGTAGATACAAATCATATAGTCTGTATTATCATAATCATTATCCATCAGCTATCAGGAGACTCACAAAGTGACTTGGGTCCGAAGCCATGATGGTCAGTCTGTTCAGCACTCTGATTGGTCTAGACCTGCCCTGGGAGACAGACAGACAGACAGACTTTGAGGATGATACTGAGCAGTGAAACAGAAAGGTGCTGGAACATCTTCGTGGTATTCTGGAAGATTTTGAATTATTGTTTTGTGTGTGTTTTCATTTATATTCATATTCTACCTTTTCTTTATTTATCTTATTGATATTCTATTTTTTGCTGTTTCCTGTCAGCGACTTGATTTCTCATCAGGATCAATAAAGTTTCATCTCATCTGTTGAATCAATTTTACATTGAAAGAAAAAAGACACAGAAAAAAACGCTCATTTACACCACCACCACCATCATCACCATCATCATCATCATCATCATCACCACCACCACCACCACCATCATCATCATCATCACCACCACCACCACCATCATCACCACCATCATCACCACCATCATCATACCTGTACTATCGGCAGCTTGTCAAACAGCTCAGAAACCTGCGTTGGTTTTGGAATTTCCTGGAAATAAAAGGCAGGTTAGTTAACAGCGGTTAACCAGGGTTCAACTGAAGCTGCTGATAGACGATAATTCAGATCAATGTTCAACATCTTTAAATTTCATGCCAAAAATTCAGAGTTTCTCCAGAGTTTCTTCTCATCAGGGTAAAAAGCCTCTCAAACATTCAGACCATCATGGACACTAAAACTCTCCACTGAAACCATGAAACTCTTTTAGTACCAGCAGCTCTTCAAGGCAGGGTGACCCCCCCCCGGGTGACCCCCCCTTCTGTGGTCAGGAGGAACCTCCATCATATCAGAGGATCTGATGTTTAGTAAAAGACAGATATCTGCTGATATATCGGTCTGAGTATTGGTTTCTATATCGATCAGTAACTGTTTCCTGACAAAAGTAACTTATTGAGCATTCAGACCAACCAACCACTACAGCAGCTTCACTGGTTAACACCTTCAACCAGAAGAGGAACTAGTTAGTGATCAGCTGGACTTGGTGGTCCAAGATGGAGAACCGCTGGTCTAAATGAGGTTTTAAAGCCACGGCAGGACAGCAGCATCTGGAGGGGGGTGTGACATCATCAAGGTCAGACTGAACTCAAACCCACCTGTTTTTTCTTGGATGTTGGTTTGAACACATGGTTGATGGCGACTGTGGAGTATCCGACTGCAACGCCAAGACACACAGCACTTTGTTAGCAACATAACCAGGTAAAGCACTAACACACACTGCTGGATGGACGCACAGACTGATCTCAGATCTGCACTTCTACTACTGAAACTGGATGTTAACTAATGCCTGTTATTCCCACAGTGTATATTCTGGATCATGAGGTTTTATTTTCATTAAGGTTCCAGATGGTTCCACTATTTCAGACAGATTACATACTGACATGGTTTTATACATGCCTATATACACATGTATGTACTTACATGGTTTTCCTGTGACAAGAGTTTCTTTACATGCATACCTTTACACAAACACGCAAATGTTGATATATTTTACTATTATTGTTTCTACTGTTCTTGTGTGTGCTTACAGTTTTCCTCTTCCCTGCTGTGTTCTGTTGCAGCGACCCGGATCAATAAAGTTTCATCTATTAATGTTTTAACAACAACAGGAAGCGGAGCTACACCGAGCGCGGGTTTCCCTGCTGGTCTGTCAGGGTGTTCAATCATCTGGTGAAACCCCTAACGACTTAACTAACACACTGACTAACCAACTAAACCACTAGTTAATCTAACTAACTAACTAGCTGACCAAACATAAAGACGAGTCGAGGTCTCTACCGATGCTAGTCCGCTAGCTGCGTTAGCATCCTGCCCGGTAAATCTAACGGGCCTGCTCGTGTTTGAGTTGAAGAAAAGTAGAAACGGTATTTACGGTGAGCTGCAGTTTCTATCACACTCTCCAGTCTGCTCTTGTCCGCCGTGTAGCTGATGTTTAAATCCATAAACACAGACATGCTTCCATGTGTCAAGAGGCTTCGGGACATGTGGGACCGGAGGGGATCATGGGAAATGTAGTTCTACCGGAAAAGACGCGTTTCCGCATCCGTTTGGTCTACAGAGCAGCCGGCTCCAGATTGAGACATGATAGGAAACATTATTATTATTATTATTATTATTATTATTATTATTATTATTATTATTAATAAAAATAAACAAATAATAAACAGAAAGCAAATAATTAATAATTAATTGATAATAATAATAATAATTATTATATATTATAATATTGTAACAACGACATGAAGACTCAGCTAAAACGTAGATTGGCATTTATTGGAGTACTTGTACTTACATTAGTCTTGAACAAGACAGAACAGGAAGTGATCTAAAGGCCCCGACAGGAACCCAGGGTCCGACAACTCACAGCACATAAAGTAACATCTAACCACCCAGGAGGGCAATAAACTAAACAACACTGATCAGAGACCTCGATAAACATGAACACTAATGGAAGAAGCAACAACTGTATAGTTCACAACAATTCCCGCAAGGGCTTCTGGGAATATGCAAATGAGGCCATCGTCACAATACATACATGTAATGCTGAGTCAGTAGAGCTTGTCTGAGGGGTGGAGCTTCAACCACACCATTCACAAGAGCAGCTCCGTCTTTCTAACGGTGACTGGAGGGATCAAGTCGCCGCCCTTTTTATCCTCTACTGCTATTTTACTGTACAACAAACGGCATCATACAGATCATCATCATCATCATCATCATCATGGTGGAAGTCATTTGGCTCAACTTAGAACAATAAAACAGTTTCTTCACAGAACACATACAGACATGTCCTCTATACAGACAGTAACTATATAGACTGTAGACTACGTGACATCATGGACAGACATAAGGAATATACTCTACTAGTTAATATGATCTAGTACTGGTTTAGCCAAGCTGCCTGAAACTGGAACCGGTGCTGGTCTGGTGCTGGTCTGGTGCTGCTGGTTTCCTCCTGCTGCCTGTTGGTCAAAGATGAGATGAAACTTTATTGATCCTGTTTTGCTCAGCAGCAGATAGTAACAGGATCCAGCACAGAAACGGAATATACACATATAAGAATATAAGATGACAGTAACTTGAACACATCCTCTAGAACATTCATTCATTTCTCTACCTCCTTAGTCATTTACTATCCCAGCATGCATCGGGTGGAAGGCAGGTCTCCAGTCAGACAGTTCAGTGTCTCCAGGGAGAACATGGTAACACAGAACAGACCGGGAATCGAACCCACACAACGCTAAACACTGACACACTGTGTTGTGACAGCAGTAACCAATCTGATGAAGGAGTTCACAGCGTTCTGGTTATGAAATCAACTTTAAATCAGTGGCTTTACCTCCAAAGAGACAGAATAGAAACAGGAAGCCCTTCTGCTGGTGATGGAGGAAAGTCTGTATGTATATACTGTATATATATATATATATATGGAGAGATTTACTTTATTAATAACAAGGTAGTGTGGTTGGCGAGTTGTCTGTTTGCTAGTGATGTAGCGGGGAGCCCAGTTGATGTGATCTGATGTGATCTATGTGTGTAGTATATACCTGATGTGCTGTAAGCTCCACCTGTCTCTCAGCCCGTCGCTCTCCTCCAGTAAAAGATCCCCCCGCTGACCAGGACCAGTGCTCCCAGTAGCAGAGCAGACACTCCCAGTGCTGAATGGACAACCTCTGACTCCAGATCAGACTGTTCTGGAGAGGAAGAGGGACAGAAACACGTGTGATTCACCCTATTGGTGCAAACTAAAGGGCTTCTGGGTAGTGAAGTCCTGCCTGGTGCAGCTTGAACAAAACGAAAAGTGACAAGAAAAATGGATTAGGCTTCATCAGTGAAGGAGCTTTTCCGACTCACTAACGAGAGTGGAAGTTATGAATCATCGTCTTCCAGGCCTGAATGACTGAACACCCTCACCCAGCTGCAGCAGCATGGGCTCCTGCAGCCCGGCGTGCTCCACCATGCAGCTGACGCCTTGTCCTGCCTTCACTGGCAGTTCCAGGTAGGAGTGGATCTGGTAGCGCCAGTCGCTGCTGGGCAGCGCTGTGGTCACCAGGCCTGAGGTCTCCGGTACAGAACTCCCGTCCTTCAACCACGACAGTCTGATCTGCCTGGGGTAGAAGTCATAGGCGCTGCAGACCAAAAGCCTGGAGCCTCCAGCGCCCTCCGACCTCTCCGACCGCAGCCTGGCAACCGGAGGGTGCACTGCAGGAGGGTTCGGGTTCGGGTTAGTGTAGAGACCGTGATGTAATCTAACCTGCTGAATGTAACTCAGTGTGACAAATTGAGGATAATGTAAAAACTTTATTTATCCGAGGAACATTGACGGAGCTCCACCCTGCTTCACAGTCATACTGGGGGCTGTCCAGTACAACCACAGTCTTCTAACTGGAAACCAGTTACTGCTCTAAGTACAATAATAAAGAGTAGTGTGATGAATTACTGCTCCAGGGAGTAATAAATGAAGTAACAATACTTTTCAAACGAGTCACCTGTTTTGTCCTGCATGTGTTCGTACAGCTGAGCACCTTTGACTCTACAGAAGTAGTTCAGGTCGTTTCTCCGGAGCTGCAGGTAGTGAAAGTCTTTATTGACCTCGTCTGCAAACTGGTTCCCATAGTCTGTGAATCCGACCACCCTCTCTGTGGAGCTGTTGTACTGCGCCTGCATCCTGCCGCCGTAGTGGTACTGGATCTTATACTGCACATCGTACTGGGAGCCCGTCCCCACAAACTGACAGGTTTTCAGTATATGGAAGTATCTTCCAGGAGTGGACAGCACTAAAGAGAACATGACAGACAGGAATACCTGGGTTAGTGTTTGTGCTTCATGTGACTTTAGAGCGTTTTATCGAAGCAACATGTTTAGATTAAAAACAGCAGAATCCCAACAAATGTTATTTTAAAACATACGCTCCATTCATTATTCCCATGGTTGTGCAGATAAAGGTAATAGCTTGTTCTCATGGTGAAGTGGATGACGGTGCGTCCACACTGGGATCAACCTGATCACCAAGTCAGTTTAGTGGGAAACCCAGCGTGGACGCTCAACAAGCTCACCGTCATCAGCCGCCAACAGCCAATCACATTTCATTTTGTCTTGGAGGGTCCAAGATGGCAGAGTAAGTAAGTATTAGTAGTAGTAAGTATTGAAAACTAATACCCCCCCCCACCCCCCACCATGACCTGTGGTCTCATTGGCCTCATCCCAAAGACTCAAGAAGACCCATTACTCCTCCATGGTTGGCGTCCTCCTGAACTGTGATGAAAGATTAAGACATTAGTTTCCTGTCAGAGAGAGTTTAGTATCCCGGTGTCAGGATTGAACCTACGGATGCAAAGAGATGACAGGAAGACCGTCAGTAGGTCTGTCTCTAATCTGCACTGCTTTAGCTTCAGATGGACCAAATGAGAATGAGATGATCAATAAATTCTCATCCGGTGAGACTCATGAACATTAAAGTTGAATGGGATGAGTCTGTGTCCATTTGTAATTATATACCTGCATATATCTGTAGTTCCCTCAGTCCCGGTGCTGTTGACTCCCCCCTGCTGTCTGTTTGAGGACATACCCGAAAAATCCCTTCTAGCAAACAAGGTCAGAGAGGTGACTTTTAAAATGCTACATAGATGTTAGCCTGTAACGCTAACCTCAAGAGCGACATAGAGCTGAAACACTAGCTCTTTTGTGACTGTCCTAACTCTAATATCCACACCAGGAACATCACCTCTTCTGTCCTGAAACTGGATCACATCCTATTTGGGATCTCAAACTCTTGAACAGCAATGCATTATGTTATGCACCTCCTCTTGTTACGTCCCAGATAACACACTCACAGCAGAAAACCAAAAACCTTTTTTCTGTCTTCAAATTAACTCTGTAGCCTGAAACACCCTAAAGCGGTGGAAACTCCTACGGCCTGACGTGTCCCTGAACCTTTGTACTTACCTTTGTCTCCTGTTGCTATGCCATTATTGTACCTTTGTTTATTCTACAATTTTAAAAAATGCTTCCTAGTTTCTCTGCCAATGTGATTTAGTTTAATTCTCAATAGTGGATAAGAAGTTGATTCCAGACATTCAACTTCTCAGTTCTCTTGTGTTTTATTTGAAAGATTTGAAAGATTTGAAAGAAACACCTCAAAAGCAACGTAGAGTACTACTGTTACACCACGTACTCATTTCTCTGTTACTTTGACAATATTTTAAGTAATGTCAATAAATTGGACTATTTCAACACAGTATATTTCCTCTTCAGGAATAAAAGTGTTTACCTGTTGGTGAAAGAGCAGAGCAAAGTGCCAGTAGAGCGAGCAGAAGGTCCTGGTCCATGTTCTGTCAAGGTCCTGGTCCATGTTCTGTCAAGGTCCTGGTTCATGTTCTGTCAAGGTCCTGGTTCATGTTCTGTCTCAAGGTCCGGTAGTAAAACAACTGAAGGCTTATATACCGACCAATCAGGACTCTGAATGGAGACGCGTCAGCTGTTACTACGAGGACGTACTGCTAGTGGGTTATTTTCTGAGGTGGCCATAATATCACTAATACTACTACTACTGAGATGAGCAGTATTTCAATTAAATGTATATGAAATACGTATTGAAATACTCATTTTGTCATTTGTATTTGACTAGAGTAAAAAAAACTAAAGGTAATTTGTATCAAGATACTTTGGTGCAGTATTTCTGTATTTCAAAATACTCAAATTACTTTTTAGAAAACATCTTTTTTTTCTTTCAGTCTAATTTAAAAATGAATAGGGTGGAAAATAACTTTAACAATGTCCAGCAGTAATATTGACCATTTCTGCTTTCATGGTTCCTCTATCAAGCATTTCTCTACTTGTTGAGGAGATTCTGATGGTGTTCAAGTATATATCGCTAGCCAGCTTAGCATTCAGCGGTTGACCCTTTTGTGACCTGACGATAATGAAACTTCCGCCCCTTGATTGTGAACAAAACAGATTTTTTTTATTCAGTCATGCTACTTTACACATCCTGTGCCTGAGACAGCAAAGCAGCCCCACGGCATTATGGGACCTCCACCATATTTGACAGTAGGTTGGGTGTTCTTTCCTTTAAAAGCTTAACTCTGTTGTCTGTAAACAAAGCACTGATCTGCTTTGCCAAAGAGTTCTAGTTTGGTTTCATCGGTCCACAGAAGGATTCAGGCTTGTCCAGGTGGGTCTTGACCGTGAAGCTCTTCTTGGTTCAGTGTCCGGCGTATGGTACGGCTGAGACCTTTACCAGACCTCTCCAGGTCAGCCTGCAGGTCTTTGGACGTGGCTGAGACCTTTACCAGACCTCTCCAGGTCAGCCTGCAGGTCTTTGGACGTGGCTGAGACCTTTACCAGACCTCTCCAGGTCAACCTGCAGGTCTTTGGACGTGGCTGAGACCTTTACCAGACCTCTCCAGGTCAGCCTGCAGGTCTTTGGACGTGGCTGAGACCTTTACCAGACCTCTCCAGGTCAGCCTGCAGGTCTTTGGATGTGGCTGAGACCTTTACCAGACCTCTCCAGGTCAGCCTGCAGGTCTTTGGATGTGGCTGAGACCTTTACCAGACCTCCTGAACCAGTCACCCTGAACACAGGATCCCCCCAGGGTTGCGTCCTCAGCCCCCTACTGTACTCCCTGTACACACATGACTGTGTGGCCAGGTTCAGCTCCAACACCATCATTAAGTTTGCGGATGACACAGTGGTGGTGGGCCTGATCTCCAACAACGACGAGAAGGCCTACCTGGAGGAAGTTGCTGATCTGTCACTCTGGTGCCAGGACAACAGCCTCCTCCTGAATGTCACCAAAACTAAGGAGCTGATTGTGGACTTTAGGAGGACACAACAACAGAGGACGTACTCACCACTGGGGATTAATGGGACTACTGTGGAGAGGGTGAGCAGGTATAAATACCTGGGAGTCCACATCACCGAAGATCTGACATGGTCCACACACACTGACACTCTGGTGAGAAAGGCGAGGCAGCGCCTTTACCACCTCAGGCAACTGAGGAAATTCAAAGTCTCCCGGAGGATCCTTCAGTCCTTCTACTCTGGAGCTGTGGAGAGCATCCTGACAGGAAGCATCACTGCCTGGTTTGGCAACAGCTCCGCTCAGGACAGGAAGGCTCTGCAGAGAGTAGTGCGTTCGGCTGAGCGCACTATTGGAACTACACTCCCCACCCTGCAGGACTTATACACCAGGAGGTGCAGAACCAGAGCCTGCAGGATCATGAAGGATCCTCACCACCCCAACAACGGACTGTTTCAGCTGCTGCGGTCAGGCAAGCGCCTCCGTAGTCACGCTGCCAAAACAGAGAGACTGAGACGGAGTTTCTTTCCTCAGGCCATCAGGACTGTGAACTCCGACCTCACCAGGGCCCCCACCAAGACACACACACTGCCCCTCTTATGCACACACACACACACTTAGGTAAAGACTACACATAATTTATAATTTATATTATATTACACATACAATTTTCCCTTTTTTTACTATATTTTTTTATAAAGTGCTCTTATTGTAAATATTGTGTTGTTTCTTTGACATTGTAAATATTGTGTTGGTTTATTGTAAATAGTGTGTACCTGTTATTTTGCACATTTCTGCTGAGCATTGCCACTTTGCATTTCACTACACACCTCGTGTGTGTATGTGACAATTAAACTCTTGAATCTTGAATCTTGAATCCAGGTCAGCCTGCAGGTCTTTGGATGTCATGTGAGGTGTTGTTTCAAATGGCTCACACCAACCTTATAGTTTCTCTGACATCCTCAGACTCTTTTCTCTCCACCATCATCAGATGACCAGGAAGCAGAACAGCCTGTTGTATCACTTTAAACTGGATCATTTGTTCATTTCTACCATGTGAGTTGAATTACACTGCACATGAGAATCTACTTCCTCCAACTAAACTGACTGGAATCGTTTTGAAACCAATACTCATCGCCACTTTTCAATTCTGAAACCTTAAAAGATTTTTTTAAATGTCTTATTGTTTGATCATGTGCTTTAGTAAATGGATGGATGTGTGAAACTGAAAGTTGTTTCAATTCACAATTATTTCACAAAATATTGTACATTATCTGGATAAAATGTGTGGTGGGAAAAATCACCCAGAAGAAGAAGTCTTTTGTTCAAGAACCTTTATTACAAAAAGGGCGTGAGTTTGTCTCTGCAGAGTACAAGACTAAACAATACATGAAACGCACACAGGTTATATAGTTATTATTAGGATACTTCCTCCTTTGGTCTTTCTACCAATGGGATTTTATCCCCCTCTCACTGTCCACTGAATATAGTGATAATAATATTCTCCCAATATGAATATAGTGATAATATGCCTTTTTATAATATGTAGAGATTAACCTTTAATATTAACCTTTAAGCATAGTGTTCATTTACCATTGTCAATACACAAAATACACCACAAATGCAACGGTGTTAAAAGTCTTGGCCAGAACTGTAGACTGTGTAGTGTCTGCGATGCTGGTCACCCTAGTTTAGTTCAATAATAATTCCATAATTAGTGGTAATTCTTTAAATTACAGCTAAACGGTTTTACAGTAACAGCACATAATATACAGAAAGAGACTGAGTCTGGCTTCTCTGGTAGGAAGGGTTTATTAACTCCACCAAGATGACCAGGAAACGTACAAGGTCTTGGAAAGGTCTGGAAGGTGAAGGTCAGGTGAAGGTCAGGGAAGGTGAAGGTCAGGTGAAGGTCAGGCTTGTTGGTAGCAACACCACCAGCTGGCTCAGGTTCTGCTCTGTCTAATCACACTGTGGTTGTGGATGAAGGCAGCTGGAACCTGAAGCATCACTATCACAACCTACCTGGCCTGACTGTGGATCAGTCCTTACATGGGAGGCACGTACTACCAAGCTGAAGAAAAGACAACAGGAGGAGCAAGGAAACTTGGTTGGTCCTCAGCAGGACAAGCAAGCATTACTTCAGCTGCAGTGCTCTGATGAAGAGGATGGCCCCAGTAGCGAGGAAGAGGAGTCCCAGAGCCAGGCCGGCACCGAACAGCACCGCCGGGCCAGATCGACCCACGCTGGCCTCAAACTCTGAGAGGAAGATGAGAGGAAACGACTTAACCAACAGGACAGTCACTACTCTCACCCCATTAACTCCTATTTACACCAAAAGGACTTTTAATTGATCAATCAACGTTAACAAGTTGGTCAATTCAACTTTAATCTGGTTGTCAGTTCTGCACCAAATCACATCCAACATCCAATCCAGACTTCCATCTGGGACAAAGGTCTGATCAAATGAAGATCCACCGTCTAATGTAAAGGAAAAGTCTGGACCCATAGGAAGAATTAAGTAATAAGTAACAATATTTTCTTGTTGCGTGTCAAAACTGATCGATCGATTAGTTTCTTGAAGGAAAAAGTTAGCAGGATCAAATGACTCAGCATGCATGTATTCAGTTTGTACTGTAGTAGTACTGCAGTGGTACTGTAGTATAGGTATAGTGATATCCTGTGCTACTATTTTGTGGTTCCTGTACATGAGAACATTTGCAGCCCCTGCTGTAGTGGGCAGGAAACCCCTGGGCTCACCCCATGTTCTGGTGGCAGGGCTGCTCAGGGTTTGGTGCTCCACCATGCAGCTCAGCACGCCGCCTGTTTCCGGGCTGAACGGGAGGCTGGCCAGCTGACTGAACGTCCCGTCGGTTTCAGGGTGGAGGCTGCTGAGAGCCACGCCCTCCGTCATCTTAACGCCGTTCCTGGTCCATGTGATGTTGATGGAGGGGGGGTAGAAGTGACTGACGTAGCAGAGCAGGGTGTTTTCCACCCCAAGCTCCGCCTCCTCCCTGGGGTAGATGACTGCTGTTGGGGCTTTTAGAGAAGAGAGGACATGGTGGTTACCGCAGGGGATCATGTACTCAGTCATGGACCGGTTGGAGAGAACATCCTTCAGGGTGAAGGATGTTCTCTCCAACCGGCTGCACTGTCACAGCTCTTTGATTCTGATTGGCTGACACCAAAACGGTAACGGACGGTTACCGTTGATGTTTTAGATCATGAAACATTTTCTGGTATCAGACTGGAAATATCTCAACGTGACGTCACGTTGTCTACGACTGGAGGAAGAACAATACAACTAGATGGACCAGGAAGACAACCAACACCACTGATGGTTGTTCAACAGTTGAAGAGTTTTGGGGATTTCTCTAACCCTGACCTTTGACCTTTGTACTCCTCGTTTTTGTTTTCTTGTAATTTTCCGTGACTTCAGGATTGCAGGGAGAAATCAGGTGTAAATACCATGGGTTCTTCAGAGAGCTCCTAGACACCAGAAACACTGATGCGTTGTAAAGTCTCTCATGACATCATCCATCATCTACTCACCTTTTGCCTCGGAGGGCGTCCTGTCGCTCTTCACGGCTCTAGCTAGGTAGGTATTACACACCCTCTCCTTGCTGATTCGACCCAGGGTATAGAACTCGGGCCATGGCCATATGTCCTTCATCTCGGCCAGTGTCCAAACCTCGTGTCCTTTCTCAAAGTCGGCGTAAAGCAGCGTTTCTCCGTCCCAGTCCACCTGAGCCTGGCCTTCCCCGGACTCGAAGCAGCCGTAGAAGAGGGTCCCTTCATGAAGAGCTGGAGGACGAAGAGGAAGAGGAGGAGGAGGAACCAGGGGCAGCTTCAGTTCATCTAAAGGAAGGTTTGCTGAGCTGACAGCCCTCATCCACACTGGGAGCTGACCAGTACAACCACAGTCTCTACTGGTTCCACTGGGACAGAAGGAGACTGGTTGTACTGGTCAGCTCCCAATGTGGATCAAGTCAAGGTGGGTTGGTCACTTTAAAATGTATTCCATTACAGTTACTAGTTACCTCATCAAAACTGTAATCAGTAATGTATTACTTTTACTTTTAGTTACTTTCAGATCAGTTTGTCATCTGAAGATATGAAAGTTCAGGAACTCAAGTTCAGGTTTGCAGGCAGGCAGGCAGGCAGGCAGACAGACAGACAGGCAGACAGGCAGGCAGGCAGGCAGGCAGGCAGACAGACAGACAGACAGACAGACAGGCAGACAGGCAGGCAGGCAGGCAGGCAGGCAGGCAGGCAGGCAGGATCTACATGTACTACTATCGGTAGTAGATGTACATGTAGTACAGCGTACTAAACCCAGATCACTGCCCACCACTAACGAGTCCCTCCTACCTGGAGTTGTGGAGACGATGTGGGTCAGAACCAGTAGGACCAGTAAGGGGTCCATGCTGCATGCCTTCATCCTCTGATCCACATAAACACTTGAACGTAAAAGTGAAACCAGTGACAATCTGTGTGGTTGGCCAGTGTCAAGCCAGTAACAATAAGATGTAGGACATCTGGTCACAACTTTCAAAATAAAAGCCTCATTGTTATATGTTATATGTTGCAACGTTTAAAAAGTACCCAAGTGAAAATAAACAACAGGAGGAGTTACTGCTAGTTACCAGGTTAACAGGCTGGGCTGCTAGTCTCTAACGACCTCTGACCTTCCAGTACTGATGATACTGTGATTTCCACCGTGTGGTTTGAGGCCTGCAGAGATACCCTACTCTGGCAGGCAAACGGTGTCATGTGACCCACCACTGTGTGTCATGTCAATGGGAACGGCAGAGTTTCCTTCCTCCTTCCCAGAACCTGCATAACAACTCTGCAAAAACTCCCTCATGAGTTGATATGGCGCCATTCAGTCTACAACCACAGTGTGGTTATTATGGGATGGGCACCATGCCAGCGGCTCCACCCATGGCACTGTGCACTGTGCGTGTTGTTTATGTCTCTTTTGGTAATAGAAGGGAACTAACCAGATTAAGACCGGGACATTGTTGTTGTTGTTGTGTGATTGTGGTGAAATATAGTATGAGTACTAACAAACTAACAGAGAGTAAAATCTATGAAGCATAAAGCAGTTTTCTGAAAGCAGCTCATAGAAATTCAAACGTAAAGAATCCACATTTATAAAGCACTTCCTCTGACTTCCTGCAGAGGGCAGCGACGCGCCGACGCGCCAAGTCTGCTCCGAAGTAGTCGGAGTAGAAGAAGAAGAAGCAGCAGCTGAAGAAGAAGAAGTCCTTCGAGGTTTACGTTTTGTTGCCTACAGCCTCGACAAGCTGACAGCTACCTGTTACAGTTTCATGGTAGACTTGGTCCCGAGCGGTCTGGTCTCTCTTCACGCCAAACTCCACTCAAAGATTTGGCAACTCCAGATCACACACACCTCCTACACCAAGACCGTTTACGAACCAGTAGGTTCTACTGGTGGATTCAGCAGACACCTGATCCACCCGACAGGAGGGACAGCAGGTGAACCAATAGCAGGGCTTCAATTTCTATTGAAATAAAAGCTATTTAGTAGATTATATGCCGAATTGACCAGGAGAAGCTGCTGGTTCAGAGGAGGTCCTGATCATGATTCACGAGGTATTTCTGTCTGCCGATAGGAAAGACGGAATAAACTGTCAGAGTTTTTAAAAGAGTTTGGCGTGCCGGTGTCTACAGGAGAGAGCTGCGTTATGACGCTGGGTTATGACGCTGGGTTATGACCTCCTATTACACCTTCAGGAACAACTACGTCCAGATATGAGTGAAGCTGGGCTGCAGGCTCCCTGGTCCCAGGTTATCTCTAGTTTAGTATTTGAGCCCTTTGTAGTTTCACAACGTTTTGGTGTCAGCCAATCAGAGAGCAAGGGCTTCTTTCTAACCTCCTTTCTCCACTGGCAGCAGCCAAGATAGACCAGAATGCAATGCAGCAGCCGAGATAGGCCAGAATGCAATGCAGCAGCCGAGATAGACCAGAATGCAATGCAGCAGCCGAGATAGACCAGAATGCAATGCAGCAGCCGAGATAGGCCAGAATGCAATGCAGCAGCCGAGATAGACCAGAATGCAATGCAGCAGCAGCCGAGATAGACCAGAATGCAATGCAGCAGCCGAGATAGGCCAGAATGCAATGCAGCAGCCGAGATAGACCAGAATGCAATGCAGCAGCCGAGATAGGCCAGAATGCAATGCAGCAGCCGAGATAGACCAGAATGCAATGCAGCCACAAGACATGTTGGGTTTTCAGTAAGTAACCTTCATGTAAATCCCACAGCTGAATGAAGTCCAGAATGTTCTCCGGTTGTTAATGTTCTCTGGTTGTTGTTGTTGTTCTCCGGTGGTTGTTGTTGTTCTCCGGTTGTTGTTGTTGTTGTTCTCCGGTTGTTGTTGTTGTTCTCTTGTTGTTGTTGTTCTCTGGTTGTTGAAAGGCATGTCATGTCAGTCCGCTCTATATGCAGCTCATCCACGTTTTGTTTATTTCCTGTCAGTTGTCTGCAGAGCCGGTCCGGTCCGATCCAGTCTAATCAGGTCCTATCCTAATCGGTCTGGTCCGGTCTGGTCCGGTCTGGTCCAGTCCAGCAGCCATGTTGACCCCACTGAGGATCCTCCTCTTTACCAGGAAGTGGCCGCTGTCCCGTTCCTGTTCAGGCTACGTTACCAGGATGAGGTAACAGGAAGTGAACCTGGACGCCTCCTTACCCCCTGCACTGTCTCCTTCTATACCTCCTTACATCCTACAATGTCCTTCTCTACCTCCTTATATCCTACACTGTCTCCTTCTCTACTTCCTTACATCCTACACTGTCTCCTTATTTACCTCCTCACCTCCTACTCTCCTTCTCTACCTCCTACAATGTCCTTCTCTACCTCCTTACCTCCTACACTGTCTCCTTCTATACCTCCTTATATCCTACAATGTCCTTCTCTCCCTCCTTACTTCCCAAAATGTCCTTCTATACCTCCTTATCTCCTAGACTGGTTCCTTCTATACCTCCTTACCTCCTAGACTGCTTCCTTCTATGTGTATATTCAATAAGTGGAATGAAATGTAATAAAACCTGATATTACATTGTAAGTAACTTTATTATCTGGTAATCCGATTACATTTCCAACCCATTTGATTACATTTTGACATTTATTACATTATCAGTTGCTGCTGTCTTTAGTATTCCACGTCTTTTTTCGATGGATGGATAATGGATGGATGGATGATGGATGGATGATGGATGGTGGATCTCTCCAGGTATCTGAACAAGCTGAAGGAGGAGGACGAGGCCTGCCTGGCAGCGCTGCAGACCGGTCTCATCTTCCTCTATCACCGACTGGCTCCCCTGCTGCAGCAGACCCACCAGGGACCAGCCAGACCGGCAGGCCTGCACGCCACAGGTACTAACCCTCCAGGTGGATTGAGTCCAGGTGGATTGAGTCCAGGTGGTTTGAGTCCAGGTGGTTTGAGTCCAGGTGGATTGAGTCCAGGTGGATTGAGTCCAGGGTATATGTGTGTGTGTGTGTGTGTGTGTGTGTGTGGTAGAGCTGGAGGCCGTCCTGGAGAGGCTTGGTGAAGACAAATCCATGGTGAAGGAGTCGGTACTGATCGGCTGCACCGAACAAAACCAGGCTCAGTTCTGTTTGGATGTCGGTAAGAACACAACCCGGCCTGGACAATCTGGATTAGAACCAGGACCAGGACCAGAACTCAACCCAACCTGTGTGTGTGTTGTAGGGCAGCTGGACCAGGCGGCAGTAGAGGAAGAGTGTGAGGGAAACTTTACCGACCTGAGGAAGGCCTTCTTTGTTCTGAGAGCAGCAGAGGCGCCCCTAGTGGCCAAGGTGGGCACCACACCTCCTCTAGTCCTCACAGTGACTCAGTTTGTTTCTGAACACAGCAGCTGATCTCACACTCTGCCTGCGGTGGCGTTTCTCTCCTCTTCCTCATTTTTCTATACTAGTTTAGCCGTTAGCGGTAGTCCAGCTTGCTAGTTAGCGAACGTTTTAATCTGGTTTATGGTTGTCGTTACAAAACTGCAGTAAACTGAATATGAGACAGAACAAACATATCCGACATTGGTGCTTTTATTTTGAACTTCATGAAAAGCAAAAGATGCTGTTCAGTTAACTGAGGTAAACTGAAGTCAGGAAGACACAGATCACAGGTATGATACTTGGAATTATTGATTTAAAGATATTGAATGTCTTTCTTGACACACAATATCAGCTATTGGCAGCTTCAGTCCACAAATATCGGTATCAGTCTTTTTCTATTAGTTACCCTACAACACAACCACACCCATACAGTTACGTAACATCATGTTCCTCTACGTTGCGTTGCATGGCGTGATGTTCCTCTACGTTGCATGGCGTGATGTTCCTCTATGTTGCGTTGCATGATGTTCCTCTACGTTGCGTTGCATGGCGTGATGTTCCTCTACGTTGCGTTGCATGGCGTGATGTTCCTCTGCGTGGCGTTGCATGATGTGATGTTCCTCTACGTTGCGTTGCATGGCGTGATCCTCTACGTGGCGTTGCATGATGTGATGTTCCTCTACGTGGCGTTGCATGGCGTGATGTTCCTCTACGTTGCGTTGCATGGCGTGATGTTCCTCTACGTGGCGTTGCATGGCGTGATGTTCCTCTACGTTGCGTTGCATGGCGTGATGTTCCTCTACGTGGCGTTGCATGATGTGATGTTCCTCTACGTGGCGTTGCATGGCGTGATGTTCCTCTACGTGGCGTTGCATGATGTGATGTTCCTCTACGTGGCGTTGCATGGCGTGATGTTCCTCTACGTGGCGTTGCATGGCGTGATGTTCCTCTACGTTGCGTTGCATGATGTGATGTTCCTCTACGTGGCGTTGCATGGCGTGATGTTCCTCTACGTTGCGTTGCATGGCGTGATGTTCCTCTACGTGGCGTTGCATGATGTGATGTTCCTCTACGTGGCGTTGCATGGCGTGATGTTCCTCTACGTTGCGTTGCATGGCGTGATGTTCTTCTACGTTGCGTTGCATGGCGTGATGTTCCTCTACGTGGCGTTGCATGGCGTGATGTTCCTCTACGTTGCGTTGCATGGCGTGATGTTCCTCTACGTTGCGTTGCATGGCGTGATGTTCCTCTACGTTGCGGTACATGGCGTGATGTTCCTCTACGTTGCGTTGCATGGCGTGATGTTCCTCTACGTTGCGGTACATGGCGTGATGTTCCTCTAAGTTGCGTTGCATGGCGTGATGTTCCTCTACGTTGCGTTGCATGGCGTGATGTTCCTCTACGTTGCGTTGCATGGCGTGATGTTCCTCTACGTTGCGTTGCATGGCGTGATGTTCCTCTACGTTGCGGTACATGGTGTGATGTTCCTCTACGTTGCGTTGCATGGCGTGATGTTCCTCTACGTTGCGGTACATGGCGTGATGTTCCTCTACGTTGCGTTGCATGGCGTGATGTTCCTCTACGTTGCGGTACATGGCGTGATGTTCCTCTACGTTGCGTTGCATGGCGTGATGTTCCTCTACGTTGCGTTGCATGGTGTGATGTTCCTCTACATGGTGTGATGCTGCTCCTCCTGCAGGGCCAGGCTCTGCTGCGGTGGCATCAGGCCAGCGGGTTCTGCAGCGCCACCGGTCAGCCAACCCGCCGCAACCAGGCAGGAAGTCAGAGAGTCTGCAGCAGCAGCGGCATCGTTTACTACCCCAAGGTAACTGACCTGGGTTCAACCCCCCCACCCTGCTGTAGCAAGACACTAGCAGCTCCAGAGAAGAGACTTCCCTACAGGGAGAATTTAAAGGGGAACCTTAAAGGGGAATTCTGGTGTTTTTAAACGGTTTAAAAACACCAGAATTCCCCTTTAAGGTTCGTGTGGGTGAAACGAGCGTAACGAAGACTCATGGAGGTTTTGGCGTGCTGTTAGACCGTTGGTACGCCGGCAGAGATCAGCTGTCTGGATAGGAAGGAAGCTCACATCTCCCATCTTTCCCATGTGAAGTGAACGCATCATTAGTCCAGGATCTTGGTCCCTATTGAAACCACCAGAACGGGCGAGTGGGAGAGTAACTGGGAGAGTAACTGGTTACTGGGAGGTTACTGGTGTTACTGGGAGGTTACTGGTGTTACTGGGAGGGTAACTGGTTACTGGGAGGTTACTGGTGTTACTGGGAGGTTACTGGTTTTACTGGGAGAGTAACTGGTTACTGGGAGGGTAACTGGTTTTACTGGGAGGTTACTGGTGTTACTGGGAGGGTAACTGGTGTTACTGGGAGGTTACTGGTGTTAATGGGAGGTTACTGGTTTTACTGGTGTGACTCAGATGGCTCCGGTGGTGATCGTCCTGGTGTCTGATGGGAAACGGTGTTTACTGGGGAGGCAGTCGTCCTTCCCACGGGGAATGTACAGCGCTCTGGCCGGCTTCTGTGACATGGGTGAGTTCGACCTGTCTGTCTACCTACCTGTCTGTCTACTTACCTACCTACCTGGACCAGATCCACTTTAATAACAGGACAATATGAGCAAAGCGATACCCGGGTCTGACCCTCTCCTCCTGCCGTTTGCAGGTGAGAGCCTGGAGGAGGCGCTGTGCCGCGAGGTGGCGGAGGAGGCGGGGCTAGAGGTGGAGACCGTCTCCTACAGCTCCTCACAGCACTGGCCCTTCCCTCAGAGCTCCTTCATGGTGGGCTGCCACGCCACCGTCAGCCCCGACAGGACCGAGGTCAGCTGACACACTGTAGTCTGGTTTCTACTGTAAGCAGAGAGCTGATGGATGAACAGAAACCCAGGAGGTTGAAATCCATCCACTAGCATCACCTTTGTGAATTTTGATCTTTGAGTAACTTTTAACATCGATCTTGGCTAACGCTAAGTGGACTACAATAACACTGATGCATTGCTTCCTTTACCTCTCATCTACACGTTTGGTTGCTGGAGCTGATCTCCTGACTGTTTCGGATGATTCAGACCTTCATATTGTTGAATTGAATAGTTTTTGTAGTTGTTAAAGATAGCTAGCTAACAGCTAACAGCTGCTGTAGGCTCCTTTAGCGGTTAGCATAACAAGCAACAATCAATATGAAAAGTAACAATGATGAATGATTGATAAAGGTGATGTTAGTTGATGTATTTTATTTGTTGCTAGTCAGACTTTATTTCTACTGTCCTTACTTTAATCCATCCATATTCTCCCAGAGAGTTTGGACTACAAACCAAATGGAGGAAATGCTTTACAGCCTACAAAGTGATGTCAGACTTCACCTCTCTATAGTACTGCAAATGTAATGGATTCACAAATTTGCTTTATAGTGGAGAGCAGTAGTTTTCTGAGCGATTCATTAAATGTTTCATAGTAGGAAGTCTGAATTTCCAACTTTCCGACATCTCTGGAACGCAACATTAGTGTGCAGTAAAGTAAATGTCTGTGTGGAGGTGGTGAAGACCTTCAGCCTGAGATTCCTACTTGGGATTCCAACGTTAAGGGCTGATTCGCTGCATTTTCCATAATAGGAAGTTGGAATTTCTGATTTTACAACATATATGGAATGCAGCATAAGGTGCACACTCGGTTCAAATATGACCGTTCTCGTATCCCAGCATTCCTGTCTCTCTCCTCACTGTGTTTTCTGTCTTGTCTCCAGTTGAACGTCGACCACGTGGAGCTGGACGACGCCCGCTGGTTCAGCCTGGAGGAGATCACTGCTGCCCTGGAGGTCCAGACTCCGCCCAGGACCCCCAGAGGAGACCCGCCCACTTTCTGGGTCCCCCCAAAACACGCCATCGCCAACCGCCTCATCAGGGAGTGGGCCGACAAGCAACAACGCAACAAGACAGGAAACTAACTGGCTAACCCGCCCACCGACCAGAGAGCCACGCCCCACCAGGTTGTGACTCTCGGGGACAGAGCCCGCCCCCCCGTGGAGACTGTAATGCTGGTCCATTGAAGTTTTTGAACAGCAGCTGAAGACCTTCCTCTCCAGCCAGGCCTTTGGACCCAGCTACTGAATTGTGGCCCTCTGCTTTTTTGCCTTATTGTCCTTTGTTTGTCTTATTGTCTTCCTCCTTCTAGCCTGGTTGTTTTTGTTTTCTCCTTGTCTTGTTCTTATTCTACTCCTCCTACTCTCTCCTTCTACTGTTAAGTGCCTTGGGTACCTTGAAAGGCGCTATAAAAATGAAAGCTATTATTATTATTATTATTGTTGTTGTTGTTATTATTATTTAGAAAATCAGAAAACAAAATCCCAAAGTGGCAAAATGCATCTTAGAAAGGAATGGGAGTGGTGTGTTCAAATGACTGAAGAAAAACTTGAAATGTAACAATGGGAGATTAGAGCTTGGTGGCCTAGTGGATGGAGATACCGTCCTGTAACCAGAAGGTGGCGGGTTCGATCCCCAACAGACAGCATGGCCTCGCAAAGTGTCCTTGAGCAAGAAACTGGATAAACAGTTGTTAAATTCTTCCTCTTTGTTGCAACTGATAATGTAACAACTAAACTAATTAAATTATTAACTAATGTAACAACTAAACTAATAACTACATTATTAACTAATGTAACAACTAAACTAAATTATTAACTAATGTAACAACTAAACTAATAACTACATTAACTAATGTAACAACTAAACTAATAACTAAATTATTAACTAATGTAACAACTAATAACTAAATTATTAACTAATGTAACAACTAAACTAATAAATTAACTAATGTAACAACTAAACTAATAACTAACTAAAGTTAGTTATTATTAGTTATATATTCAGTACCGACCACCTCAGGACATTTTTCATCATCTTGGTATAAATTCAGTGACTTCTGTTGCGTTTTGGTTTGATTGATACTGATTGATTGATATTGATTGAATAGAACAAGAACTACCTCCGAGCTATTCTGATTGAAGTGATTTCACTGTATAAGCTACAATGTTAATAAAACCTCAACAAAGAAAAACTTAATTGATTAATTTGTTTCATCTGAATTTCTAAAACACTTGGATGAATGGCAATCGGACCAAATTTGTTTACGTTGCTATGGTTACAGTTCTGCTACAGTGTAGCAGCATGGATGCTAGCTAGAGACGTTAACCCTGTCGGGAAGATTCAACCAGTCTGGAAGATTCAACCAATCTGGAAGATTCAACCAGTCTGGAAGATTCAACCAGTCTGGAAGATTCAACCAATCTGGAAGATTCAACCAGTCTGGAAGATTCAACCAGTCTGGAAGATTCAACCTGTCAGGAAGATTCAACCAGTCTGGAAGATTCAACCAGTCTGGAAGATTCAACCTGTCAGGAAGATTCAACCAGTCTGGAAGATTCAACCAGTCTGGAAGATTCAGCCAGTCTGGAAGATTCAGCCAGTCTGGAAGATTCATCACTCCAGTTACATTATTAATTATTATACTGAAGTTAAAGAGCTGAAGAAACTTTTATTCACATCCTGTTACAGAACATGAAGCCAGAGACACATTAACAGCCAGACTTCAGGTCAACATTATAACTACTCAACGTACTGAACCATCCGGTAGCAACAACACGTCTTCAACCTTCAGCAGGTTGGAGGAGCCGGCTAGAGACCGGAGGGTCACGGGTTTGAATCCCCAAACTGACTCTGGGTGGGGAAAGTCAATGAATACTCCACTAGCAAAGCACCTACCCCCCAGATGAGCTCCAACTGGGGACGTGAAGGACTGTCGCTGTCCACCACCCAAAGGTTCATCCCAAACTAGAATAGGACCCGCATGGCGGTTGGTTACCGGCTGGAGTGGTTGGTAAACCAGACTAACTTAACTTACCAGCCACAGGCAATATAACTGTAATTTAGTTTCAAACCGTGGCTGGAATCTATTAATTTATCGTTTTACTGCCTTAAATCTTTCCGTGGCGGAGAACTGACCACAGGTTTAACAGCTGAGAGAAATTTATTTTCAGTCGGTGGATGAAATCCAGAGATGAAGTCTTGGGAAAAGAGAAAATGTTTAAACGAGGGATTTCCTTCACTTCTTCCCTTTCTTTCCTTTCTTTGCGGCGGGTTTCTTCTGGCAGTATTTCTCCTCCAGGCTGCCCAGCAGGGAACTGAAATCAGCTTCTCGTGACGCATTTTTCCGCTGAAGATGAAAAAGAAGATGAACAGAGAAGACAGAGGTAGACATCAGTAGTAGCTCAGAAGACATTTCAGACGCAAGACTTCAATACTCAGAAACCCTGTAAGATGCTGTCAGTAAACTAGACTTCATCTGATGCATTCAAAGCTGTATGGATGTCACTCCAACCTCGGTGCGTTCCGGTTTCCACCCGGATTTAATTTGGGCCAACCCGAGCTGAAACGGAACCGCCCACTTGTTTAGCGGCTCTGGTTCCAGACTGATTTTCTCCAGACGTTTCAGGAAATCCTTTTATAAAGAATTTTAAGTCATGAACCAAATCAAGCAGCTACTAGATGAATCAGGCCTTTGGAACAACTGATTCAGAGACATTTATTTTGAAAAACATAAAAGGTACCGAACGTCTTTTAAGAGGGAATGAACTACATATCCCATAAGGGATTGCGGGTGATGTCATCGAATCCCTTTAGCTCACTCAACTGGTTTCTCACTGATCTGTAGTGATGTTCTCTCCTCATCCTGAAGAACATCATGTCTGACAGAGGAACCCTGGTGGAGGACGCTGCTAGCTACCAGACGGAGGCTACGTACGCTCAGTCAGTCCTGACTGCCATCCTGTAACATCTCCATGGTAACAGCGATGTCTCTGATTGGTGGAACTCCAGCTGGGATTGTGGGTAGTGTAGTACTTCCCCAGGAATTTGCGAATAAAACTTGATTTCTTAAAAACGGAGTTAAATCAAACTGACTCTGTCTCTCCAGGAGCAAACCACCCTACCAACCTGGTGGGTCCCGGTGAGACCGACGGACGGTGACTCTGTTACGGCTGATGATCAAATTCCCTGGTGATTATAAATAGTATTTTTACTTCCGGGACCTGAAGTTTTTGGGTGAATCTACGGTCTCAGGTAGTGGGTGGGACGCATCACTTCCTGGTTCAGACTGAGAAGACGACTGGAGATTTAACTGAACACAACACACACACACCTTGATCATGGCGGCCAGACTGTTTTCCTCTTCTAGACCGAGCTCCTTCTTCATCTGCTCACACTCCTGATGCTCCTTATCAGCCTGGAGACACAGACAGGTAGGGAGACAGACAGACAGGTAGGGAGACAGACAGACACACCTTTACAACTGAACTGAAGTTTTATTTACTGTGTGTCAGGACCTGCAGGCAGCGATGACATTATGTTGTCTGAAGCCTCGTCAGCACTGGTCAGAAGAAAATCCTATTGATCTGATTGTAATATGAACTGATGTGCAGGTCGCTTAGAGACTATTGGTTGAGATGCCAATACTTTGGATTCAATATAACGAGAGGTTTTAGACAACGAAGGGAAGCTGTCCATAACCAGGTCTGGGAACTCAACATCACACTGCTCATGGCTTCTCCTGGTCAGTAAGACGATCAGATTATCAAGGAGAAACTCATGAAGGTGGAAACACACGAAGCAAGGGTCGACTAGACTGAACCCTGCTGATCGACTAGACTGAACCCTGCTGGTCGACTAGACTGAACCCTGCTGATCGACTAGACTGAACCCTGCTGGTCGACTAGACTGAACCCTGCTGGTCGACTAGACTGAACCCTGCTGGTCGACTAGACTGAACCCTGCTGGTCGACTAGACTGAACCCTGCTGGCCGACTAGATTGAACCCTGCTGGTCGACTAGACTGAACCCTGCTGATCGACTGGCAGGCTGATCTCTTGTAGTGTTGGGACGCGGTCCGTCCGCCTCCTCGCTGTTCACATTGGATCACTAGTGTGATTTGAGGTCCTGGCCAGTGTCTGACCTCTGACCCCAACTCTGGTCTAGTGGGAGGAGTTTAACAACTTGAGGTGAAGGTGTGTGTGCTAGCTAGCTTTAGTCACGATCACAGCTTGGATATTTTGGCTCCTCCTACCTTTCGTTTGCGGGCAGCTTTCTTCTTGCCGCTCTCGTTGGTGAACGCTCTGAGAGCCGGCAGCTCTCCGGCTTCGATGGCCGCCTGAAGAAGGTGAAGGTCAAAGGTCAAATAGGGTTCACCGATAATGATGGTTTTTGGACTGAAGCTGCTGACAGCTGATATTTGAAACCTATAATATATCTTACAATACCTTTAAATTGGAATATTTCATATAAAAAAGTCATCAAACGACTGAATCAATACATTAATAATAACTTCCACATGAATATCTGATTGTAAAACGGCGGATGAAGAAGAGGATGAATAAGAAGAGGATGAAGGAGAAGAGGATGAATAAGAAGAGGATGAAGGAGAAGAGGATGAAGAAGAGGATGAAGGAGAAGAGGATGAAGAAGAAGAGGATGAAGAAGAAGACGATGAAGGAGAAGACGATGAAGGAGAAGACGAAGGAGAAGAGGATGAAGGAGAAGACGACGAAGGAGAAGACGACGAAGGAGAAGAGGATGAAGGAGAAGGGGATGAAGAAGAGGATGAAGGAGAAGAGGATGAAGAAGAAGAGGATGAAGGAGAAGACGATGAAGGAGAAGACGATAAAGGAGAAGAGGATGAAGGAGAAGAGGATGAAGAAGAAGAGGATGAAGGAGAAGGGGATGAAGGAGAAGACGATAAAGGAGAAGAGGATGAAGGAGAAGAGGATGAAGAAGAAGAGGATGAAGGAGAAGGGGATGAACGAGAAGAGGATGAAGGAGAAGAGGATGAAGAAGAAGAGGATGAAGGAGAAGACGATGAAGAAGAAGAGGATGAAGGAGAAGACGATGAAGAAGTCGATGAAGGAGAAGACGATGAAGAAAACGATGAAGGAGAAGAGGATGAAGGAGAAGGGGATGAAGAAGAAGAGGATGAAGAAGAAGAGGATGAAGGAGAAGAGGATGAAGGAGAAGACGATGAAGGAGAAGAAGAAGAGGATGATGAAGGAGAAGAGGATGAAGGAGAAGACGATGAAGGAGAAGGGGATGAAGAAGAAGGGGATGAACGAGAAGAGGATGAAGAAGAAGAGGAACCTGCAGGACGTCTCTGATGCGGCCCTCGTCCTCCTGGCTGGCGCACAGCGCCGAGTCCAGGATCCGGCTCAGGTCGCCGCCACATTCACTGTAGAGCCTCAGCAGGTCGACTCTCTCCTCCGACGAGCCCTTATAGGTCTTCTCAAAGTCCAGGATGTCCTGGACCGTGATCTGACATGCAGACACAGACAGAGAGACAGACAGACAGAGAGACAGGCAGACAGAGACACAGAGAGCCAGACAGACAGACACAGAGAGACAGACAGACAGAGAGACAGACAGATTAATTGTCGATAAGACACAATATAATAATCAATAAGCGTCATGTAACCCTCCCAGGACTTCTACCTTCAGTCAATGTGGAACTATTTCACATTGATCCATCAGATTATCATCAATGACAGACTGATACTGGATCAATATCTGGACTGTAGCTACCTTAGGGAACATCATCCTCCAGTACTCGTCCCAGTTGCGTTCTCGGTTCAGGGAATCGGACTCGTCGTCCACGGTGCCTTGCTCGTCGTAAACGGCCCTCTGGTCTCTGTCGGTCAGCACAGCGTAGACCTTCCCCAGGGTCTGGAGGGACGGGGCAGACGGGTCGGGACGGGACAGACGGGTCGGGACAGACGGGACGGAACGGGACAGACAGAACGGGACAGACAGGACGGGACAGACGGGACGGGACAGACGGGTCGGGACAGACGGGACGGACGGGACAGACGGGACGGGACAGACGGGACGGAACGGGACAGACGGGACGGGACAGACGGGACGGAACGGGACAGACAGAACGGGACAGACAGGACGGGACAGACGGGACGGAACAGACGGGACAGACGGGACGGGATGATGATCTGTATAGTTAGTCTATATATAATCAGTCCCACCAGAATTTCGCGGAGTTTTTTTCTGATTATTGCGGCCCAAAATGATTGAATTTGCAGCGGCTTTTATCAAAAATTGCGATGCAATTTGCGATATTTTTTGTGTTATCTTGTGGTAAAACAGCAGGAATTGATGAAAATTTCGAGCCCCCCATCCCCCCCAAAACATTGTAAACTGCCCACTCTGCTTTTTAAGTTGTTTTTTAAAGTAGTAGAGTAATCGTCACACATTAATACCTCCTGGGGCCGCCGGCTGAAAACTAGTTTTACTACACATGATCTCTGTCTAGTGCCTTTCTTTGTCTTTCATTCCTTTTTAATCCTAGTTTTCTTTACATTATTTTTGTTTGTTTCTTCCCTTTAGGCTG
The DNA here is from genome assembly GCA_034670405.1 of Hoplostethus atlanticus. NCBI lineage: Eukaryota > Metazoa > Chordata > Actinopteri > Trachichthyiformes > Trachichthyidae > Hoplostethus > Hoplostethus atlanticus. Next base: position 138,242 of record JAXDDX010000272.1, read on the forward strand.
CAATGCAGCATATCTACAGTTTGCCATTGTAGCACCTGTAAAGATATTTTTTTTGATACCTGCCCAATCCCTTCAATGTTTTGTTTAATAATATACTGTGGCATGTAGTTATTTGGTCAGTTCCAGGTTTATTGCACCTGCCAGTAGGTGGCGGAGTGAGCGGTTTGTAGTTCATTTTACTGGAAGACATAGAAGGCGAGTAGGAGTGGTTGGTCTGTGCCGATAGTGGGGGGGGTGGTGTGTGTCCGGTGCTACCTTATAGCCAACTTGCATGCTTTACAAAATATTGCCGCGAAGTAATAACAGTAACGTTTTCTACACCACTAATGCAGTCGCTGTGTAAATGGTGTAACACCATCACATCATTAGTTGACCCGTCACGTTCCCGTCTCGCTCTAATCTGTCAGGTCTGTCAGTGCTGCCAGTTTGACTCAGAGAAAAGGAGAGAGAGGTCCGGAGCAGAGAACGGCATCTAACTAGTCACCGGACTAGTCACATCTAACTAGTCACATCTAACTAGTCACCGGACTAGTCACATCTAACTAGTCACCGGCCTGTTAGCAGCAAATCACCTTGAACAGTTTATAAATGATTAGGCTACACCGCGGCGCGTCCAACCGGCCCAAAAACCCACCGGGATTCGTCCCGATTGGCCACTCCGGCATTGTCCTTGTGTGTAACTATATCAAAGGCTCAGGATAACAAGAAAGCAAATGGTGCAAATTGCATATTTAAATAAAAAAACAACCTCCCGAACATGTAAGAGTGTTAATGTAACATGTAGGAGTGTTAATGTGGAAGCATTGTGCCAATTTGACTGTTTTATGCAGGAATATTGCGGGGTTTTGGCAAAATTGCAAGCTCTTGCAAGTATTGCGGCAGTTAGTTGAACTTCCTACATCCTGGAGGGACTGTATAATGATACTATAGTTAGTCTATATATAATGATACTATAGTTAGTCTATATATAATGATACTATAGTTAGTCTATATATTATGATACTATAGTTAGTCTATATATAATGATATTATAGTTAGTCTATATATTATGATACTATAGTTAGTCTATATATTATGATACTATAGTTAGTCTATATATAATGATACTATAGTTAATATATATATAATGATACTATAGTTAGTCTATATATTATGATACTATAGTTAATATATATATAATGATACTATAGTTAGTCTATATATAATGATACTATAGTTAGTCTATATATTATGATACTATAGTTAGTCTATATATAATGATACTATAGTTCGTCTATATATAATGATACTATAGTTAGTCTATATATATAATGATACTATAGTTAGTCTATATATAATGATACTATAGTTAGTCTATATATTATGATACTATAGTTAGTCTATATACTATAGTTAGTCTATATATAATGATACTATAGTTTGTCTATATATGATACTATAGTTAGTCTATATATAATGATACTATAGTTCGTCTATATATAATGATACTATAGTTCGTCTATATATGATACTATAGTTAGTCTATATACTATAGTTAGTCTATATATAATGATACTATAGTTTGTCTATATATGATACTATAGTTAGTCTATATATAATGATACTATAGTTCGTCTATATATGATACTATAGTTAGTCTATATATAATGATACTATATGATACTATAGTTCGTCAATATATGATACTATAGTTAGTCTATATATAATGATACTATAGTTAGTCTATATATAATGATACTATAGTTAGTCTATTCATTATGATACTATAGTTCGTCTATATATAATGATACTATAGTTCGTCTATATATGATACTATAGTTCGTCTATATATGATACTATAGTTAGTCTATATATAATGATACTATATAATGATACTATAGTTCGTCAATATATGATACTATAGTTAGTCTATATATAATGATACTATAGTTAGTCTATATATAATGATACTATAGTTAGTCTATATATTATGATACTATAGTTAGTCTATATATTATGATACTATAGTTAGTCTATATATAATGATACTATAGTTAGTCTATATATATAATGATACTATAGTCTATATATAATGATACTATAGTTAGTCTATATATTATGATACTATAGTTAGTCTATATATAATGATACTATAGTTAGTCTATATATAATGATACTATAGTTAGTCTATATACTATAGTTAGTCTATATATTATGATACTATAGTTAGTCTATATATAATGATACTATAGTTAGTCTATATATAATATTATAGTTAGTCTATATATAATGATACTATAGTCTATATATGATACTATAGTTTGTCTATATATGATACTAGTTAGTCTATATATGATACTATATACTATAGTTTGTCTATATATGATACTATAGTTAGTCTATATATAATGATACTATAGTTAGTCTATATATTATACTATAGTTAGTCTATATATAATGATACTATAGTTAGTCTATATATTATACTATAGTTAGTCTATATATAATGATACTATAGTTAATATATATATAATGATACTATAGTTAGTCTATATATAATGATACTATAGTTAGTCTATATATAATGATACTATAGTATGGAAGGTGTTTCTCTGACCTGGAACTTGCTGGTGGCCTGTGGGTCTTCAGGCGCTCTGTCAGGATGAACCTTCAGAGAGTTTTTGTAGTACCCTCGTCTGACGTCAGCCTCGGAGGCGGATCTGTCCACGCCGAGGACGTCATAGAGGTTGGACGTTCCAAACAGCTCGTGGCATTCTTCCAGCAAACCCATCCTGTCTCTGTAGTCTGATAGGATGATCCTAAAGATGAGAGAGGCCAGTTGGTTGTTATGGTCCTCCACACCCTGGTAGCGTTAGTGCCTTGTACTGATCAATACAGGACACCACAGGAACAATAACATCAATACTACTACTACTACTACTAATAATAATAATAATACCAAGAAGAACAACAAGAGTTTCATTTGTTCAGGCAGCTAAACTCTCAGCTCGTGCTGTTCCCTACCGTCCATCAAGGTGTATTTAGTGGAATTGTTTGTGGGACTCAACAGGCGAACCAACTGTAAAAATTGAGATTTTATTTAACGTGTTACTTGGTAAGTCGTCTATATGCCGAATTTACTAGAAGGCCCTGCCGACTGGTGAAGGGTCTTAGGTCGTGTTGTAGTCGCCGTGTACCTTTCCTGGTGAGCAAGGCAACAATAAATATCCAGATTTGTGAACGGATACCGGTCGGACCGTATCGGGGCGCTGGCAGCATTAACCGCCTACCGTCCAATATAAAGCTACAGACTGAAATAACGGTTATAACTCACGTGTGAACGATATTATGTCTTATTTTAATGATGCCCCCCCCTCTTGTTGTCAGTTGCTGCTGTCGCCTTTCAGCTTCCCGAGCGCCCCAAAAATTGGCGCTGTAAATGCGTCATATTACCGCGACTAGGCGTTACAGTAGATACATATATATGGACGTTTTCATTATTTCATAGTCTTCCAATACACTTCTCCCCTGTCAAGTTAAATATGTACTATATAAACGGGAAACACATTGACCCGTGATAATAGCATTTAATTGAACACCCATAACACACCTCTCTGGGTTTTATAAACTAGTATGCATGCAAGATTTTATTCAGTAAATCAGATTGGATTATTTTTCATCAATAAATAATTGCAACGCAAATATGAGGTATGTAAAAACAAACGTCCTCAAACAATGCTGCGTTCAAGATCTACTCGTACCAATGATCTACTTCCTGCTCGACACGGAAGTTTAACAAGTACTTCCGTCCGGGTCTGTTAGTAGTTTGTTGTTGGGTAATGTTAATTGTCTTTACTGCCAAAGTGGTTTTATACACATTTGACTTCACCGGTGTTTCCAAGCGGCTGGTAGTAAACGTCTCCGTGTAGCTGATGTCTCCGAGGGGCGGTTAGCTTAGCTAGCGTTAGCCTTTAGCCCCAGAGACAGAGAGGGAGCAGGAACCGACGGGATGACCAACTTCATCGCCCTGCAGACCCAGCTGGCCTCCGTCATGGAGACGCTGGTCCACGCCACAGTGGCCGAGCTGGGGAAACTGGTAGAGGACAGCTCGGTGTTCCTCCTCAGCCTGGAGCTGAGCCGGAACCAGGACGACGGGCTGCCGGACCGGCTGCAGACGGAGAGTCAGGAGAAGATGGTGAGTTCATGGTTGGTTGGAGTAAAAGAAGGTTGAACTATGACCTTTCGTCACTGGTCATCTTCAGGGACCATAAGTACCAATATAAAAAGATCCAATATACCTTTAAATATCCCATATAATATCCCATTTAATAACGGGACCCCAGGTACATATACAGCAGTATGGCAAGACATTTGTCAAGTGTTAAAGTATCCGTCATTGTTAAAATGAAACAACGCTGAAATCAGAAATCAGTCCCCTGGGGATCCCTCGGGATCCCTCGGGCTCCCTGGGTGAGAAATTACACAGGTATGTAAACCAGGAGCAGGACTAGTTAGCTAGTTAGCGCCGGACCCTGGACTGGTACCTTGAAGATCACTAGTGGTCCATTTATTTTATACATGATTACTTTATGTTTTAGTGAAATGGGCAAAAGTGAACTTTAACCTGCTGTAAATACCAAACTGCTTCACCAGCTCAGCGTTGTTGGATCTAAGAGATTCAGGAGACTAGATCATGTGAATATAATCCTCGTTAACCTGTCATGTCAGGTTAGTGTGTCTGTCCTCACAACATCTAATGGACTTGAATCTGTGGTGATTTACTGATCTAAGAGATCCACTGGAAATCATGTATGGGAGGGGTTCAGTGCCTTGCTCAAGGGCTCTTTGACATCATATGGTTGTTGATGGACACATATTCACTGTTCCCAGAGTCGAACCTGTGATCTCTTTAACCAGTAGGACAACATGCTGTAACGCCACTGGAATTCTGACTGACTTCTGATTGACGTTTGCTGCAGACCCTGTTTGCGTCCGTCATGGAGACGCTGGGGAACGAGGCGCTCGGGAAGATCATGAAGATCGTGGACGACACCAAGTTCCTCATGGACTTTGAGCAGAAGTCTTCCAGAGGCTACAAAGGAAGGAAGAAACCCCAAACCAGCGTCCTGAACATCCTGTCGGACGGAGGAGTGGGTATGTAGAGACAACCAGCTGTCATCAGACTCAACTTTTCAGGAACTAATAAAAACAGCTTGTTTGTAGCTTGACCACCGTGCAGTTTTAGTTCATCCAATGGGGGTTGAAAGGGTCGAAGAATTTAAGACATGAAAACCACCACCAAGTGGAGTTACAAGGTTTCCACGACGACAGCGATATGTAACATATGCTCTTCTCCGACACAGAGGCTGAACATTGTTATGGAGGCAGTGCAAAGAGTGCTGAGAAGAACAAGTCCACCCAGGTAAGACGTTTCCTCCGAGCTGTAAACCTCGTATGGTTGGAGGTTCAACCCGGTAACACCGGGACTGTGTTGTGTCACGGCAGACGACCAAACTGGAGGAGGAGCTGAATGACCTGGAACAGCCGTTCGTTCTGGCTGTCAGCGTTAAGGACGAACACGGCAACATCGACCTGGGAGCCATCGCCGAGAGTGAGTTTGTACAAGACAGGAAATACTTGAAACGTGTTCAGAACCAGCAGCGTAAGAATGTGTGTGTTGAGACGGTGTGTCTGCTAAGAGTGTGTTCAGATCTGTACATGATGAAGCGACAGGGGCCCTCCAGGTACCAGGTACCAGGTACCAGGTACCAGGTACCAGGCCTGGCTCCAGGGTGGCCCCAGGATGCCCCGGGTGTCACTACCAGGAGCAAAAGGCTTCCAGCTCTCAGGGTCACTGGGGCACATCAATCCCTCCACCACCCAGGAGGGGAGCTGCTCATCATAATGTGATTTATTAGAAACTGTAGTAAAGACCTAGTTTCCTTCCCTAGTTTCCTTCCCTAGTTTCCTTCCCTAGTTTCCTTCCCTAGTTTCCTTCCCTAGTTTCCTTCCTGGCTCATTGTTGCTTGATCTTCGTTGTCTGGATGTGAATAAAGACGTTTGTTTTCCCTGCAGGAGCTGCAGCCGAAGCTTTCAGTGACACCAAGCCCTCTGAGCCGGTGACCTTTGACCCTCCGCAGCCGGAGCAGCAGCAGTCCAGCCCGGCCGACTTCCTGCTCCAGAAGCTGGTGAGCCAGGGAAGGAAGTACTTCATCTGCACTGAGTGCGGCAAGAGCTTCTCAACGCAGAGCAACCTGAAAGCCCACCTCCGCATCCACACCGGCGAACGGCCTTTCACCTGCAGCATCTGCAGCAAAGGCTTCGCCCACAAGCAGAGCCTGCAGGACCACATCCGCACCCACACCGGGGAGAAACCCTTCGAGTGCCTGCAGTGCGGCAAATGCTTCGGCAAACAAGCTCACCTCAAGACGCACTCCATCATCCACACGGGGGAGAAGCCATATGGCTGTGAGCTCTGTGGCCGGAGGTTCAACCTGGCCCAGAACCTGACCCGGCACGCCCAGATCCACACCGGCGAGAAGATCTTCATCTGCCCTGTGTGTGGTAAAGGCTTCACGCGCGCCGTCACGCTCAAAACCCACGAGCTCATCCACACGGGCCAGAAGCCCTTCAAGTGCACCCAGTGCTCCAAGAGTTTCCGACACGCCGTCAACCTCAAGAACCACCAGAGGATCCACACGGGGGTGCGGCCGTTCAGCTGCGACCTGTGTGGCAAAACCTTCCGGCAGTCGGTGAACTTGAAGATTCACCGGCGGATTCATACCGGCGAGCGTCCATTCACGTGCAAGGAGTGCGGGAAGAGTTTCAGCCAGCAGAGCAGCCTGATCTCCCACGGGCGGACGCACTCCGAGGAGAGGCCTTTCTCCTGCGACTTCTGTGAGAAGAAGTTCAACAACGCCAACAGCCTGAAGCTGCACCTGCGCGTCCACACCGGAGAGAAACCGTATGGCTGTGAGATCTGCGGCAAGACGTTCAGCCAGGGAAGCCACCTCCGGACGCACAAGCGGCACGTACACGCCGGCGGGAAGCAGTACATCTGTGACAAGTGTGGGAAGAGATACTCGGATCAGCGCAACCTGAAGATGCACAAGTGCGTCTACGCCTGAAGGAGGCGGGGCATGCCTGAAGGAGGCGGGGCATGTGAAAGACACAGATGTTTGACTGTGTGGTTTGGATATGTTTTTCTTTTTTAGTAATCTTTGTAGTTTTCTTTTAGAAGATTTTTGAAAAGAGAATCTAATTTTTCCAACATTTCCAGGTATTTAATGTAAATGAAGTTCTCAAATATAAACCAGTTATTTAATGATTTATTTAATTGGTGTTTTTCTTTAAGAGATTTTGCTTTTTATTGTATTCTGTTTCAAGGAGAACTTTGAACTATTTTGATGATTAGTATAGGAAACCAACATCTATGAACTCTACACAGCTCACACTAACCAAGCAGCAGTAACCTTCAGTGTGTCTTGAAGGTCAAAGGTCATGACTAGGGTTCATATTTCATATCAACACACTGTATACGCTCTTTGGTTCTGGCGAGTAGTGAAAACCCCTCAGGGGCGTTGGTGGTTATGAAGACCGTCAAAGGTTCGATCCCTGCCGCTATCGTAACCTTCCTTCTCCTTCTGCAGAGACCAGTTACCATGACAACACACCAGGTCAAAGCTTATTTAAAGCTAACGCAGGACTTGCTATGCTAAGTGTCTAAAATGTTGATGTCAGGATATCTCTGAACACCAGGTCCAATATGAACGGTGACGCCACCAGACAGGAAACATCAGAAACGTGGATCGTGGTTTCACCGGTGAAGCGACTGGATCGATGCTGGCTGATGCTTCTGATGTTAGTATGAAACTCTTCCAGGTCTTCTTATTGTTGGAATTACAGAAAACACTGTTCAACCCAACATGAGTTGTTACGCGTCTTTTCACATGTAATAGTAGTAATAATATATAATGTTAGCATGAGCTGCCACCATCAGCGTTCATGATCCAGATCAGTTCACAACGTTAGAATCTGCTTCACTTCCCAAATCAGGTCAGAGGTCAGAGGTCACAGCACCCTGACGACAGATGGACCAAACGCTAAACGCACACCGGCGTTTTAGCGGCGACTGTTAGTCATTTAATGATGATAAGGAAATCAGACAAACCAGTTTTATTTCAGCAGAATGAATCCGTGTGACTCTACGGGGGTCTCGCCTGGCCTCCAGGTCAGATCAGTTCACTCACTGTAACTCAGTAAATGCTTATCATGTAAATGTGTGCAGGTGATGTGAAATGAATCCGTGACCTTCCTCTCTGAGGAAGACTACAGGAGAAACTGTACAGCAGCTTGTTGGAATAAATCAACTTTTTAGTGCCTTTTCCTCTGTAACAGCGTCTTCCTCTGTTCATCATCACCTTCAAGGGGACAATAGGGGAGGCTGGGGCCCGAAGTCACAGCTGAGTTTGTGTGAGACATATAAATGAAGGACAGCTGACAGATGAAGACTGTAAATATGAAAGGGAATAAAAGTTTGAAATAAATCTGCAAAATACCAACGTCACGTTCAAGTCATGTCAGATTTATCGTTAATCTGAGCTGCTGTCTGCCTCGTAGTGGTTACATATCAGGTATACTCACAGCAATATCACCGTAATATCTGCTGCAGTTTGTTCCAGTGAGTTAAATGTGAACATCCTGGTATTTGTCTTCTTCCAACGTGACATGAACGCATCGTTACCTGTGCAGGTGAGCTGTACCTGAGCCGGGCCATGTTAAGGCTCAGGGCTTCTGGCTGCAACATCAACTGGACTGCTGGTTACCAGCTGACCTGATCAACCATGGCGGTCGGCCTGTCTCTGAGGTGTGATGCTTTTAGACGCTAGAGGGACGGTAGCTGGAAATGATAAAATACCATAAAATATAAGGTCACTATAAACTGAATAGAGTCCTTATATGATTTTTCATATCCTTAATAGTCCTTAATAAATAGCAGTTTAATTGCGTCATTGATGGATTTGACGTATTTCATACAAGATCCTCACTATGGCTTTTACACACCCGGAAGTCCTATGTTTATGTATGTTATATTATTTTAGAGGGACGAAAATAAATCAAGTATAGACCAGCTATGCTGGAAACCACAAATCCACAAAAAAACATATAACAAAGGAAAATACAAACCAAACCGGGGTAGAGGCTTGACAATGGTGTCACGTCACTGGAATCTCAAAATGACGTATTTCCGCTGCCTGGTCCGGCTCGGCTGTCATTCCCAAGGATGACAACAGTAGACCGCAACTGAGACGCCGCTTTTCTTTTCCTGTCAGCGAAACGTCCAGAACCAGCGACCGGTCGAAGCTCAGCTGAGGAATAACGGAGGGGTTGTTTGGTTTTGTCCCGGGGTGACGCTCCGGCGGAGCCTGCGGTTAACCAGCAAGCCGCCGCGGTGTTTGGTTGCGGAGCTGCGGTGATAAAGATCAGAAGATGTGGATCTGTTAAGGTAGCCGGTGTTAGCAAGAATGAGGCCGGAAAAGCGGTGTTGTCCTTCACAATAAAACGTGTTACTTTTGGACAAAAAGAATAAGGCGTCCATGGAATGAACACATGCTATGAAAAGACAATTTGTATTTTCATTTACATCGAATTACTCCTAGAAGATTCTATATTTTCACTTTGGACCTTTTATATTATACAAATATACGTTGCAACATATGTTCGTCAGCGAAGTTTTATTTTGAGGGAGAAGACCGGAAGCCTTGTTGTTTACATTCTGGCTACTTGATGCGAGAGTGACATGGAAACAACCGCTGATGGCTCCTCTCCACCGGCGACCGTAAACGACACGGAGGAGTCCTCAGCTGATCATCAACAACATTCCTCTTCCGCTGATGTTACCGACCGGGGTCAAACCGGCTGTCGGTGCGCACACCGGGAGTCGCGCTCGGGCGACGTCGGGGACGTGGAGTGTTTCCCGGTAGGGTCCTGCGCTCAGCCCCGGTGTGTGCTCGGCTTAGTAACGGAGAGCAGCTCACCGGCTTGTACCGGTACCGGTAAGACTCACACTGTCTCCGATGGGATTTGTACAGACCGCTCTGGGAACGGGCTTAGCAGGTCAGACACGGTAGGCGGGGACGGGAGCCTGGAGGGACACACCAGACCCTGGCCTGCCCCCGGGGACCAGGGTGGGGTGGGGAGTCCCGACAGGACGGTTCAACATGTTAGAATTCAAGATGGACGTTCCTCCACAGAGCAGCTAGACGCTGTGTGCTGTCAGACTGAGGCGTCCTGTACTGACGGGTCAAAGGTTAACCGGTATAACGGACTGGGTGGGGGTGGAGGTGGGGGTGTTGGGTGGCTGCCCAACGGGGACTGTCTGTCCGAATGGGACACTTCCTCCGATGGTCATCCCGGGATTCGAACTGGAGAGGGCACAGCGGCTGAACTTCCTAATGGCAGGTCACTGGGGAGAGCCAGTCTCCGCCCCCTGGACACGCCCCTGGACACGCCCCTGGACACGCCCTCCTCTCCCTCAGCTGGTGAGGGTCGGGGTCCCTCTCAGACCAACACTGACCCGTCTATGGCCCCTCTTAGCTCCAGTCCCACCTCTCAGGGAACAATAAAACAAACGCCACCCAGCTCTAATGCAGACACAGCGGAGGAAGCTGAAGAGGAGGAGGCCTCAGACCTGGGACCCCCGGCCCCGGCCCCGGCCCCCAGATCCCTTCCTTGCAGTGTGAGCTACAACTCGCCCCCCCCCAGTCCCGGGTCCAGGCTGGAGGCCGGCTCCGATGACGCCTTCGCCGAGCCCCACCCGGGCCAGCAGCAGGACGGCCGGCGGTTCGTGGACGTCAGTCTGGGCTCCAGGAATACGTACGAGTGCAGCCGGAGGCAGAGCGCCCCAGGACAGCTGCCACCGGGCGGCCAGGCCTCCGACCTGCCCCTGCAGTCCAGGAGGCCCGGGATAGTCGAGTACTTCGGCAGGTAAATTTCCAAGTTTCCAATTGGGAAACTTTCCTGGAATCTAGTAGTGAACTCACTTGACTGAAACGTCCAATAGTGAACGGCCGTGTCAGGACTCTGTTCTGCTCTGGTGCGTTATCCAACCTTTATTAACCTTTATTAACGTTTATTAACCTTTATTAACCTTTATTAACCAATATAATAAAACCTTTATTAACCAATATAATAAAGCCTTGGAAGTCTTCACACTCTAACATGGAACCTCTCCCAACGTTCCTCTGACCAGCAGGATGGACTGACCCTGCTGTAGATGGTTTCCAGCCTGAACAACAGGTCTGGGTCATGAAGTTCTCTGGCCTACCTTCTGGTGGTAGATTGATACCATGCAGTATATTGCTTGCCTGATAAATAATGGTTATTTAAGTGGTGTTATATAAGTATTATTGATTAAAAATCGAGGCTTTATTGAACATTTGTGATCATCCTTTTTTAACACAATGCTGCTTCACTGCTGCTATAAAAGCAGAAGTTGTGGTTGAAAGTACAAATCATGTGGATGAGCTGCAGCTTGACTGGAGGAGATGATCCATTAGTGTGTCATCAATACAGATTGGCTTGTTCTGTCTCATCTCATCTGACTAAATGTAGGCTTTCGTTAAGACTGACACATTATATCTTTGGAAACTTTGAAAATAAAATCATTACCTGAAATGTGTCATCAGTATTTCTAAAGCCGAGAGGATCCTTCAGTTCCTCCCATCGTCAGGCCCGTCAGATCCACTTCCTGTCAGATCATCTCTGACGCCCAACACAGCAGTTTAGTGATCAATGTTGGAATTTACTGTCGTCTACTTCTCCTGCAGTTAGTAATTTCCTACATTTCCCAGAATACCTTTCACCAACCCAAAGAGAACCTGCCTGAACCTGTTGCATTCAGCTGTGGGTTTTACATGAAGGTGGAGAGAGATAATAATAGTAGGGATAGTAGGAGCAAATGAGAAAACCCCTGTCTTGTAGCTGCATTGCATTCTGGTCTATTTCGGCTATTGCATTGCATTCTGGTCTATCTTCCTACTGCATTGCATTCTGGTCTATCTCCTGTCGGTGGAGAAATTGGTCTCTCTCTCTCCTCTGATGGATTTCTCCTGTATGATTGTTGATCGTCGGTCTAGAAAGAAGCCCTTGCTCTTTGATTCTGATTGGCTGACACCAAAACCTGACGGTTACCGTTGATGTTTTAGATCAGGAAACATTTTCTGATGTCAGACTGGAAATATCTCAACGTGATTTGTTCTCTCCGTCCAGATCAAGCTACTGTGTGTTATGTACTCATGATTAATACTGCATCCATGGGTCTTTTACTAGGAATTGTCCTGTCTATCTCTCACACTGTGTGTGTGTGTGTGTGTGTGTGTGTGTGTGTGTGTGGCAGGAAGCAGAGTTCGGTCAATCAGGGCGTGGCGGGTTGGAAGCTGTTTGGTAAGGTTCCTCCCAGAGAAAGTCCAACCAAGGACGCCCGGACCATCCAGCAGGTAGATGCTGCACTTCACATGTTACCTTGTGTTCAGGTGTAGGTCAGTAGTAGAGTGGTAGGTCAGTAGTAGAGTGGTAGGTTAGTAATAGAGTGGTAGGTCAGTAGTAGAGTGGTAGGTCATGGGTAGAGTGATAGGTTAGTAATAGAGTGGTAGGTCAGTAGTAGAGTGGTAGGTTAGTAATAGAGTGGTAGGTCAGTAGTAGAGTGGTAGGTCATGGGTAGAGTGATAGGTTAGTAATAGAGTGGTAGGTCATGGGTAGAGTGGTAGGTTAGTAGTAGAGTGGTAGGTCAGTAGTAGAGTGGTAGGCCAGTAGTAGAGTGATAGGTTAGTAATAGAGTGGTAGGTCAGTAGTAGAGTGGTAGGTTAGTAGTAGAGTGGTAGGTCAGTAGTAGAGTGGTAGGTTAGTAATAGAGTGGTAGGTTAGTAGTAGAGTGGTAGGCCAGTAGTAGAGTGGTAGGTTAGTAGTAGAGTGGTAGGTCAGTAGTAGAGTGGTAGGTTAGTAGTAGAGTGGTAGGCCAGTAGTAGAGTGGTAGGTTAGTAGTAGAGTGGTAGGTCAGTAGCAGAGTGGTAGGTTAGTAGTAGAGTGGTAGGTCAGTAGCAGAGTGGTAGGTCAGTAGTAGAGTGGTAGGTTAGTAATAGAGTGGTAGGTTAGTAGTAGAGTGGTAGGCCAGTAGTAGAGTGGTAGGTTAGTAGTAGAGTGGTAGGTCAGTAGCAGAGTGGTAGGTTAGTAGTAGAGTGGTAGGTCAGTAGCAGAGTGGTAGGTCAGTAGTAGAGTGGTAGGTTAGTAGTAGAGTGGTAGGTCAGTAGTAGAGTGGTAGGTTAGTAATAGAGTGGTAGGTCAGTAGTAGAGTGGTAGGTCATGGGTAGAGTGGTAGGTTAGTAATAGAGTGGTAGGTCAGTAGTAGAGTGGTAGGTCAGTAGCAGAGTGGTAGGTCAGTAGTAGAGTGGTAGGTTAGTAGTAGAGTGGTAGGTCAGTAATAGAGTGGTAGGTTAGTAATAGAGTGGTAGGTCAGTAGTAGAGTGGTAGGTCATGGGTAGAGTGGTAGGTTAGTAATAGAGTGGTAGGTCAGTAGTAGAGTGGTAGGTCAGTAGCAGAGTGGTAGGTCAGTAGTAGAGTGGTAGGTTAGTAGTAGAGTGGTAGGTCAGTAGTAGAGTGGTAGGTCATGGGTAGAGTGGTAGGTTAGTAATAGAGTGGTAGGTTAGTAATAGAGTGGTAGGTCAGTAGTAGAGTGGTAGGTCAGTAGTAGAGTGGTAGGTTAGTAGTAGAGTGGTAGGTCAGTAGTAGAATGGTAGGTTAGTAGTAGAGTGGTAGGTCAGTAGTAGAGTGGTAGGTCATGGGTAGAGTGGTAGGTCAGTAGTAGAGTGGTAGGTTAGTAATAGAGTGGTAGGTCAGTAGTAGAGTGGTAGGTTAGTAGTAGAGTGGTAGGTCAGTAGTAGAATGGTAGGTTAGTAATAGAGTGGTAGGTCAGTAGTAGAGTGGTAGGTCATGGGTAGAGTGGTAGGTTAGTAATAGAGTGGTAGGTTAGTAATAGAGTGGTAGGTCAGTAGTAGAGTGGTAGGTCAGTAGCAGAGTGGTAGGTCAGTAGTAGAGTGGTAGGTTAGTAGTAGAGTGGTAGGTCAGTAGTAGAGTGGTAGGTCAGTAATAGAGTGGTAGGTCAGTAGTAGAGTGGTAGGTCATGAGTAGAGTGGTAGGTCAGTAGTAGAGTGGTAGGTTAGTAGTAGAGTGGTAGGTCAGTAGTAGAGTGGTAGGTTAGTAATAGAGTGGTAGGTCAGTAGTAGAGTGGTAGGTTAGTAATAGAGTGGTAGGTTAGTAATAGAGTGGTAGGTCAGTAGTAGAGTGGTAGGTCAGTAGCAGAGTGGTAGGTTAGTAGTAGAGTGGTAGGTTAGTAATAGAGTGGTAGGTCAGTAGTAGAGTGGTAGGTCAGTAGCAGAGTGGTAGGTCAGTAGTAGAGTGGTAGGTTAGTAATAGAGTGGTAGGTTAGTACTAGAGTGGTAGGTCAGTAGTAGTGTCCTGTCTGTCTCACCCCTCTAAGTCTGTTCACTGTGTTGTGTGTTAGATTCCTCCACAGTGACACGAAGCCTGATTGGTTTGGCCTGTAGGATCTTATTGGATCTTATTGGATCTTATTGGATCTTATCGTGTCATCTGGAATTAAAGTGAACTGAAGACAAACAGAGTAGAGAGACAGAGTTGGCCTGGGTCAGTCCAGGTCAGCCTGGCTTCCTGCCTGCCTGTTGCAGGACCTCTGACCCTGGGCCAGATTTAGCCCTCATCAAAGTTACAATAGCCCGGATTCCACTGCAGGGCCAAACAGGTCCAAACTGGGACAAACTGGGACAAACTGGGCCAGACAGGGCCAGACAGGGCCAGACAGAGCTAATCAGGCCTGATTCACATTCATTAACTCGTGTTTGGTATACATTTTTTCCAATTCTTGCCTTTTGGCTTCAGGAGATAAATTCAGGTCAGTCAGAATGAAACTCTATCCTGTTCACCATCAAACTACACCATCAAACTACACTATCAAACTATCAACTACTATCAAACTATCAAACTACACTATCAAACTATCAAACTACACTATCAAACTATCAAACTACACCATCAAACTACACCACTATCAAACTACACCACTATCAAACTACACTATCAAACTACACCACTATCAAACTATCAAACTACACTATCAAACTATCAAACTACACCATCAAACTACACCACTATCAAACTATCAAACTACACCACTATCAAACTACACTATCAAACTACACCACTATCAAACTACATGACTATCAAACTACACCACTATCAAACTACACCACTATCAAACTACACTATCAAACTACACCACTATCAAACTACACCACTATCAAACTACATCACTATTAAACTACACCACTATCAAACTACACCACTATCAAACTACACTATCAAACTACACCACTATCAAACTACACTATCAAACTACACCACTATCAAACTACACCACTATCAAACTACACCATCAAACTACACCATCAGACTACACCATCAAACTACACCACTATCAAACTACACCACTATTAAACTACACCACTATCAAACTACATCACTATCAAACTACATCACTATTAAACTACACCACTATCAAACTACATCACTATCAAACTACACTATCAAACTACACCACTATCAAACTACACTGTCAAACTACACCACTATCAAACTACATCACTATTAAACTACACCACTATCAAACTACACCACTATCAAACTACACCACCATCAAACTACACCACTATCAAACTACACCACTATCAAACTACATCACTATTAAACTACACCACTATCAAACTACATTGCTGGTATCAGTGTATTGTAATAGTAACATAAATATATTTTAATGAAATAAAGTTTCTTCGTTTTTATCCAACAAAAAATATAATTGAATGTAATGTAGTGTTGGTGTTATACTGGTCCCAGTACGGTCCCAGTATGCCTTCCCAGTGTGTCGGTGTCGTACTGGTCCCAGTGTGTTGGTGTCGTACTGGTCCCAGTATGCTGTCCCAGTGTCTAGGTGTCGTACTGGTCCAAGTGCTGTCCCAGGTGTCGTATGGTCCAAGTATGCTGTCTCAGTGTCTAGGTGTCGTACTGGTCCCAGTATGCTTCCCATGTCTGGTCGTACTGGTCCAGTATTGCTGTCCCAGTGTCTAGGTGTCGTACTGGTCCCAGTATGCTGTCCCAGTGTCTAGGTGTCGTACTGGTCCCAGTATGCTGTCCCAGTGTCTAGGTGTCGTACTGGTCCCAGTATGCTGTCCCAGTGTCTAGGTGTCGTACTGGTCCCAGTATGCTGTCCCAGTGTCTAGGTGTCGTACTGGTCCAAGTATGCTGTCCCAGTGTCTAGGTGTCGTACTGGTCCCAGTATGCTGTCCCAGTGTCTAAGTGTCGTACTGGTCCCAGTATGCTGTCCCAGTGTCTAGGTGTCGTACTGGTCCCAGTATGCTGTCCCAGTGTCTAGGTGTCGTACTGGTCCAAGTATGCTGTCCCAGTGTCTAGGTGTCGTACTGGTCCCAGTATGCTGTCCCAGTGTCTAGGTGTCGTACTGGTCCCAGTATGCTGTCCCAGTGTCTCGGTGTCGTACTGGTCCCAGTATGCTGTCCCAGTGTCTAGGTGTCGTACTGGTCCCAGTATGCTGTCCCAGTGTCTAGGTGTCGTACTGGTCCAAGTATGCTGTCCCAGTGTCTAGGTGTCGTACTGGTCCCAGTATGCTGTCCCAGTGTCTAGGTGTCGTACTGGTCCAAGTATGCTGTCCCAGTGTCTCGGTGTCGTACTGGTCCCAGTATGCTGTCCCAGTGTCTCGGTGTCGTACTGGTCCCAGTATGCTGTCCCAGTGTCTCGGTGTCGTACTGGTCCCAGTATGCTGTCCCAGTGTCTCGGTGTCGTACTGGTCCCAGTATGCTGTCCCAGGTGTCTCGGTGTCGTACTGGTCCCAGTATGCTGTCCCAGTGTCTAGGTGTCGTACTGGTCCCAGTATGCTGTCCCAGTGTCTAGGTGTCGTACTGGTCCCAGTATGCTGTCCCAGTGTCTCGGTGTCGTACTGGTCCAAGTATGCTGTCCCAGGTGTCTCGGTGTCGTACTGGTCCCAGTATGCTGTCCCAGTGTCTCGGTGTCGTACTGGTCCCAGTATGCTGTCCCAGTGTCTAGGTGTCGTACTGGTCCCAGTATACCAGCCCAGTATGCCGTCCCAGTAATGTGACTGTCCTGCTTGTGTCCCTGCAGGAGAGACTTCCTGTCGGTTTGACCTCTGTGTCCTCTCCTGACCTCCTGACCTCTGGGGTATGGACTCGCTCTCCCTTCCTTTCCTTTCTTTTATCTTTCTCTCCATCTCACTCTGTCCATCCTCCTCTCTGTCTTTCCTTTAGTTATTTTCTTTCTTTCTTTCTTCCAGTCGTCTTCCTGCGTGCTGTCAGATCATCATCTGTCTGTTCCTACCACAGACGCCCTGCTTGCCTCTCCATGTGTGTGTTGTATTTTGGTGTTGATGTCTGAAGCTGTTGTTCACCCCGAGTGTCTAAAACACATTTCCTCCAACGGATTGCCCGGCGCATAAACAAACATACGGTGAATGACCTTGACCTCTTGCCCGAAAGGTCGACCTGGTTGAACTTCGTTTTCAGACACACGAATAACAATCTGAGCCTGTCAGTTGCAAAAATAACCACTTTTAGTGGACGTACTTTGATCGGCGCATGCGGATTGCGTTGTAGCCATAGCAGCCTGTTTCACGACTGCCGGCTGAGGCGATCTACCGGAGCAATTCCAAAACTTTTTGTACCTATTTTGCGGTATAAATGACAAATTTGTACAAATAGAGCCCAGGTTTAAAAATACTGGTATTCCCCTTTAAATCATATAAACTCAACACTAAAAGATTCTTAAAAAACCCGAAGGTGAAATTACCAGCAGGGTGAGAAAATGTGTTTTTTCCCCCAACTTGAACATCTAAGGACAAAAAGGACTAGAAAAGATGAAACAATTAAGAATACAAGACACGATAAAAACATTTAAGTTTATTGATTTTTATGTACTTATAGTACATCTGGAAACATTCATTGGGATGCATTACCACAGACTGATCCAGATGCAGGGTGACGTTACCTGAGATCATCTGGAGATCATTCTTTAACAATCTGAGATCACTTTTAAAACCCCATGCTCATGGAGAGTATGGGTTGTTAACCTTACGGACAGATCTCAGGACTTCCTGTCTCAGGTGAATCTGTTCACCTCTCAGTCACTAGGTTAGAGGTACATGTCTTTATTTTGGATGACTTCTGCAGCTCATCCTCCACAGCCATGCTCTGACCTCTGACCCCTGACCTCTGACCCCTGACCTCACCGACCATGAGGACTCATGTTTCTGCAGTCGTCCCTCTATTCTTCCATTCATCCGTTCATCCTCAGTCATTCTATTCATCCTGTTTTGCCTGCTGGTGGCCGGAGGCTGCTCAGCTGATACTGGAGACACTCTCTCACACACACACACACACACACACACACACACACACACACACACACACACACACACAAACACATAAACACACACACACTCCCCCATCCATCCCAAGTCATCCATCAGCTGGTTGCCTACAGCTAGAACACACACACATCTCTCTCTCTTTCGTGGTTCCCTCTTCCCGTTGCTATGGCGACTGAGGCCTGTGATGTCATTGCAGGAGTACGAGGTGCGGCAGAGCAGGACTGCGGCTGGGAATTCGCCTACCCAGCATGCCATGGGGCGAAGCAGGAAGAACCTGGAGTTCGAGCCGCTGTCCACCACGGCGCTGATCCTGGAGGACCGGCCGGCGTACGTCAACTTCCTGTTCCTGTCGTTTGTTTCATCTGTCCATTCTCTCTCTGTCTCTCTTCCTTTGTTTCCTTCACACACACACACACACACACACACACACACACACACACACACACACACACTCACTCTGCTGTGTGTTGTATGTGATTACAGGAACCTTCCAGCCAAGTCAGCAGAGGAAGCCCAGAGACACAGACAGGAATACGACCAGATGGTGGCTGCAGCCCGGAGGAGAGGTAGACATGCTGTCTGTCTGTCTGTCTGCTTAGTCTGAGGGTTTGTTTTACTCTGCCTGACCTACCAGATGGGTGGAGCAGAAAGTTAAATGATCACAGGAAAGTAAGTCGCTGTGACTGACAACCTACCTGATGCGGTAAGCCCCGCCCCTCTGGGACTCCAGGCAGGTTAAAACAGGGGATGCAGCGATTAACCGTCCACCGTTTCTAAAGATTGTTTTTTTGGCATTTTGCCTTTTGTATCTGACAGTCGGCAGAGTGAGACCCCATGATGTCTGAATGCAGCGTTGCGTTGCAGATTGCGGCTCAGCAGAGTGAATCATGTTGTGGGAGTTAAATTAGCTCACTGAGAGGAGACGACATCCCAGAGAGACGCTTGAACCAGCAGGGGGCAGCGTTAAGCACTCCACTGACCAGGGAGGAGTGGAAGGGTCAAACATCTGACGGGCTGCAGCAGCTTGGAGGAACATGAAGCTGGTTGAGACAGTCAACCAGGTAGCTATCAGGAGCTAACAGGAGATAGGAGGAGCTAACAGGAGATAGGAGGAGATATCAGAAGATAGGAGGAGCTATCAGGAGATAGGAGGAGCTAACAGGAGATAGGAGGAGCTAACAGGAGATAGGAGGAGATAGGAGGAGCTATCAGGAGATAGGAGGAGCTAACAGGAGATAGGAAGAGATAGGAGGAGCTAACAGGAGATAGGAGGAGCTATCAGGAGATAGGAGGAGCTAACAGGAGATAGGAGGAGATAGGAGGAGCTATCAGGAGATAGGAGGAGCTAACAGGAGATAGGAAGAGATAGGAGGAGCTAACAGGAGATAGGAGGAGCTATCAGGAGATAGGAGGAGATAGGAGGAGCTAACAGGAGATAGGAGGAGCTAACAGGAGCTATCAGGAGATAGGAGGAGCTAACAGGAGATAGGAGGAGCTATCAGGAGATAGGAGGAGCTATCAGGAGATAGGAGGAGCTAACAGGAGCTATCAGGAGATAGGAAGAGATAGGAGGAGCTAACAGGAGATAGGAGGAGCTAACAGGAGCTATCAGGAGATATGAAGAGATAGGAGGAGCTAACAGGAGATAGGAAGAGATAGGAGGAGCTAACAGGAGATAGGAGGAGCTATCAGGAGATAGGAGGAGCTAACAGGAGATAGGAGGAGCTAACAGGAGCTATCAGGAGATAGGAAGAGATAGGAGGAGCTAACAGGAGATAGGAGGAGCTAACAGGAGCTATCAGGAGATAGGAAGAGATAGGAGGAGCTAACAGGAGATAGGAGGAGCTATCAGGAGATATGAAGAGATAGGAGGAGCTAACAGGAGATAGGAGGAGCTAACAGGAGATAGGAGGAGCTATCAGGAGATAGGGAGAGATAGGAGGAGCTAACAGGAGATAGGAGGAGCTAACAGGAGATAGGAAGAGATAGGAGGAGCTAACAGGAGATAGGAGGAGCTAACAGGAGATAGGAGGAGCTAAGAGAAGCCAACAGGAGCTAACAGGAGCTAAGAGGAGCTAACAGGAGATAGGAAGAGATAGGAGGAGCTAACAGGAGATAGTAGGAGCTAACAGGAGCTAATCGGAGCTAACAGGAGCTAAGAGGAGCTAACAGGAGATAGGAGGAGCTAAGAGGAGCTAAGAGGAGCTAACAGGAGCTAACAGGAGATAGGAGGAGCTAACAGGAGATAGGAAGAGATAGGAGGAGCTAACAGGAGATAGGAGGAGCTAAGAGAAGCCAACAGGAGCTAAGAGGAGCTAACAGGAGATAGGAGGAGCTAACAGGAGCTAAGATGAGCTAACAGGAGATAGGAGGAGCTAAGAGGAGCTAACAGGAGATAGGAGGAGCTAACAGGAGCTAAGAGGAGCTAACAGGAGATAGGAGGAGCTAACAGGAGCTAAGAGGAGCTAACAGGAGCTAACAGGAGATAGGAGGAGCTAACAGGAGCTAAGAGAACCTAACAGGAGATAGGAGGAGCTAAGAGAAGCTAACAGGAGCTAAGAGGAGCTAACAGGCGCTAACAGCAGCCCTGCAGCTCAGACCAGTAATCCAGTTCACCAAGATCAAGTCTTCCAGGATCAAGTCTTGATCATTTACTTCCTGTTGGCTCGTTCCCTCTGTATCGATTAGCCAGTTTCCGACATGTTCCACTGAGTCCAGTCCACTGAGTCCAGTCCACTGAGTCCAGTCCTGTAGTTGCAGGACCAAAAGAAATGTGAAAAAATACAATAAAACCTTGAGTTGTAAAATGCTCTCGCTCCTCACTAACCCTGACCAACATAAATGACGCCTAGTAATCCTGAAACCATGAAGCCGCCGTCAGCCTGCGGCTCGGGGGTGGAAGCCATCTATAGTTTAACACGAGTCATTTCTCTTCAGATCAGATGAAAGTAAAACGACACAGTAAAGAAAAATAGAATCTAAACAACAAAATGACGTCTGAAGTGTGAAGATTCAAGATTCAAGATTCAAGAACTTTATTTGTCACACACACACGGGGTGTGCAGTGAAATGAAAAAGTGGCAATGCTCAGCAGGAATGTGCAAAGGGCAACAATACACAGTATTTACAATAAAAAAACCAAAGTGCAGCTGTAGAGCACGGTATAAAACTGACCAGAAATCAGAAATATATCAGTGTGAAAAGTAGATGTGGGAATCCGGAGGAAACAGATTACTTTGTTAGCTCCGCCCCTCATAGCT
>JAXDDX010000272.1:165000-180000 GCA_034670405.1 Hoplostethus atlanticus
TATGGTGGGGGGGGGGGGGGGAGAGAGAGAGAGAGAGAGAGAGAGAGAGAGAGAGAGAGAGAGAGAGAGAGAGAGAGAGAGAGAGAGAGAGAGAGAGAGAGAGAGAGAGAGAGAGAGAGAGAGAGAGAGTGAGTGAGAGTGTCTTCTGGTCTCTAGTGTTGATCCGGATCCTGCAGTTCATCCAGTGGGTTTGTAAAGGATCACAAGGTTTTCACCCGACAACGAAAACATGTATCGTCCACAGTGATGAAGATGGTTCAGAACATGAACTGGATTATGGGTCGGTGGCTGCATGTTTGAGACCGACGGGTCCAAATGACACATGAGACATATTATTATCAAACTATCAATCTGACCCGGTCCACCCAGTGGCAGCAGGACAGTCTGACCCGGTCCCAGCAGGATAGTCTGACCCGGTCCACCCAGTGGCAGCAGGACAGTCTGACCCGGCCCCAGCAGGATAGTCTGACCCGGTCCACCCAGTGGCAGCAGGACAGTCTGACCCGGTCCCAGCAGGATAGTCTGACCCAGGTCCACCCAGTGGCAGCAGGACAGTCTGACCCGGTCCCAGCAGGATAGTCTGACCCGGTCCACCCAGTCCCAGCAGGACAGTCTGACCCGGTCCCAGCAGGACAGTCTGACCCGGCCCCAGCAGGATAGTCTGACCCGGTCCACCCAGTGGCAGACGGTGTTGAAGCAGCTGATCTGTTTGTCCTTTTTCTTCACAACTGAAACACTTTTGATGCAGAACGTTTTCATGGTCGTGATTCTACCAGAACCATCACTTCTACTACTACTACTACATCACTACTACTATTCTACCAGAACCATCAGACGGGAAATGTTCTGGATTTATTTTTTTTGCTTTGACTATTGTACAGTTTTCATACTGAAGACGAAACGGTGACATGACGAGCGATTGTACATGTATTTGGAATAAATGAAGTTCCTCTGACTGTGTGTGTGTGTGTGTGTGTGTGTGTGTGTGTGTGTGTGTGTGTGTGTGTGTGTGTAATAGTAATTACACTGTGAAGAAGAAGAAGGTTAATTTATTTACATTATGGGTGCACACATGCACTAACACACACACAACACATGCACTAACACACACAACACATGCACTAACACACACACAACACATGCACTAACACACAACACATGCACTAACACACACACAACACATGCACTAACACACACAACACATGCACTAACACACACACAACACATGCACTAACACACACAAAACACATGCACTAACACACACACCACATGCACTAACACACACACAACACATGCACTAACACACAACACATGCACTAACACACACACAACACATGCACTAACACACACAACACATGCACTAACACACACACAACACATGCACTAACACACACACAACACATGCACTAACACACACAACACATGCACTAACACACACACAACACATGCACTAACACACACACCACATGCACTAACACACACAACACATGCACTAACACACACAACACATGCACTAACACACACAACACATGCACTAACACACACATGCAGGGAGTCTGAATTAATTCGTCCTTCCTCCTGTGGTTAGTAGAAGAGCTTCGAAAACCTCAGAGGAAGTAAAGCAGAATGACTTCACTATTCATGTTCCGGGGTGCTTCAGTGCTTTCAGCCTCATGGAGAGAGACGCTTCATCTTCTGACGTCTTCAGACGGTCAGACCAACTTGGATCTCCATGTTGGACTTACTGATAGGTGACGTATGTGATGTCATGTGATGTCATCATATCACATCATATATCATATATCGCGTCCTACAGAAGGGAGACTGATCCAGCCTCCCTCCTGTAGGTGTCGCTGTTCAACCCTCTATAGAGGAAGTAGATGTACTTCCGGGTTGGTAGGGGACGCACGTGCAGCCCGCTGACCTGACCAAAACACCAGCAGCACCCTGCACCACTCCCGACTCAACATCACCATCAACACCAGATAAAGGAGGCCACCGCGTCGCCATGGCTCCGGTAAGCAGAGAAGCGACTTTACCGGACAGAAAACATGACGAGTTGTTAGCTGCTCAGCTAATGTTGCTAGCATTGTAGCTAGCACTGTAGCTGTAACCAGCTAGCAGTAGAGTTGTGTCTGCGGCTCCGGCCAGCCCTGCCGCGTCCCGGGGCTCCTGGTCCATCAGTAGACACTTGACTGTTTCCTTTACTGTCTGAACCCACCCGGCACCCATAGGACCACAGTAACGTTAGCGGTCCCAATAAGAGGAAGGAGGTTGAGGTCAGTCCTGCTGGGTGAAGCTACAGTTCAGGGTCTAGTCGTATGGTAGCATGTTGGCCGGTCAGACCGGAGACACCTGGCCCCCTGCTGCTTCTCCTGCTGCTCCTCCTCCTGCTCCTGCTGCTGTCCAGTAGCATTACGTCACCGTTACGTGACGTTAAAGGACCATCTCACCTCGTTAGCTCGTTACATCCCATAATGATAAAGCCCAGAGCTGGTGAGTTCAGACAGATGAACAGGTTGGAGACCTGAAGGTCGCTGGTGGTACTACTAGTAGTACTATTATTACTACTACTACCACTACAATTATTATTACTACTAGTAGTACTATTATTACTACCACTACAATTACTACTACCACCATTACTATTACCATTACTACATTACATTAATTTATCAGACGCTTTTATCCAAAGCGACTTACAGTAAGGTCATTCAACGTAGGTAGAGAACTACTAGAGAACTAGGAGAACTACTAGAGAACCACTAGAGAACTAGGAGAACCACTAGAGAACCACTAGAGAACTAGGAGAACCACTAGAGAACCACTAGAGAACTAGGAGAACTACTAGAGAACCACTAGAGAACTACTAGAGAACTAGGAGAACTACTAGAGAACCACTAGAGAACCACTAGAGAACTAGGAGAACTACTAGAGAACCACTAGAGAACTAGGAGAACTACTAGGAGAACTACTAGAGAACCACTAGAGAACTAGGAGAACCACTAGAGAACTACTAGAGAACCACTAGAGAACTAGGAGAACTACTAGAGAACTAGGAGAACCACTAGAGAACTACTAGAGAAGTAGGAGAACTACTAGAGAACCACTAGAGAACTAGGAGAACTACTAGAGAACTACTAGTCACCAGAAATCAGAAGAGCATTTCCTTCCTCAACATCATCTAAGAGCAGAACCAGTGTTGAGGTAGAAGATCAATAAGTTAGATACTGTTATTAAACACATGAGACAAATAAGTGAAGCAAATAACCAAATATTACTACTACTATTACTACTATTACTACCACTACTACTACTACTACTATTACTACTACTACTATTACTACTACTACCACTACTATTACTATTACTACTACTACTACTATTACTACTACCACTACTACTATTACTACCACTACTACTACTACTACTATTACTACCACTACCACTACTATTACTACTACTACTATTACTACTACTACTACCACTACTATTACTACTACTACTATTACTACCACTACTACTACTACTACTACTACCACCACTACCACTAGTACTACTACCACTAGTACTACTACTATGCTGATGAGGTTCTGTTCTGGCGGAGACGACTGACCTTCCTCCCTCCTCTTCCAGCCGCGGTCGAAGAAGAGGAAGCCGAGCTTCCGGCGTCTCCTGAAGACGAGCAACGTGAAGCTGGAGAACAAGATGAAGAACCGACAGTTCAAACAGCAGAACGCCGACAAGAAGCACCGCAAGGAGCAGAAGAAGCTGAGGCAGGCCATCAAGGACGCCTCGCTCCGGACTCCACGCCCCCTGGAGAGATACCAGAAGAGGCCTGGTGAGGGGCTCCTCTGTTGTTTTAGGGGGGCGTCGTCCTCAACACAGGCTCCGCCCCCACAATGACATCCCAGCGTGCTCTCATGTGCAACACCGTTTCCTTCATGTTGTAACAGTTTTGTGTCTGTGTGATCAGAGGAAGAGGAGGATGAGGAAGAGTTTGTGGAGAGCCTCCCTACAGACATGATGGATGAAGAGGAGCTGGAGCAGATCAGAGCCTCCTTCCTCACCAGAGACCTGTCGTCATGGTAACGCACACACACACCAAATAGCCGCTGTTTTGGTGGGAGTGGGGATGGGTCACTCTGAGAGGTGACTGAGAGGTGTTTGTTTTGTGCGTCGGGGCGTCCCAGCGGTCCGGTGCACGACAGGAAGCGGAGGTCAGAGGTCGTGCAGAGTTACGAGAAGGTTCCCAGGAAGCTGCTGAAGATGGAGGAGAAGGAGATGATTCAGCTGCTGCCAATCAAAGACAAGACGGGGTTGATCCCTCAGAGCATGGAGAAACCGGGTGGGGAGGAGCGCCTGTTGTTGTTGTTGTTGTTGTTGTTCTATGGTAAACTAAACAAGCAGCAGTAACATGGAAATGGAAATATGAAATCAGTATTGACAAATTAGTATTTTATTTAGTATCTTGAATATTTCATATTAAATATACATAAGTTAATTGTTAATTATTTTAATTCATTATTTATATTTGTTTATTATTTTCTCATTATTTTGATAATAGCATTAACAGTGTTGAGATTGTTATATATTTATTATTTTAATCGATTGTGTATATATATATATTATTAATAGTTTTTATTAGTTTGTCATCAAAGTAGTGGGATTACTTCCTTGGGATTACTTCCACTGTAAAGTGTAACTGTAAAGTGTCTGTTTGTAGTGATCAATAAGAAGGAGGAGGAAGAGGAAGAGGAGGATCATGCTGGGTTGGAGCAGTTTGAAAACGGTACGGATAACCTTTGACCCTAAAAGCTAACACACACACACACATTACAGTGAGACCATGGTGGAGACGACTGGTAGCCTCTATCTCACACCAGTGGTATAGTTACTCGAGTTTCTCCACATTAGGACTACATTTCCCATAAGCCCCGTTGCTGCCTGAGGCTGGTAGAGACTGACAGGCTGCTAGTGGTGGAGTTCTACTGATGGTTTATTGATGTTGAGATGCTGCATGTAGAACCTTTCATGGTGCTGAAGGTTGTCATGCGTCCTCCCACCAGAGGAGGAGCCAGAGAGCGTTGCAGCGCTAACAGCAGAGGAACGAGAGCAGCTCAGAGCCCAGAAAATGACCGAGAGGAAGCTTCGCATCGCTGGTCTGGGGTCAGCCATCATCTCAGACCCCACCAACAATGTAAGACTTCTATGTGACATTACTGCTGGTCTGGGGTCAGCCAGACTCTCAGACCCCAATATTGTAGTTCTATTATTATTGTTGTTTATAGAGCACTTGAGCTACAAACTGCTTTTAAAATGTGAATAAAGAAGAAAGAAAAAGAAAATATTAAAGGGCAAAAGCACAGAAGAAGTTAAATGGCAATAAAAACAGAACAGAGGCTTTCAGGTGACCTAGCCCCGCCCCCTCTGGCGGCCATGTTGGAGGTCCTCAGCTCTGATCAGGTGATTGTGTTTCTGTCCGTCTCAACAGAATTGAATCTAATTTCTGTCTGTTTCTACTGAACCGATCATTTCATCACTGATACTGATTGATTTAGTGTTTAGATCATGTAGCTTGTTAGCTAGCTAACTGTGTGTGTGTGTGTGTGTGTGTGTGTGTGTGTGTGTGTGTGTCAGATAAAGCGTCTGAAGGAGCTGCGAGGCATGCTGATGGAGGCGGATCCCTACGTGGCGGTGACGGTCAGGAAGCTGGTGATGGTTTCTCTGATGGAGATCTTTAAAGACATCGTTCCCTCCTACAGGATACGACCTCTGACCCCGGAAGAGAAGGCCGCCAAGGTATCCATGATGTCCAACAACCATTGTAGTTTGAAACACTACGTCGTAACACAACTACCTCAGTAATTGGCTAAGCAGAAGAAAGCAGCAGCCGTCGTTGGATTGTGGGCGGGACTTCCCAGGTTGCCTCCCACTGTCTCCCGTACCGTGAGGGAAGATGTTAGGGGAGACGTTAGGGGAGATGTTAGGGGAGACGTTAGGGGAGACGTTAGGGAAGACGTTAGGGGAGACGTTAGGGGACATGCTAGGGGAGATGTTAAGATCCCAGATGATGCACCTGTACCCCCTTTCCACCAACTAGAACCAAGTCCTGGTTCTGGGCTGGTGCTCGTGCCGGTTCAGAGTTGGCTCGTAGTTAAACCAATGTTCTGCTCGGCAGAACTCGGCGTAACACCGGTCTGTCGCTGAGGACCGAGTATGTTGAAATGGGGATTTCTCCGTGGCGACCATTGCTGCCCGAGGTCCTTCTTTTGGTCCCTGTAGTCCTTTTTTTTAATTCCTTCAGTTTGTTGTTTATCTGTTCGACGTTTCTGTCGAACCCCCAGAAGCCATCTCCTGCTGGATTTGTTCCAAGACTGGTTTTGTTCTTGAAACTCGAGTTCCTGTTGCTGCTGTACTTCCTGTTGCTGAACTGTGTTCTGGTTTCAGGTGAAGAAGGAAACTCAGCAGCTCAGAGAGTTTGAGGAAGGTCTGGTCAGTCAGCTGAAGTTCTACCTGGAGGACCTGGAGCAGACTGTCAAAGGTACACACACACACACACACACACACACACACACACACTAACACACACACACTAACACACACACACTAACACACACACCCTACCACCCCCCAGACTGGAAGCAGCAGAAGAGGAAGCGGTCCCAGGCGGTGGGTCTCCAGTCGTACCTCGGTCTGGCTGAAGTCGCCGTTCGCTGCATCTGTGAGCTGCTGGTCGCTCTTCCTCACTTCAACTTCCACAACAACATCATCGTCATGGCCGTCCCGCTGATGAACGACCCCGTGAAGAAGGTGCCTGTCTGTCTGCCTGTCTGTCTGCCTGCCTGTCTGTCTGTCTTCCATATACTGTAATATACTATATTAATTATACTGTATTATATAATATATTATATTTTATATTAGATTGTATTATTTTATATTGTATTTGATATTGTATTGTATTGTATTATTTTATATTGTATTGTATTATTTTATATTGTATTTTATTTTATATTATATTGTATTTTCTGTTGTCCAGATATCGGTCATGTGCTGTGATGCGATGGTGAAGCTGTTCAAGCAGGACAAAATGGGCCAGGCCTCGCTGGGCGCCGTCCGGGTCATCTCTGGTCTGGTGAAGAGCCTCAACTACAACGTCAGGCCTGAGGTACCGAACCAAGCGCACCCAAACTAGCTAGTGTCAGTAACCTGCAACACCAGCCAACCAAGCGCACCCGAAGTATCATCACATCAGTAAACAGCCTGAACTTCAGGTGCACCCAAACTAGATAACTACCAATAGTGTGTGTGTGTGTGTGTGTGTGTGTGTTGTGTGTGTTTGTGTGTTTGTTGTGTGTGTGTGTGTGTGTGTGTGTGTGTGTGTGTGTGTGTGTGTGTGTGTGTGTGTAGGTTTTGAAGACTCTGCTGAGTCTGAGGATCAAGGAGGTGGAGGTGAAGAAGGACACGGAGGACACGGCACCGAAGAAGAAGTTCATGAACTACAAAGACAAGAAGAAGAACCTGTCCAGGATGCAGAGGAAGGTGTGTGTCCTCGTAATACACAATAATCACATGGTGGGTTGTAGTAGACTGAGATAGATGGGGATAAAGTGTGTGTGTGTGTGTGTGTGTGTGTGTGTGTGTGTGTGTGTGTCCAGTGGAAGAAGGCTGAGGAGAAGCTGGAGAAGGAGCTGATGGAGGCCGAAGCCTCAGAGAGCAAAGACAAGAAGATCAAACTGGTGAGGAAGAAGATCAATAATACAAATCACAACAGATTATTAACAATAATCAAAGGAACGTAATTATTATAATACTATTATAGTGATAATAAATATAATAGTATTAATATTAAATATTATAATACTAATAAAGAATATAATAATACATATTATAATGTGTATTATTATATTTATTATTATAACAATACAATAATAATTGTAAATATTAATATACTCAAGGATCAGATGTCGACTTCAGGAGCAGCGTGACGAACAAGTGTTAGAGTTTAGAGGAAAAACCTTGTTTCTCCTCTTCCTCCTCCTCTCCTCCAGCATACAGAGACTCTGAACATCGTCTTCCTCATCTACTTCAGGATCCTGAAGAAAGCCCAGAAGTCCGTCCTCCTTCCCTCAGTACTGGAAGGACTGGCAAAGTACTACACACACACACACACTCATATGTAATCAATCAAACTCCATAACAATAATTAGGTGCAGTTTGGTATGTTGGTCCAGTTTGATTGATTCCATATTGATTGATAACTGATCAATACTCAATACTTCCCTCTAAGTTTTGCTCATCTGATCAACCTGGAGTTCTTCGACGACCTGCTCAACGTTCTGCAGACCCTCATCCAATCAGGAGTGAGTATTTACCTGGACCACGCCCCATAACGGCTTTTATTGGTTGAGTGCCTCAAAATGCCGTGATTGGCTGATGTGATTCTCTCCGTAGGATCTGACCAATCGGGAAAGCCTTCACTGCATACAGACCGCCTTCAACATCCTGTCTGGGCAAGGTGTGTGTGTGTGTGAGAGAGTGAGAGAGTGTGAGAGTTAGTTAGTTAGTTAGTTAGTTAGTTAGTTAGTCATGTCAATACATTGTGATCTCTGGTTAAATAAAGGTTGGTACATTTTGAATCCGTCTGGTTTCAGGCGACGTTCTGAACATCGACCCGCTGCAGTTCTACTCTCACCTGTACAAAACGCTGCTGACGCTCGACGCTGGTGAGACATCACTTACTTTACTTGGTTACCGACCTCGAGAAGTAGCTGGTTAGTTACTTTACTAGAAGTAACTGAGTAGCAGTTTGTGTAACTAATGATGATTACAAGAATACGTTACTAGTTACCACAAAAAAGTGGTAACTAGTGGTTGCCTCCAACAGGAAGTGACGCTTTGTCCTTTTTCTGTTTTAATTTATTATTTTATTAAATTATTATTAATTTCAAGTGTGTTGTTATTATTAATGTCCTTATTGAACTTTGAATGATGTATTGGCATTTAAAGGTAATTGACAGAAAACAGCTGATGAATTTTTTTAATTAAAATAAGAAAAGAAAAAAAACCATGAGGGGAAATAAATAAAAGCTAATAATAAAATAGAGTCTAGCATTAACCTCTTCCTGCTTCTCCCAGGGGCTTCTAATGATGACATCATCATCGTGCTGCGGTGCCTGGACGTGATGCTGACCAAACGCAGGAAGCAGGTGACCCTGCAGAGAGCGATGGCGTTCGTCAAGAGGCTGAGCACGCTCAGTCTGCACGTACTGCCCAACGCCAGCGTGGGAATACTGGCCTCCAACAGGGCTGTCATGCATGTGAGTGTGTGTGTGTGTGTGTGTGTGTGTGTGTGTGTGTGTGTTCATGTTCATGCTGATATTCATCTTGAAATTCAACTGTTTTCATGCCCAGTTGTTGTATCACTAGAACCTGTTTTTATTTTGTGCTTGTTGGAACCAAACTTGTTATTTTCTGTTTCCTATGTGACTGAATAACTGAATGTCAGTCTCAGCTCTAAAAACGCCTTTGCTGTGTGTGTGTGTGTGTGTGTGTGTGTGTGTGTGTGTGTGTGTGTGTGTGTGTGTGTGTGTGTGTGTGTGTGTGTGTGTGTGTGTGTGTGTGTGTGTGTGTGTGTGTGTGTGTGTGTGTGTAGGCCTTTCCTAAGTGTGACATCCTCCTGGACAACGAGGTTCAGGGCAGCGGCTTCTACCTGCCGGAGCTGGACGAGCCGGAGTACTGCAACCCTCAAAACACAGCGCTGTGGGAGCTACACACACTGCAGGTACACACACACACACACACACACACACACACACTACAGGTACACACACACACACACACACACTCTCACAGGCGGCTGCAGCAGGGTGTAATGGGTGTGTGTTCTTCCAGAGGCATTACCACCCGGCGGTGCGGCGGTTCGCTGTCCATCTCGGCCTCGGAGCGCCGAGTGAAGGTTCGGGAGCGCTCAGCATGGAGCTCAGCCGCAGGTACGCCACAACCATCAGCAGGTCCTGGAACAGTCTGAAATCATCTCAC
Source organism: Hoplostethus atlanticus (assembly GCA_034670405.1). NCBI lineage: Eukaryota > Metazoa > Chordata > Actinopteri > Trachichthyiformes > Trachichthyidae > Hoplostethus > Hoplostethus atlanticus. Next base: position 175,042 of record JAXDDX010000272.1, read on the forward strand.
GTTAAGGCCTTCAAACGTATGAAAATGTCTTAAAGCAGCAATAAGAAATCTATTGCTTTTGTTTTATCGCCCTCTGTTGGCGACCAGTTCCTACTGGACCAGTTCCTACCCGCCCCTTTTCCTTTTGATGAAGTGACACCAAATCAATTCTGTCTTTAGACTAAAAGAGGAACCACATCGGTTTCCTCCAGCTGGTCTCATCCTGCATCTCTACCTTCTGTAACCTGAAGCTCTTGAAAAGTCTTAAATCCTTCGAGGTCCTGACCAGTTTCCTCTCAGATGAATCAGGACATCCTGCTGTTGGACTTCATGTCTCCATTCATCTCTAGTTTCATAACTGATCTCTGATCAGTCAGAAGCTGCTTTGGTCTTAAAATCTGAACTTTGAACTTTACTTTCTGTTGCTTCCTGTCCAGGTTACCAGTGCAGCTGTATGACGACTACAGTGTCAAAGACATGACCTTTAACCCTCCTATAGCCACGCCCACCACTAGGAAGAAGGTACAACACACACACACTCTTGATAGCTTGTTTTTATGTTTTTGTGGAGTTTGTCTTTTTTTGTAAAGATGTTTGTTAAAGCGTTTTATCAATAAAGTTGACTGGATTTGTGTGTTTGTGCGTCAGGACCGGTTCGGTGTCGGCGTGGCGATGCTGGACGGAGAGCTGGAGAGACACGTGGACCAAGTCCTGAGACAAGATGAGGACACGCCACTGGACTTCTGTGGAGCGCTGGAGTCCAGATGAGACACACACACACACACAGACCAGAAGAGACCTGGTCCTGGATCCCACCAACAGATCCACTGTGGTTCAAGACTCTCCAGGTCTCAGTCTTCAATGTGTTATCTGCCATTACCAGACACTGCTAGCAAGAGGCTAGCTGTCCCATTCGTTTCAATGAGGAATGCTACGAACGCTAAGGAGATTGAACGTTGAGGTATGATTCCCTCGGTGAGTCGGGATGGATGAAGCTGTCAAATAAACGTTCTGCTGTCAGACGTATCTAGTTCTGTTATTAATAAATATTAAATGTCAAAATGATTCTTATTTTGTTTTATGACATTTAATGTGTATTTATGAGGACGGGTCAGATGTTGATGTTGGACTGAAGCTGTCAAACATGAAAATGGTCAAAATAAAAATCCGAGTTCCTCCAGAGTTTCTTCTCCTCACGCCTCTGAAACATTCAGACCTCATGGACACGAAAACTGATGATGTATTAGTATTGATCAATTCTACAATAAATATGTAATCAAACTGCAGCATATCTCTCAACACCGTCAGAAACTGATCCTCTATCAGTTACCAGTCATGGGAATAAACTTCTTGTAACAAATCAATGTTGGTACCGTTTTGTGTCAGGAGTCAAATGAACGGTGACGTCAGTCAGTGTGTCAATCAATATCACTTCTATCAGTGTTAGTGATTGGCTTTGTATAGAGTACAAGGACAACACCAGTAATCAGGGTTCCCAGGGGCCTTAAGGTGCTTGAAAGTTTGAGAAACCTGTGGTGGTGTTTTATAGCAGCAGTTTGAATCACTGAACAAGACCTTGAAACTCAGTGACCAGTGATTTTATTGCACATGAAATACATTGAAGACCGTGACCCAAATACATGTTCCAGTACACCATCTATGTATCAGGTTACACCACAACAGTACTTGACTGTGATCCGTTCATGGGTACAATAGGAAATAGAATCAGAATAAAATAGAAGGGATGACATACAAGACCAACGTGAAGAAGAGGCTGCTCATCATCCTGAAGTACAACCTTCCCCCAGAAAAACAGTTCAGCAGGACTGTAGCCATAGCAACGACTGTAGCTAGCATCCATGCTACACTTTAGCACAACTGCAACCATTAATGAAAGTCATGTTGTATAAATCTTCATGTTTCTAATGGTTAGCTGAGTGTTTGTCTGCAGTAACCAAGCAGTAACGTCTTTCTGACACAAGGTGGCGCCACGCCATCTGATCAGACTTCTCGACTGCAGTGATGTGATTGGATGTTATTCAGACAATCTTCATTGGCCAATCACGATTGAGGATTCAACAAAGCTACATGTAAAACCATAGACACATGTCTGTGTAAAACCTGAAGTGCGTTCAGGAAGACGTTACAGTCGCTGATGCTAGCTGCTGAGGCTCCTAGCGTACTGTATGCTAATGTGTTAGCATGTGACCAGGACATGATGTCACAACATGGTGTCGTCCTTTTAACCACTCAAACAAAATGTCATCGTTAAACATCTTAATAATAAATGTATATTCTTTTAAACCGAGGAAACCTTTTAAACCCAGAGCTCCTTTCTGTCTTTACTGTTTGATATTGTGAATGGTAAATGTATAAAACAGAGACGTTCCATACATTACATTACATTACATTAGAGTCATTTATCAGACGCTTTTATCCAAAGCGACTTACAATAAGTGCATTCAACATCGTAATCGATCGAAATCGTAAGTGCATTTCCTTCCTCAACAAGTGTGACAGATGGAATAATGTACATTACTGACAATTCAGCTGAAGTAGCAGAGAACATTTAATTTCTCATATTCTAATACTTGAGCATCTTCATGTTAGTAATACTTTATGGTTATAATGTTTACTGTCAGCAGTTAGAGAACAGTATTTTTGTGTTTTCTTATGTTTTATGTTCAAAAAGTCTTTCTAACACCAGCAGTATTAAAAGCAGTAGTAAGAGCATTAGTAGTTACCAGAGGGATCCAGTAGGGGGAGCGTAGTGCTCTTGAGTAACGTTAAAGGACACCTCGCTTCCCTTCAGTCATTATACACATGATCAGAGGAAAGTTGTGTCCATTCATCTTTCACTCAAATACTCAGGGCTTTGACACAAGCATCTAAGAGCAGAACCAGTGTTAAGGTAAAAGGTAAAAAGAACCAGTGCTAAGGTAAAAGGTAAAAAGAACCAGTGTTAAGGTAAAAGGTAAAAAGAACCAGTGCTAAGGTAAAAGGTAAAAAGAACCAGTGTTAAGGTAAAAGGTAAAAAGAACCAGTGTTAAGGTAAAAAGAACCAGTGCTAAGGTAAAAGGTAAAAATAACCAGTGTTAAGGTAAAAAGAACCAGTGTTAAGGTAAAAGGTAAAAAGAACCAGTGCTAAGGTAAAAGGTAAAAAGAACCAGTGTTAAGGTAAAAAGAACCAGTGTTAAGGTAAAAGGTAAAAAGAACCAGTGTTAAGGTAAAAGGTAAAAAGAACCAGTGCTATGGTAAAAGGTAAAAAGAACCAGTGTTAAGGTAAAAGGTAAAAAGAACCAGTGCTAAGGTAAAAGCTAAAAAGAACCAGTATTAAGGTAAAAGGTAAAAAGAACCAGTGTTAAGGTAAAAAGAACCAGTGCTAAGGTAAAAGGTAAAAAGAACCAGTGCTAAGGTAAAAGGTAAAAATAACCAGTGTTAAATTAAAAATAACCAGTGTTAAGGTAAAAGGTAAAAAGAATCAGTGTTAAGGTAAAAATAACCAGTGTTAAGGTAAAAGGTAAAAATAACCAGTGTTAAGGTAAAAAGAACCAGTGTTAAGGTAAAAGGTAAAAAGAACCAGTGCTAAGGTAAAAGCTAAAAAGAACCAGTGTTAAGGTAAAAGGTAAAAAGAACCAGTGCTAAGGTAAAAGGTAAAAAGAACCAGTGTTAAGGTAAAAATAACCAGTGTTAAGGTAAAAGGTAAAAATAACCAGTGTTAAGGTAAAAGGTAAAAAGAACCAGTGCTAAGGTAAAAGGTAAAAAGAACCAGTGCTAAGGTAAAAGGTAAAAGAACCAGTGTTATGGTAAAAGGTAAAAAGAACCAGTGCTATGGTAAAAGGTAAAAAGAACCAGTGTTAAGGTAAAAGGTAAAAAGAACCAGTGTTAAGGTAAAAGGTAAAAAGAACCAGTGCTAAGGTAAAAGGTAAAAAGAACCAGTGCTAAGGTAAAAAGAACCAGTGTTAAGGTAAAAGGTAAAAAGAACCAGTGTTAAGGTAAAAAGAACCAGTGTTAAGGTAAAAGGTAAAAAGAACCAGTGCTAAGGTAAAAGGTAAAAAGAACCAGTGCTAAGGTAAAAGGTAAAAAGAACAAGTGTTAAGGTAAAAGGTAAAAAGAACCAGTGCTAAGGTAAAAGGTAAAAAGAACCAATGTTAAGGTAAAAAGAACCAGTGTTAAGGTAAAAGGTAAAAAGAACCAGTGTTAAGGTAAAAAGAACCAGTGTTAAGGTAAAAGGTAAAAAGAACCAGTGCTAAGGTAAAAGGTAAAAATAACCAGTGTTAAGGTAAAAAGAACCAGTGTTAAGGTAAAAGGTAAAAAGAACCAGTGCTAAGGTAAAAGGTAAAAAGAACCAGTGTTAAGGTAAAAAGAACCAGTGTTAAGGTAAAAGGTAAAAAGAACCAGTGTTAAGGTAAAAGGTAAAAAGAACCAGTGCTATGGTAAAAGGTAAAAAGAACCAGTGTTAAGGTAAAAGGTAAAAATAACCAGTGTTAAGGTAAAAGGTAAAAAGAACCAGTGTTAAGGTAAAAGGTAAAAAGAACCAGTGCTATGGTAAAAGGTAAAAAGAACCAGTGTTAAGGTAAAAGGTAAAAATAACCAGTGTTAAGGTAAAAGGTAAAAAGAACCAGTGCTAAGGTAAAAAGTAAAAAGAACCAGTGTTAAGGTAAAAGGTAAAAAGAACCAGTGTTAAGGTAAAAGGTAAAAAGAACCAGTGCTAAGGTAAAAAGTAAAAAGAACCAGTGTTAAGGTAAAAGGTAAAAAGAACCAGTGCTAAGGTAAAAAGTAAAAATAACCAGTGCTAAGGTAAAAGGTAAAAAGAACCAGTGCTAAGGTAAAAGGTAAAAAGAACCAGTGTTAAGGTAAAAAGAACCAGTGTTCAGGTAAAAGGTAAAAAGAACCAGTGCTATGGTAAAAGGTAAAAAGAACCAGTGTTAAGGTAAAAAGTAAAAAGAACCAGTGTTCAGGTAAAAGGTAAAAAGAACC
>JAXDDX010000272.1:182500-227500 GCA_034670405.1 Hoplostethus atlanticus
TGTGTGTGTGTGTGTACCAGTATGTCCTCCACCCTGCAGCAGTGTGTGTGTGTGTGTACCAGTATGTCCTCCACCCTGCAGCAGTGTGTGTGTGTGTGTGTGTACCAGTATGTCCTCCACCCTGCAGCAGTGTGTGTGTGTGTGTGTGTGTACCAGTATGTCCTCCACCCTGCAGCAGTGTGTGTGTGTGTGTGTGTGTACCAGTATGTCCTCCACCCTGCAGCAGTGTGTGTGTGTGTGTGTGTACCAGTATGTCCTCCACCCTGCAGCAGTGTGTGTGTGTGTGTGTGTACCAGTATGTCCTCCACCCTGCAGCAGTGTGTGTGTGTGTGTGTGTACCAGTATGTCCTCCACCCTGCAGCAGTGTGTGTGTGTGTGTGTACCAGTATGTCCTCCACCCTGCAGCAGTGTGTGTGTGTGTGTGTACCAGTATGTCCTCCACCCTGCAGCAGTGTGTGTGTGTGTGTGTGTGTACCAGTATGTCCTCCACCCTGCAGCAGTGTGTGTGTGTGTGTGTGTGTACCAGTATGTCCTCCACGCTGCAGCAGTGTGTGTGTGTGTGTGTGTACCAGTATGTCCTCCACCCTGCAGCAGTGTGTGTGTGTGTGTGTGTGTGTGTACCAGTATGTCCTCCACGCTGCAGCAGTGTGTGTGTGTGTGTGTGTAGTCTCCGGTGTGGTAGCTCAGCCAGGCCAGGTCTCCATACGTCACGATGAGCCACCGCTCGCTGTCCTCACCAAAACACTCTCTGGTCTTCTCTTCTGATTGGTTGAGGAGAGTCGCCGCCTCCTCTTGTCTACCCTGAAGATACCTGAAGACCGATGAAGATGACGGGGTCAGATGGGGTCAGACAGGGTCAGATGGGGTCAGATGGGGTCAGACAGGGTCAGATGGGGTCGGATGGGGTCAGATGGGGTCAGACAAACTGCAGTGAGGTCATCTGTCCTGGTGTTCTACCACCTCTCATTGGCTGACTATTCCTACATCACAGTCCTGTACTGAAAGACCAAATCAATGTGAAGGATGCAGTACCTGACGTAGGCCAGGGAGCTGTAGGCTCGCGCCGTGGCACCCCGCTGTGTCAGATTCATATCTAGATGGTCCTCCTGGAGTTTAATGCTGAGACTCTGCAGGTCAATGTATTCCTTCCTCAGATTCCAGGTAAAGCGACTCTCCAATCGCAGCAGCCTGGACAGCAGGGCCGTGGTGTCATCACTGCGGGAGAGAGGGAGGGGGAAAGGGAGGGAGGAGGGAGAGAGAGAGAGAATTTTAATTTGAAAATGAAACAAAGTCGATGAAGGGAATGCTCGCCTTCTACACTACAGAGACAGTTGCGTCATGGCATTCACTAAGTCTTGGCTTTCCGAGACTCAGACATCGGACATCGAACATCGGACATCGGCTTTGGGACGCTGGTTCGCCTGGATCGGAGAAGCTTCGTGTCTGTAGCAACAAACGCTGTTGGAGAAAGACGCTGCTCTCCTGAACGTTCAGCAGTGTCGCTCCAACCTCTTTTATCAATGTATCTAGCCTATAAATCACTAGCTCCGCCCCCGCTAGGCTAGCGGCGCAGAAAGATGCAGTACCTTTTACGATATTTTTAACATGACTTAAATTCACAATGTGTACTTAATGTGTGGAAGCATCATCCCCAAAGCTCTCAATGACTTAAGGCCAGTTGCCCTTACATCTCTTGTAATGAAAAGCTTGAAAACCGAGCTCTCGACCATCTGCAGTTTGCCTATAGGGCGGCTGCTACAGTTATCTCATACTGAGGTGTCTCAGTACTGGTATCTATTGATTCAAGTCAGTTTTTAATAGCATCCAACCCCACATTTTAGCTATGAGGCTGCTAGCTTCTTTTGAGGTGAGCCACAACCTGGTGGGATGGGCACAGAGGGTGAAGGTGAATGGCATCTTCATCAGGCTCTTCACCAGGCTCTTCACCAGGCTCTTCACCAGGCTCTTCACCAGGCTCTTCATCAGGCTCTTCACCAGGCTCTTCACCAGGCTCTTCATCAGGCTCTTCACCAGGCTCTTCATCAGGCTCTTCATCAGGCTCTTCACCAGGCTCTTCACCAGGCTCTTCACCAGGCTCTTCACCAGGCTCTTCATCAGGCTCTTCACCAGGCTCTTCACCAGGCTCTTCATCAGGCTCTTCACCAGGCTCTTCACCAGGCTCTTCACCAGGCTCTTCATCAGGCTCTTCACCAGGCTCTTCACCAGGCTCTTCACCAGGCTCTTCAGCTGGCTCGCCCTGGGGGGGTGGTGTGGTCTCACCTTCAGTATACAGTATGTTCTGAATGCCAACATGTGCCAAAGTAAGCACAAGAAAAGAAGCATGCTTACATTTGCAGATGACTCAGTCATTGTGAATCTGCTAATTGACAATAAACGGGTTATTGAAGAATCCTTCCTACAGGTGAACACATCCAAGACAAAAGATGTGATCATTGATTTTAGGAGTCACAGTTTAATTCAACAACCATCAAAGGCCAGGTTGTGGAAAGCTACAAGTATCTTGGAACAGTCCTCGACTCTAAACCGCTTTAATACTGAGAAAACCTTCACGACTCTTTTTCCCTCGTCGTAGTTTTCGAAACCTTCCTCTTGAAGAGGAATTCCTTAAACCAAGATGTTAAGTGGGCTGGTAGGCTGAGAACATAGCGCAACACACAATATAGAGCTATTCAGGAATCTCTCTCTCTCTTTCTCCCCCCCTCCCACTTCCTTTGCCGCCCTCTTCCCTTGGTGTATGGTGGAGGGGAAGCACTTTTATATGGAGAGGCGCTATGTAAATGTGATGTTCACTCACTCAGTACTAGTGTTAAATTGTTTTATTTTCTTTATTAATGTCATTATTTATTTTTTTCTCTGTTACCTTTAGTATGTATTTTGCTTTGTGTGTGTTTGTTTGTATACTGTTCTATGTGGACCCCAGGAAGAGTAGCTGTTACCATTTGTAACAGCTAATGGGGATCCTAATAAACCAATAAACCAATAAACCAATAAACACATGAGTGCACGTCAAGAATGGATCATGAGAAGGGGTGGTGCAGACCAGAAGAAATCACATGGTTGATGTTCCTAACTATACGGATCAGTGATTTTCTGGTTCTTGTTAAACTAGATGATCTGGGCCCTGGGTTTATGTTACTGCTATGGGTTTTGTTATGTATTGAGTAGTTCACCAACGTTTTGAACAGTACACTCCATTTCCGCGCCAACTATACGAGAGTGACTAGTTCATTGCCAAGGTTGGTGCTTATGTCATAGTGTTGTTTGGGCCCTATACTATATATATATATATTTATTATAGATATATGTTCATACAAGATGCATCCAATTTAAATGCTCATTTGATAATAGGAATTGAAACTAGTAATCAAGACTAGGAATAAATTAGGGATAGGTTTAAAGTAGGTATAGACAGATTACATACAAGGGTGGTCTAGACAGAAGGACAGCTGTACTAAGATCAGTCACTAAACAGAGCCTACCAATATGGGAGAGCTGAAGCCACATCAGGTAACTGTGTTTAAATAGTTGAAGACTGGTGACTATCTTAGTGATGAGTTGAGGATGCATGCTACCAACAGTCTTGATGTAACCAACCTGAAGCCATCAGATATGGATGGAGTCCTAGAGGGAGTCCAGGGGAGTGGTCGCAATGGTGGAAGAAGGTAGCAAAGAAAAATATAAGACCAAGTTTGCATACATGTTGATGATTCTAGAGGCAGAACGCAAAACACAGAAGTGTGACGCATTAAAACAAATTGACCAGTTACAGACTGAATTAGCTCATAAACCAGAAACAAAGGTTTATGTGGCTGCTATAGACACACCACTGGGGGAAAGTTGTAACAACACACCCCCCTATAGTAGTCAAGGTAAGGGAACTGTCCCATGTCTCAGAATAGAGCAGAAGCCAGACCAGTAGCCTCAATACCAGACCCTAAACCTTCTGCTTCCCCCAGTGATGATGGTTTCAACACAACAGCAGCAATGGCCCCAGTAAAACCTGGTAATGTACCTACAGGTCTAATGGGTGAGAATTGTTCAAACTGTTCAAAAGAAGAAAGCAAAAGCCTAAGGAAACCTTTGAAAACTATGTCGAGGTCAAATTTCAGCTCTATTGCAGGTATGGGAAGTTGACTGGAACTCGAGATGATCCAGCTTTTATAACAGCAACCATAACAGGAGCCCATCAGAAATATAGAACTGCAGTTAACAACTCAGGCTATCAACTACAGAAACATGCAGAGATGATGACATGGGCAGACCGTAGATAGTACTGAAGATGACTGTGGTGGAAATCTTAGAACTCCAACCTCGGTTCGTCAACCTTAATGTCAATCATCAGCAGACACAAGAGAACAATTCGGTTAGTAGATTTAATACGTATATACGGGAAGAAAGAAAGCGAGACCACATCAGTGATGGTGTGGTGGCAAACCTTCTCCAACATACAGACATTACAGAGGAGCTTATATAGGTCTAAACTAACTACACTAAAACAATACAACACTAAATGATGAAGGTAACAGAGCAATAAAAAGGGAAAGAAGTCAGAGGTGTGGTTCCCAAAGTGGGTGCCGCGGCACCCTGGGGTGCCATAATGACTGGCCAGGGGTGCCGCAAGATCTGTTAATTTCCATATTTTATTGTGTCTATTTAATAATGTTTCATCACATAAAAATAGGCTACATTTGAACTACATTTTATATTACATTTGAAACATGTCATTGTAAAAACAGAAGAAATAAGCAATAAACATCGAAATCGTTCATATTAAAAAAAAAAACTGTTAAAATGCGCATTTAAAGGGATAGCGGCGCATCTGAAAACGCTGGATGAAAGGTTTGAGTGTTATTTCCCCGCTTCGAAGAATGAAGCCCAGGAAGAACTTGCAGAACTGAAAATGGATCGCACTTTGAAATTGAAGTTTGGAGAAATGTCGTCGGACAAGTTTTGGCTGCTTGTGGGACACGAATATCCATCTCTGGCAAACTGCGCGATCAGTGTGCTATTGCCGTTTCCAACATCATACTTGTGTGAGCTTTCTCATCCCTGACATACGTGAAAAGCAAGAGAAGGCATCGCCTGTCAGTGGAGTCAGATCTACACGTTGCGCTCTCTTCAATCTCTCCCTGCATCAAGAGACTGTGTCTCAACAGCAGCTCACACTCCCACTAAAATGCCTGATAGCTCCATACAGTTATTTTCGTTCTTTGTTTTTCTTATTAACCTAAAAAGTAGGCTTATTTTACACTTTGCACTTTTTTTTTTACCAATTAACATAATTATTTATTATTATTTTAAGTTAAACATTGATCTGTAAATCTGCATAAATCACACACAACAACAAATATAGCCTTAGTTCAAACAAGTCAATCAAAATGGTTGACATCTATTTTTTCTTATCATTAGCTGAGTGGTTGAGAATAATGTTTCATTTTAAGAAATTATTTTATTTCACTTCATATTGATGCCAGTTCATTAAAATACATTCGTATAACATATTCATGGTGTCATTTTTAGCTTAAAGGGGGTGGGGGGGTGGGGGGTGCCGTGAAAAGAAATTGACTATGAAGGGGTGCCTTGGTTTGAAAAAGTTTGGGAACCACTGCTCTAGGGACACGCCCCCTCAGCCAGCTGGTTCTGGGACTGGGACACCAGACAGAAACCTCACTAGACCAAACCAAATTATAAGAAAACAAAAAGAAAACTATCTGACACATTGGGAAGAATCAACCAAAAACCAGAGCAGCCCTAAACAGAGAATATACAGTGGCAGGACACCTGAGCACTGTGACTGATCCAAGCCGCCACAGGCAGACCTGGCTCCCAAAATGAGGTGGAAACCGAGCTGCACTTTCTAACTACCTGCCAACTGAACCAAGACATCAGAGACACATACTTCCCACAGATTACAAACACCCAAAAAGACTTTGAAAACATGACTAATAACAAATAAAATATCTGCTGGGTGAAGTACAGCAATGTGCAAACACAGCAGCAAGATTTGTGAGCTGCTGTGACAAAAAAAGGACGTCCAATGGAATACAACCACCGTGAAGACTGTCAATCATCTGTGTATTCCTGCACTATCTGCACCGTGCTGATCTCTGAACATAGACATACTGCACATACAGACAGAACAGATACATCCTTACCTCATCTTTAATTATTGACGGTGCAGTCGGGAAATAAAAACCTTTTCCTCTAAACCTAGTGGTGATGGTGATGATGATGATGATGGTGGTGGTGGTGGTGATGATGATGATGATGATGAGGTCCAACTAAAGTCAAGAGTGAAGCGGTGATGAATTTATACATGAAGTCAAGTGGGCGGTCCGTCAGTATCTCTTGATTTGATTGATTGCTTCAAACTCATTTCCGGTATTTGTACTCGTTTTACTGAAGCTCGTTTGTTTTCCAGTTGAACTTCCTTCCTCCAGTTGTCTGAATCTTTCAACAACAAATGAAACCTCCATGTTCCATGTTCATGGTTCAGATCAGGTTCAGATCAGGTCACGGTGACTCATAATCCTCCTCTCTCTCTTTGATAAAGTCACAACTTTTGTTTCCTACCAAGTGATCAGTTGTATTGCGCCTGCCACCATCCCATAGTAGTCAGTTTGAGCCAGAGAGCATCTATCAGAATTGTTGCATTTAAACAAAAACGAAAGTGAAGTTTGTTGTTTCTGAAACAGGTAAAACTCTGCTGTTATCCCACGGCGCCCTTGAGCTTCACAAACTAATAGTAAGAATAGCTTTACTAAATGAATGCTCTTTATTTATTATTATTATTATTATTATTATTATTATTATTATTATTATTATTATCATCTTATTATTTTTTAAGTATTTCTTCTTATTTTGTCTTGTTTTTACATTGAAAGGGAAACATAAGTCAACAACTTTTACTCTGAGTACATTTTAAATTAGATAGTTTTTACTTTACACCAGTAACTACTTCTACTTGAGTAGGATATGTTAGTTCTCTTCCCTCCTGCCAGTAGTTAAAATAGAAACAGTTGAATATACAGTTATGATAAAAGACAACAATACAATCAGTTATTACACTTACACACACACACACACACACACACACACACACACACACACATGACTTGGTTCATGCTGGTTATTTTTAACTGTAGTGAGATTTTAATAGAATAATAGAATAGATTTTAAATCCACTCAAATAAAATCCAAACCAGATTAGAATTAAACAGATGAAAAATCTGAATTTACCTTTTTGATCACATGGTGGCGCCAGTACACAGGAAGGAGGATTAATGGACTTTGTACTTTGTACAAGTACTTTGTGTACTTGAATTTAGAGTATTTGTTGAAGTCAGTCTGATCTCTACCAACCTGTTCTGGTGTCAGCTGGGTCTCCTGGGAGGAACCCTCTGGAGACAGGAAGTGATGCGTTCTGGTGACTTGTCAAGATAAGACCACTTGGTTCAAACAGTCGTGTTGAATCTGTTGCTGATGTTGGTGAGTTTGACTCCATGACGGACCAGACGTGACTTGACACTCTCTACCTGTCTCTCTCTCTACCTGTCTCTCTCTCTACCTGTCTCTCTCTCTCTACCTGTCTCTCTGTCTACCTGTTTCTCTGTCTACCTGTCTCTCTTTCTACCTGTCTCTCTGTCTACCTGTCTCTCTCTGTCTACCTGTCTTTCTGTCTACCTGTCTCTCTCTGTCTACCTGTCTCTCTGTCTACCTGTCTCTCTTTCTACCTGTCTCTCTGTCTACCTGTCTCTCTCTGTCTACCTGTCTCTCTGTCTACCTGTCTCTCTTTCTACCTAATTTGAATAAGCTTTATTGGCTCATATTGCCAAATCAAACGTTTATAAACAGACAAAGAACATTTACAACAATATGAAAGTAACAGGGCAGCAACGGACACCCATAAAGTATTGTATCTATTGTATATGTATCTATTAAAATGCACACACGTATACACGCATATATACATATACACATATACACAGGTACACACATACATACATAACAATAATAAACAAATACATTTGATAATAAAAATAATAATAAATAAATAAAATAATATACATTAGGGGAGAGTGACCCCACTAATGTATCTTATTTTATTGTTGAGCCATCTGTATAGTGAGTGCATGACAGTAATGTCTCCAACTAAGATACTATGTATTTCAGGATGTTGTTCATCCCTGGAAATCATCACATTAGATCTAACATAGGAATTATTGAAAATGTGACTTGCCAGAAAAAAGGTCTCTTGGCTCAACTTGCCCCAGATGAGGGGTAAGTTGAGCCACATGGGGGTAAATTGTGCCGGTAATTATGTTGAAGTAAAACAGAATATTTTTACCTGATCTAATTCTGTATCAAAGCAAGACAACTTCAGTACTGACATCTTAAAGGTTTTATTTAAAGTTATTTAAAGTTTACAACCTCAAAGGCCAATGTAAAATGTCATTTTTATGGTCTTCTTTTTATTGATCCTTTATTGAACCATTGCAGTTTACATTGAGATTTATTTGAAATGGATTTTTAACAACACCATTCCACACAGTCATGTTGTGGGTGTTTCTCTATGTGCTAGTTTCAGTCCCAAGGTGATGGAAGGTATTTCCTCTCTGATCCAGCTTGTAGGGATGTCGTTTCGTTCGGCCAACTCAAATGTCAGTTCACAACCTTTTATTGCACCGACTGTGAAACATGGCCGCCAGATTCTTTATATGGTCTGCAAGATCTGTCTCAATTTCTGATTGGAACATTTGATTGGCATATCCTGTTCTCTGGAACCTTGTTCTCCGGTACCTTGTTCTCCGGTACCCTGTTCTCCGGTACCTTGTTCTCCGGTACCTTGTTCTCCGGTACCCTGTCCTCCGGTACCTTGTTCTCCGGTACCTTGTTCTCCGGTACCCTGTTCTCCGGTACCTTGTTCTCCGGTACCCTGTCCTCCGGTACCTTGTTCTCCGGTACCCTGTTCTCTTTACTTCTCCTCTCTATAAAATGTCCCATCTTAGTTGATTTCTGTGATGAAATATAAGAATGAATGTACAATTACAGTTAAATACCTCTCTCTACCTCTCTACCTCTCTCTGTCTCTGTCTCTGTCTCTCTCTCTCTCTCTCCCTGTCTCTCTCTCTACCTGTCTCTCCTCCTGTGCTGAACACCCCAGACTGATGAGATCTGACAGGAAGGATTTGTTGTAAATGATTGATTTGGCGTAACATTCGTTCTGTCATGGCAGATTCGTCTGTGAAGGCTAACTGTTGGTCATCAGAGGAACTGGGTCATCTTGAGACTTGAACATGTATTTTATTAAATCAAGTGGTGAGATAAAGTCAATTGGTTCAGTTCTTCTCGGGAACTGGCCCACTCACTTCACCTGACCTTCACCTGACCTTCACCTGACCCAGTGTGAGGGTGAAGCTCCGAGGTACTGCACACCACACTCTCTCATCTGGACAGCCGGAAGGGGGGCTATGTGAGACTGCTGTTCATTGACTATAGTTCAGCTTTCAATACCATAGTCCCCACCAGACTGGCTGGCAAGTTGATTGAGCTGGGACTGAACACCCCCCTGTGTGCCTGGATCCTGGACTTCCTGACCGCCAGACCCCAGGTGGTCAGGGTGGGTAGACATACCTCCAACCCCCTCACCCTGAACACAGGATCCCCCCAGGGTTGCGTCCTGAGCCCCCTACTGTACTCCCTGTACACACATGACTGTGTGGCCAGGTTCAGCTCCAACACCATCATTAAGTTTGCGGATGACACAGTGGTGGTGGGCCTGATCTCCAACAACGACGAGAAGGCCTACCTGGAGGAAGTTGCTGATCTGTCACTCTGGTGCCGGGACAACAGCCTCCTCCTGAATGTCACCAAAACTAAGGAGCTGATTGTGGACTTTAGGAGGACACAACAACAGAGGACGTACTCACCACTGGGGATTAATGGGAATACTGTGGAGAGGGTGAGCAGGTATAAATACCTGGGAGTCAACATCACCGAAGATCTGACATGGTCCACACACACTGACACTCTGGTGAGAAAGGCGAGGCAGCGCCTTTACCACCTCAGGCAACTGAGGAAATTTAAAGTCTCCCGGAGGATCCTTCAGTCCTTCTACTCTGGAGCTGTAGAGAGCATCCTGACAGGAAGCATCACTGCCTGGTTTGGCAGCAGCTCCGCTCAGGACAGGAAGGCTCTGCAGAGAGTAGTGCGTTCGGCTGAACGCACTATTGGAACTACACTCCCCACCCTGCAGGACTTGTACACCAGGAGGTGCAGAACCAGAGCCTGCAGGATCATGAAGGATCCTCACCACCCCAACAACGGACTGTTTCAGCTGCTGCGGTCAGGCAAGCGCCTCCGTAGTCACGCTGCCAAAACAGAGAGACTGAGACGGAGTTTCTTTCCTCAGGCCATCAGGACTGTGAACTCCGACCTCACCAGGGCCCCCACCAAGACACACACACTGCCCCTCTTATGCACACACACACTTAGGTAAAGACTACACATAATTTATAATTTATATTATACATACAATTTTCCCTTTTTTTACTATATTTTTTTATAAAGTGCTCTTATTGTAAATATTGTGTTGTTTTTTTATATAGAGCTCTTAAAAACTGTGACATTGTAAATATTGTGTTGGTTATTGTAAATAGTGTGAACCTGTTATTTTGCACATTTCTGCTGAGCATTGCCACTTTGCATTTCACTACACACCTCGTGTGTGTATGTGACAATTAAACTTCTTGAATCTTGAATCTTGAATCTTGACTGTCAGCTTTCATTCAAAGATAGAAGAAGTTTTAAAGTGTGTATTAAGGTGTTGGCCCATCGGCTCCTTCACATTCCTGTCTCCCTCCCTCCACACAAGAGGGGATTTCAGCAGGAAACAGTCCTTATGAGGAGATGTGGGGTGCGGGACCGAGGCCATATGAGAGTGTTCAGCAGCATCGTGCACAGAATTGTTCAGACACGCTTGTAGAGCTGTCAGAAAACAGAGTGAGGAAGAACAACCAGTTAAACAACAACCAACAACCATGCTGCTCCAGGCTCTGTGGGACTACATCCTTGGGTTCTCCTCTCTCCTCAGATCTCCATTCTTCCCGGTGTTCTTCTCTCTCTCCGTCTACCTCCTCTTCTGCCTCCCCTTCGTCCTCCTGGACCTCCTCTCCTCCAGGGTGGCCCTCATCCGGCGCTACAAGATCCAGCCGAAGAGCAGCATCACCTGGGATACGGTGAGGAGCTGCCTGGCTCTCTGCCTCTACAACCACCTGGTTTACATCTTCCCGGTGACGGTCCTCCACTGGTGCTGGAGGCCCGTGGCTCTGCCTGGAGAAGCCCCAGGCCTGCTGAGTCTCCTGTGGGGGTTGCTGGCCTGCTTGCTGCTGTTCGACTTCCAGTATTTTGTGTGGCATGTGCTGCATCATAAGGTGCCCTGGCTGTACCGCACCTTCCACAAGGTTGGTACTTCTCTATCTGACTGGCGTCATTGTACCCATTCATCTCTTGAAAATCTCTTCACACCTTTAAAAATGAATCTATGATACTTTTAGAGTTGGTTTCAAAATACCTTTTATCAATTTGTGTAAATGTAGTATTGCACAAAAGTATTGATTTGATTTTTCAATAAGTTTATTCCATAAATGCCAAGCCTGTTCTGTTCGCTTCATTTGATACAGTACCAGTCAAAAAGACACTGACTGTTTCTCATTTTGATCTAAAGGCTTTTGCTTAAATGCTTGTTTCTTGGACAAATATAAATAGTGAAGTTGATCCAATGTATGAATTTCTTTTCAAAACTAAAATTCTAATTTAAAAAATGCCCCAACAAGTAGTTTTCATTTAGAATTTGAAATGTAGAGCTGGAGAAAGTTGAACCACAAAATAAATCATCATTTAAAAGGCACACAGTGATTGTTGCCTTTAAAAGTTAATATCTTTGGTCGTTGATGCCGAAGGGAGGCGACTTTGAAGAATCTAAAATATAAGATAGTTTTGATTTGATCACTGCCTAACTGGTGTTGTGTTATTTCATAGATTTGATGGCTTTACTATTATTCTAACATGTGGAAAATAGTAAAAATAAAGAAAGCCTTCTAGGAGTAAGTGTGTCCAAACCTTTGACTGCACAGTGCATTTTGTAACTGCCAGTGTACTCGTGTACTTCATGAAATTACAGATCTAATATGGTTCCTAGTCATTTCCAACACATCGTATCCACACCCTTTGTGTTTCTATCCTCCCATGCTTACTTTTTGTGTCAACTTGTCCAACTAGTCCAGTCCATTAACCAGCGTCTTTTGCTGTCCAGGTGCACCACGCCCACAGGGCCACCTCTGCTCTCACCACTGAATACTCCGGCGCTTGGGAGACTCTCTCCTTGGGCTTCTTCGCCGCCATCAACCCCTTCATCCTCCGCTGCCACCCGTTGACGGAGCTGGTCTTCTTTGTCTTAAACATCTGGCTGTCGGTGGAGGACCACTGTGGCTACGACTTGCCCTGGGCCACCCACCGCCTGGTGCCCTGGGGGCTGTATGGTGGAGCTCCACACCACGACCTCCACCACCTCAAGTTCAGGTCCAACTACGCCCCCTACTTCACACACTGGGACCGTCTGGCCGGGACCCTGCACAGCCATGAGGACTGAACTGGTCAAGGGGTTTCTGAACTGACCAAGTGAACTTGAGCGAGTGGTTTCAGAACGGTGGTGGCACCGGCATGACGCCTGGACTCATGAATCGTTTCTGAACTGATGAATCATTTCTGAACTGATGAGTCGTTTCTGAACTGATGAGTCGTTTCTGAACTGATGAGTCGTTTCTGAACTGTTGACTAGAACAGCCTGACTGACAGGTGTTATCGACCTACAGGGAGCAAGTTGAGGGTCAAGGACTTCAACAGGCATCAAACCTCCATCTGTAAAACACTTATTTGTTCATTTGATACACTTATTTGTCTTAGCTCTTGCCTATTTGGTTCACTTAGTTGTCTTAGCTCTTGTTTATTTGATTCTCTTATTTGTCTCATTTGTTTAAGATATAGTAGGTTGCTAACTTATTGCACTCTTACCTTAACACTAGTTATGCTCTTAGTTGCTTGTTTAGGAAGGAAATGCACTTACGATTTCTGGTGACTAGTAGTTTTCTTGCCTACCTATGTTGAATGCACTTATTGTAAGTCGCTTTGGATAAAAGCGTCTGCTAAATGACTGTAATGTAATGTAATGTAAAACGTTCCAACCATGTAAAGATCTGAGAACTTTCTGGTAACCAGCGGCCATGTTACTAAGTAGTCATGAATAAGTAACTAGTAATCTGTAACAGAGTACTTTTGTATGAGGTATGACTCAGAGGTAATCACCCTGGAAAACCTTCTACATTAGAAGAGTGAGGTAGCAGAGTGCTGGACGCTTTGCACAGTGGTGAATGATATTTATTTATTTATTTATTAAGTATTTATTTATTTATTAATGAACTTGAACTTTTTTACCTGAATGTATCATTTATCTTTTGTACAGGTCGCTCTCAATAAAACCTAATTCTTAATAAAACTTAATTCTCAATGAGTTCTTAACCACTTGAACTGAAACTAAACTGAAGAGTGAATTCACTGGATGCTTTGAAAATTATGATTATTATTGAACTATTGTCCTGGTCAATTCTCTGCCAGCGAAGTGGATAATGGGAGGAGTCTCAACATGGATTCAGGATGGGGCATGCTGCACCTCAGGGGAAGTTCATATCAGAGCTTTTATTTTATTGGCAGGATGAAAATGGAAAGTTCAGTTTAACAACGACTTTCTTTCTTCTTTTGCTTTGATAATTATTTTTATTATATAGAAAAAGTAATAAATCAAGTTTTTTCAATTTTACATTATCATCAGGATGTAAAATACCTTTAAAAAAGAATGGAATCGGAAAGGCTGTGATGGTTTCACCAGAGACTGGATCTTCTCACTGGATGACAGAAGAAAATAAGTTTTATCTCAGGATTCAGGATGAGTCTCTCCTCAAGACTCTGAGGTTCAGAGTGTGACTGAACTGAATGCCAGCAACCTCAGTTGTACACAGTTACTCATGGTTCAGGTTTACTGACCCTGGAGTCAGTCGGACGCCACACCTCTTCATTTTCTTTTCTCTTTTCTTCTCTCTTCTTTTACCTCCTTGCTTCATCCCTCTCTCTCTACCGTCGGAGTTTCCCAGCTCTCTAGGGACTCAGCACACGCAGTTTCACTCACCGTGTTACTACTAGTACTACTACTACCACTACGAGTACTACTACTACTACCACTACTAGTACTACTACTGCTACTACTACTACTAATAATAAATATCTCTCTTAGGCCTCAGCTGTTGTTGTTTCTAAGAGCCGGCTGGAAGCTCCAGAGGAAACATGGCGGCTTTTCTTTTTAACAAAAGAGAATTTAGTTTAGTTTAGTTTAGTCATATATTCTTATCTGGTTTAGTTCAGTGTGTGTGTGTGTGTGTGTGTGTGTGTGTGTGTGTGTGTATGTGTGTGTGTGTGTGTCCCTCTTTATGTGGAAATTTGTGTGGGGATTTCAGCCCTTGACTCATTTCCCATCATTCCTTTCTCATATAAACATCACAGCTTACATCTCCTCAGCTGACACTTCCTGGAACAACACAGCCTGACCCCTGACCTCTGACCCCTGACCTCAGACCTCAGACCTCAGATCCCTGACCTCAGACCCCTGACCTCAGACCTCAGACCTCAGACCCCTGACCCCTGACATAATCATTTTGTGAATAGGTTACACCAACCACATATAACATGTTATAAAATAACAGCGACACAGAAAATAAACCATCTGAGTGAGTCAGTCCGTTTCCTCACCACAGACAGGAAACAGTGGAGAACACCGAGTTTCATTTGAGTCTCAAGGGAGCGGTGCAGTTTCCTGCTTTCCAGGATGTTGGAAACAACAACGTCTGTCTATTAGAGCGAACTCTCTCTCCTCTGTCCTGATACTCCTGGACCTGTCTGCAGCGTTTGACACGGTGAACCACCAGATCCTCCTCTCCACCCTTGAGGGGATGGGTGTCTCAGGCTCTGCACTCTCCATGTTTGCATCCTACCTGACGGATCGCTCCTACCAGGTGACGCTGAGAGGGTCTGTGTCAGAACCACGCAGGCTCACTACTGGGGTTCCGCAAGGCTCGGTTCTAGGTCCTCTCCTCTTTTCCCTCTACACAACATCTCTTGGTTCTGTTATCCATTCACACGACTTTTCCTACCACTGCTATGCAGATGACACCCAGCTGATCCTGTCATTTCCCCCCTCTGACACACAAGTGGAGGCAGACATCTCGGAGTGGATGTCAATGCACCACCTGAAGCTCAACCTGGACAAGACTGAGCTGGTGTTCCTCCCGGGGAAGGGCTGTCCGCACCGAGACCTGGCCATCACCATTGATAATGCTGTGGTGACGTCAACTCGGACTGCGAGGAATCTGGGTGTGACCCTGGACGACCAACTGTCGTTCTCGGCAAACATCGCATCAGTGACACGCTCCTGCAGATTCCTCCTCTACAACATCAGGAGGATTCGCCCCTTCCTCACTGACAAGGCAGCGCAGGTGCTCATCCAGGCTCTTGTCATCTCCCGCCTGGACTACTGCAACTCCCTCCTTGCTGGTGCCCCGGCGTTTGCCATGAGACCTCTGGAGCTTGTTCAGAAAGCTGCAGCTCGTCTGGTGTTCAACCGCCCCAAGTTCTCCCATACAACTACCCTTCTCCGTTCTCTACACTGGCTCCCTGTAGCAGCTCACATCCAGTTCAAGACCCTGGTGCTAGCCTATAGGGCAGTGAAAGGAACAGCTCCTTCTTACCTCCAGGCTATGGTCAAGCCTTACACCCCCGCCCGACCACTTCGCTCTGCTGCCTCGAGGCGACTGGTTGCCCCGTCGCTCAGAGGCCCCTGCGGCCGATCTACACGGTCACGGCTCTTCTCTGTCCTGGCCCTGCAGTGGTGGAATGAACTCCCCACTGATGTCAGGACAGCAGAGTCGCTGCCCATCTTTCGCCGCAGGCTGAAAACCCACCTCTTCAAGAAACACTACCCTGACCCTTCCTCTTAGCCTTGCCTATTTGTCGTCAATTATGTGTCTGAGCTCTTGTTTATTGGCTCTTGTTTATTTGATACACTTATTTGTCTTAGCTCTTGTTTATTTGGTTCACTTATTTGTCTTAGCTCTTGTTTATTTGATTCTCTTATTTGTCTCATTTGTTTAAGATAAAGTAGGTTGCTAACTTATTGCACTCTTAACTTAACACTAGTTATGCTCTTAGTTGCTTGTTTAGGAAGGAAATGCACTTACGATTTCTGGTGACTAGTAGTTTTCTTGCCTACCTATGTTGAATGCACTCATTGTAAGTCGCTTTGGATAAAAGTGTCTGCTAAATGACTGTAATGTAATGTAATGTAATGTATCCATTACTAATATCTGATAAATGTCCATTTGAACCGATCTAACTAGAATCACTGGTTCCTGGGTTTTGTATTGTGATTAGACCACAATTACCAAGGGGTTCTAGTTTTCTATCTGAATACACAAAGATCACTGTTTGGGTTCGACTGATATGGTGGAAGACTGATACTGATATTTTGTGCCGATGATTTTCATGCCAAATTCCCAGGATTTAATTCTTGGGGAGAAAAAGCTCTGAAACAGCCAATAATAATAATAATAATAATAATAATAATAATAATAATAGTATATTATTATAATAATAATAATGATAATAACAATAACAATAACGATAATAATAATAATAATAATAATAATAATAATATATTAATAATAGTTTACAATAATAATAACAATAACAATGATAATATTAATAATAATAATGACAATATAATGAAACCCAGAAAGAAAGAAAGAAAAGAAAACCATCCGCCCCACTGTTTCAGTGTCAAGTGCGTACCATACAGTCTTTTGAGTCAGATTAGTGTGATGTTGCGAGTTGGCAAAAAAGGATAATAAAAGTGTGAATTTGGGTGACATTTTATTTAGAGCTTTTTTCTTTCACTACATTGTGTTAGGATGTAATCTATAGTTTAAAAAACCTTCACTATGATTACATAGTGATGTGTGAGTGGTTAACAACCTTTTTTTGACAAGCCTTCATTTTGTTTTCTCTTGTTTGTCACTATGCTTTATAATAATTATAATGATGATGATCTTTATATAAATAAACAGATAAATACATGATCTTTATATAAATAAAGATGATTATTCTGTATTATTGGGGAGTAAGAATAACCTACACTATATATATGGAATTAATAAATAAATTACTCAATAAATACATTAATACATAAATAAATAAATATAAATTCAATAGAAATGCCAATGCAAAATAAATATATGTACACATAAATGCAAATGCAAAATAAATATATGTACACATAAATAAATAAATAAATGTATAAATGTATTTATGCATTTATTTATTCCCCTATTTATTTATTTCCTTTAGCATTCATTTCTGTATTTATTCATGACCATATTTATTTATTTCTTGATTTTTTTATTTCTGTATATATTTATTTCCAGATTTATTTATTTATTGATTTCTTCGTCCATGTGATAATGAGGGGGCTGTCAATCACACTATGTCATGGTGTCACCTTATTCCCATTGGTTGATCGATACCAGCAAGCTTAGATCGACTGCACAGTCTTGCTCCTAGACCTTCACCTGTTGTTTAACTACGTTGGTATAGACATAACATATTTTTCAGCTCTGGGCTGAAACAAGTTTCAGACAAGTTTTTCACCCACTCTGGGCTCGATTGCTGTGGCTGAATGTGAAAACCACACCCCGTCATTATACATCTGATGAAAAGACTGCGTATGCATGTTTCCTGTTTTGTGTGTACACAGATTTCTACACCTAAATATAAATATACATGTGTATGGTACCATGGTGTGAAGATGCGTACTGGTACCACATTCTCGCCGGCCGTGGATCTTTATACATTCGGAACCTGCGTGGAAAGTGGTATAAGTACACTTTTCGTGCGTATGCATAGTTTCTACATGCCCCTGCTGTCTCCTTCATCACTACCTGGTCAGTCCGATCCCTTCCTCCAGGCTGGTGTGTTTCTAAGAGCCGGCTGGAGGCTCCAGAGGAAACATGGCGGCTTTTCTTCTTAACAACAGAGAATTTCCCAGCAGCCATCAAGCCTCAGTCCAGGATTTAGTTTAGTTTAGTTTAGTCATATATTCTTCTCTGGTTTAGTGCAGTGCATTTGTGTGTGTGAGTGTGTGTGTGTGTTTGTGTGTGTGTGTGTGAGTGTGTGTTAGAAAGTTAGAAAAGCAGCTTCCCATGTGAAAACATCAAGACTAACTCAACAGAGACTGATAGCAAAGTATTTAGTGTTTAGTTGTGGTGAGGAGGGAGGGAGGTGTGTGACTATAATCCATCACACTTCAGTAAATGTCTTCTGACACTTCTCATCTACATCCTTTGCCCACACACATACACACACACACACACACACACACACACACAGCAGCCGTTGTTCGTCACAGGTGAATCACTATATCACTCATCTCCAAATGCGGGAAACAATGAGCTTTGAGTTTAGAAATCAGAGAAAATGAACTTGGTCCTTTTTGTTCTACTCCAGTAGATCATAAACGCTTAAAGCCCCAGGAAACTTGGCTTGAAATAGTAAAAATGAATATATGATATCAAAGTTTAGTGTCTAATTAAGCATCCACAAAAATCTGAGTGAAAATAAACGTTCAGAAATATTAGAAAACCGAGTTCAAATGAGTGGGGGGTTCAGAACAGTGGGGTTGAATTGGGCGTGGTATTTTCTGAGATTTATGAGCAGAGAATTCATTCATCCAATCATTAAAAAATGCACGTCAGTTGTCCCGCCCCCAACAGGTGCAACAGCTTGACAGTTTGACATGGGCGGAGCTATCCATCGTGTCAGGATGTCAATCAAATCCTGATCTGACACGCCTACACAGTCCTGAGAAATGGTCTAAACAGTTAAATGAGCTGTTTTTGAACTAGGTTTTCTAATATTTCTGAAAGTTTATTTTCACTCAGATTTTTGTGGATGCTTAATTAGACACTAAACTTTCATATCATATATTCATTTTTACTATTTCAAGCCAAGTTTCCTGGGGCTTTAAATATAAAAACGACTCATTGAAATCTTTCTCACACACACACACACACGCACGCACACACACACACACACACACACACACACACACACAGCAGCCGTTGTTCGTCACAGGTGAATCACTATATCACTCATCTCCAAATGTGGGAAACAATGAGCTTTGAGTTTAGAAATCAGAGAAAATGAACTTGGTCCTTTTTGTTCTACTCCAGTAGATCATAAACCCTTAAATATAAAAACGACTCATTGAAATCGGTTGAGAAATGTAAACGTTATAGTGCTTTTCATCCAGAAAAACTGCAGCTCCCCCGTTTACTTGTACTTGTTTACAGGCCAGTCTTGCCCGGACCAATATGGCGGACGCGTTCACGTATCGTAGCAACGGGCCGAAGCAGTCAATGTGGCGTCTACGTATATATGTCTATGGTCTGTCTGTCTCTCTCTTTACTATTTATTAATAATAAATTCTTTGTTGTGGCTGATCTGGAGTCTGGTTGACATTCACACGCACGCACGCACGCACGCACACGCACACACACACACACACACACACACTTCCAGTCATTATATTGTGATGTGAACCACATGTTGAGGCAGAAACCTCCAGTTGGCTGATGCCAGATCATTTTTCAGAGGGTTCACATGGCAACTCCAACCCTTTCTGACCTTTGGTCAGTTTTCACAACAGAACAGACAGAACAACTCAAATCACAACCTCACTTCAACTTATTTTTATATTTATAAACCAGGTTATTGAATATATACCAGGTTATATAATATTAAATATAAACCAGGTTATTGAATATATACCAGGTTATATAATATTAAATATATACCAGGTTGTAGAATATGTGGACCAGATGAGATCAAAGCATGATAACCTTCTGCAGGTCTGAGGAGGAGAGCAGGGACCTGGTTTAGAGACCCTGATCAGAGTCAGATCTCATATAGACTATAGAGCATCCAGCTTGACGTCGTGATATGAACATAATGTTAATGTTGGGCCAAAACCAACAAGTTCAGATTTGTTGTCGTGTAGTTGGAGCAAAACCAGGACCATTCAGCACTTGCCAGGCCTTGAGTGGAGGTATTTAGTTTCTGGAAGCTCATCTGAGCAGCTGATATGAGACATTGTTCATGGATCTCAGCTGAAAACAAATGAAAGGAACAAGTCGCTACCTGACGTCCTTGGTTGAGAAATCCTGACACTGTTACAGACAGTTAGCTGTGGAATTTAATCATTTAGAGCAGTGGTTCTCAAAGTGTGGGGCGCAACCCATAGGGGGGGCGCCGAGGTACTGCAAGGGGGGCGCAGGGGCCGTAGATAAACAGAGCGGGACGGAAATCAATACATCTGTTTCAAGGGGAAACTCAAACCAACTCGTTGGTACTAGGCTGTCTAGTGGACATGAACTTTAACAGAAACGTAATAGTTTGAGTTCTATTAAGTAGAAGATGTAGAAGCAAACTGACTCTCAAAAAACATACAGAAAGTAAAGGAACAACATAGTGACATAAAGTTGAAAGCAGTTAATGCAGTTCATGTTTTTAGAATTTTTTCAATAAAAGGTTTATTCAATCATTAATTACCAATATTTTCCAATATTAATGATTAGCATTCATAGAAAGACTATCAATTCATGATGGGGCCCGGAATGTTTTCTAATGTTAAAGGGGGGCCTGAGTCCTCTCCTCTCTCTGATCTCCTCAACATCATCAACCTCAACCATCATGAAGCTTTTCCATCTGCTGTTCTCAACATCCGGTGTCAGGTAGGTCTTTCCTGGGAGAAACCCTCTGGAGACAGGAAGTGATGTGGTTTACATTTCAACAGAAGAAGAACTGGGTAGTTAGCATGAGCAGCGATAGCCACCATGACTGAACAGACAAAGAGAAGAAAAGAAGAGGAGAGAGACCAATTTCTCCAGCCAACAGTAGCCAAGATAGACCAGAATGCAATGCAGTAGCCGAGATAGACCAGAATGCAATGCAGTAGCAAAGATAGACCAGAATGCAATGCAGTAGCCAATGCAATGCAGTAGCCGAGATAGACCAGAATGCAATGCAGTAGCCGAGATAGACCAGAATGCAATGCGGTAGCCAAGATAGACCAGAATGCAATGCAGTAGAAGGAGACGAGGCAGGTTGAAAACAGTAAGTTCCAACACTTGATCACTGAATATCCTGAATGTGTTGAACATCTCAGAGGATCTGAGTTTCACTTTAATACATTCTAGTGTTGATTGCCAGTTGTGTTTCTATTTTATGCTCTATTGTAGGTTATACTCTTTCTCTTTGCTGTGTCCTGTCCTTCTGCTGCTGCAACAAGCTGATTCGCCCACAGGGACCGATTTCCCAGAAAATGTGATCTGGATTCAGATTAGAGCAACAAGACGGACTGACGCCAAACTGAACACAAAACTGAAAGTTTAATGAAAGTTTAAAGAGACAGACAGAGAGAGAGAGAGAGAGAGAAAGAGAGAGAGACAGTCAGGTTTATGAAAAAACAATCCAATCCAATCCACCCCCCCCCCACACACACACTCCATAACCATAGAAATAGAATGTGTGTGTGTGTGTGATAGAGTAATCTCCATTCACACATAGAAACTCTCCAGCTTCCCATCACGTCTGAATCAACGTTCTCATGAACCTTCTCCGTCCTGAAGCACTACATTACAGTCATTTAGCAGACGCTTTTATCCAAAGCAACTTACAGTAAGTACATTCAACATAGGTAGTCAAGAGAACTACTAGTCACCAGAAATCGTAAGTGCATTTCCTTCCTAAACAAGCATCTAAGAGCAGAACCAGTGCTGAGGTAGAAGATCAATAAGTTAGATACCTACTGTTATTAAACACATGAGACAAATAAGTGAAGACAAATGATCACAAGCTAAGAGGGTCAGGGTAGTGTTTCTAGAAGAGGAAGGGTCAGGGTAGTGTTTCTTGAAGAGGAAGGGTCAGGGTAGTGTTTCTAGAAGAGGAAGGGTCAGGGTAGTGTTTCTGGAAGAGGAAGGGTCAGGGTAGTGTTTCTAGAAGAGGAAGGGTCAGGGTAGTGTTTCTTGAAGAGGAAGGGTCAGGGTAGTGTTTCTAGAAGAGGAAGGGTCAGGGTAGTGTTTCTTGAAGAGGAAGGGTCAGGGTAGTGTTTCTAGAAGAGGAAGGGTCAGGGTAGTGTTTCTGGAAGAGGAAGGGTCAGGGTAGTGTTTCTTGAAGAGGAAGGGTCAGGGTAGTGTTTCTAGAAGAGGAAGGGTCAGGGTAGTGTTTCTTGAAGAGGAAGGGTCAGGGTAGTGTTTCTAGAAGAGGAAGGGTCAGGGTAGTGTTTCTTGAAGAGGAAGGGTCAGGGTAGTGTTTCTAGAAGAGGAAGGGTCAGGGTAGTGTTTCTAGAAGAGGAAGGGTCAAGGTAGTGTTTTGTTGAAGAGGAAGGGTCAGGGTAGTGTTTCTTGAAGAGGAAGGGTCAGGGTAGTGTTTCCTGAAGAGGTGGGTTTTCAGCCTGCCGTGGAAGATGGGCAGCGACTCTGCTGTCCTGACATCAGTGGGGAGTTTATTCCACCACTGTGGGGCCAGGACAGAGAAGAGCTGTGACCGGGTAGATCGGCCCCCAGGGGCCTCTGAGCGACGGTGAGTGACGGACAGTGAGTGCTGACTGGTGACCTGGTGACTAGTAACCTGGTGACTGTTAAACTGGTGACTGGTAACCTGGTGACTGGTAAACTGGTGACTGGTGATTGGTGACCTGGTGACTGGTAACTAGTAACCTGATGACTGTTAAACTGGTGACTGGTGATTGGTAACCTGGTGACCTGGTGATCTGGTGACTGGTAACCTGGTGACTGTTAAACTGTCAACTGGTGACCTGGTGACTAGTAACCTGGTGACTGTTAAACTGGTGACTGGTAACCTGGTGACCTGGTGACTGGTAACCTGGTGACTAGTAACCTGGTGACTGTTAAACTGGTGACTGGTAACCTGGTGACCTGTTGATCTGGTGACTGGTAACCTGGTGACTAGTAACCTGGTGACTATTAAACTGGTGACTGGTGATTGGTGACCTGGTGACTGGTAACTAGTAACCTGATGACTGTTAAACTGGTGACTGGTGATTGGTAACCTGGTGATCTGGTGACTGGTAACCTGGTGACTGTTAAACTGTGAACTGGTGACCTGGTGACTAGTAACCTGGTGACTGTTAAACTGGTGACTGGTAACCTGATGACCTGGTGATCTGGTGACGTAACCTGGTGACTAGTAACCTGGCAACTGGTGACCTGGTGACTAGTAACCTGGTGACTGTTAAACTGGTGACTGGTGCTTGGTGACCTGGTGACTGGTAACCTGGTGACTAGTAACCTGGTGACTGTTAAACTGGTGGCTGGTGACTGAGATTGGTGACCTGGTGACCTAGTAACCTGGTGACTGATGACTGGTAACCTGGAGATGGGTACTAACCAGAGTAAACAGACATAAACCAACCAGGTGTTGACTAACATTCAGTGGTCAGAGACAATAGAGAAAATAATTGATGACAAAAAAAGAATGTTCATCTTTCCTGTCTCACCGCCGTCTCTCTGTTTCTTTTTCTTTTACTTACCTAGTTACTTAGCTGGTTACTCTCCTATCTGATTACTTAGTTACTTACCTACTTCTCTAAGTTACTTCTCCCCCTCCTTCGTTCCTCCACAAATAGAATCTGGTTTCTGTTTCCGCTGGTCTGAGATCAGAACGGCTGATTGAGAACAAACCACATCAGGAACATAAAGGCACGTTTGTGTTTTTCCATGACAGTGTGTCAAATAGTTTAACGGTAGACTGGAGTTACACGCCCACACACACGCGCCCACACACACACACACACACACACACACACACACACACAAACACACACACACAAACACACACACACACAGGTAGTCACGGGTACACATACACATCCAGGTATGCACACTCACATCCTGTGTTCAGATCAGAGGCACGTTAACTCACCTCAGTTTCACACCATTCATGCATTTGGAGGGTGGAGGAGATTATTGACTATTCCCTCTGGTTTATTGAACCAAGACCTATTGAACAGCCAGAGGAAGACGAGGCTGCTGGGAAATGTGTTCCAACAGGCAGAGAGACAATAAGAGAGAATCATAAGAAACAAATAAGACAGACAGAGTTTCATCTGACAGAAGATTTATTATTATTGTTATATTGTTATATTATATAATATATCATATTATATTATATTATATTATATTATATTATATCATATCATATCATATTCTATTATATTGTACTTGATTAAATAACTGGAACCTCGGACCAAGAGGAGTCCTGCCAAACCCACGGTCTCTACTGGTTCCAGTGGGAGCTGACCAGTACAACCACAGTCTCTACTGGTTCTACTGGGAGCTGACCAGTACAACCACAGTCTCTACTGGGAGCTGACCAGATCCAGTGGTTCTCCACTCAGATCTGGGATTCTGTAAGATCTAGGAAGGTAAAAGAGAGTGATGGCAGCTGGGAAACCTGAGAAGCTGGTGTACGTGTACTGAACCAGTCCAGACAAGACTTCGCCTCATTTCTGTTCAGGGTGAAAGTCTGATATGACTCACCAACACTGTTTATCTAGGCCTGTGTTGCATAATCCAGTGTTTTCCGGGAACGTCCTGTAACCTGATCTCAGTAAACTTTCTGCACTTTTACTTTACAGTCACTTATAAGGTGAAAGTTGACACTATGTGGGGATCGAACCCACGACCCTGAGACTGAGAGTGTCTGCTCTACTGACTGAGCGGTCAGGGGCGCCTGTCTATCAAACAATTAT
The DNA here is from genome assembly GCA_034670405.1 of Hoplostethus atlanticus. Lineage (NCBI taxonomy): Eukaryota > Metazoa > Chordata > Actinopteri > Trachichthyiformes > Trachichthyidae > Hoplostethus > Hoplostethus atlanticus. The sequence goes on from JAXDDX010000272.1 coordinate 207,507, forward strand.
TATTTTAGTAACCTGATGGAAAAAGTGAGGAAAGTTAAACCAACTACTGACTATTATCACTAATATTAACTAGTATTACTAGTATTACTAGTATTACTAGTATTATCACCGGTTTCTCAACACACTGAGGAGAATTATAGCTGTTGTTGAGCAACACTGCAGGGACCCCATGGTCCTGTCAGGCTCTTTGAATGAAAGCATCCACCAAGCAGCAGAGAACAGAGGTCAGACGGCGCCACCTACAGTTCTCTTCATGTTACTAGAGAACCACTGCAGTGACGTCATCCCGCCACTAGAGGCAGAGGACAAGGTGTTGAATGTTTCTCTGTCCAGCCGTTCAATATGATAAATTAGTCAAGTCAATTCATGGTGATCTTTGCTCTCCATCATAGTGATAGAAGAGGGAGATGAGTGGGAGATTTCAGGTACTTTACTTTACTTTACTTTACTTTACTTTACTTTACTGTCTGAGGGACAACAGGCTGATGAACTTGGTAGGAAGTGTGTTCAGGTTCCTGGAGCCGCTAGGGGGCGCTCTGCTCTCCCCCCTCCTCTCCCTCTGCTCTCCCCCCCGAGTTTAAGCAATAAAACATAACCAGTAAAGCTACTGGTGGGAATGAAACCAGACTGGGCAGTTTGCCTTGGTGTCCTCTAGGTGGCGCTGCTTTATTTGTCTTGTATTCTCTGCATCAAACCACTGTGTGGTGTTTTATGTTTTATTGTTATTATACTTTACTGTTTTATATTATACTGTTATTATACTATACAACGCATACAACGTTAATGTTGTCACTTTAACAACATAATTCAGCTTTCAACTGACTATTATTATTATTATTATTATATATTCAAGCATCTATTAATACTACAATTTATACTAGAATAAGGTAGAGAAAATGTACACCTGCTTTTCAGAGCGGCTGTATAATAGTTTTATTATATCATATTATATCATATCATAAAAACAGGACGGGTTAAAAGCAGAGGACAAATATCCGCAGCCACCCTATTATATTCTATTCTATTATGTTATGTTATGTTATATTATATTGTTATATTATATTATATTATGTTATGTTATGTTATGTTATGTTATATTATGTTACGTTATATATTATATTATATTATATTATATTATGTTACATTATATTATATATTATATTATATTATGTATATTGATTTGTTATTACTATAATTATTATTATTATTACTATAATATTATTATCTACTGTAAATGATAGATAGTCTCAGTGTGTTCTCCCGCTCTTCTTGCCATAAAGAGAAAAGAGGCCTAACCTCCCTCCACACACACACACACACACACACACACACACACACACACACATTCCTTAGCTGGTTGTGAGCAGCTCACTGTGTTGACGTTAGTCGGCCAATCGGAAGCGAGTTCAGTCCGTCCTTTATGGAGTCCAGCTGTTTTGCCATTTTCGGGCAAAGCCCAGTCAGTCTGTGTGTGTGTGTGTATGTGTGTGTGTATGTGTGCAATATGAAAGCCCACTATGCCAGCAGAAAACTCTACTCTACTGTAACCATGCAGTGTGTGTGTGTGTGTGTGTGTGTGTGCATGTGCACGCATCAGGAGAGCAGATTTGTATGTATGAACTACAGTACTACAGCAGGCCGGAGCTCCGTCAACCTGACCCGGTGAAATAAAGGTTAACTAATGTAAAGCACTGTAAATGTTGTAAATGTACAGAAAAGTATTTAAAATGTAAAGTATTTTAAATGTATGAAATATTAAAAGTTGTGAGGTGAATATACTGGTGTATGAAGCTGTGAAGGGTTGATCACCATTACCTGGATATGATATAACACACACACACACACACACACACACACACACACACACACACACACACACACACACATACACACACACACTACACTCCCCCCCCCCCCCCCCCCACCCCATCCTCTCTGGGAGGGACTGTACAACTAAACAAGGACATATTGGAGGACATCATACATTCACGCACACATACACATACAAATACACATTCACATACACATACACATACACATACAAATACACATTCACATACACATACAAATACAAATACACATTCACATTCACACACACATACACACACACATACACATCCACACGCTGATGACTTCCACTACAATTCTATGCAGGAATCCCCTGTATGAGCAGTCACACCCACCATGGGACTATTTCTTGCCTTACATGAAAGACAGAGAGAGTGAGACAGGCAGAGAGAGAGAGAGAGAGAGAGAGAGAGAGAGAGACATGCAGAGAGAGAGAGAGACAGGCAGAGAGAGACGAGTCGTAGGAGGAGGTAGAGAGACTAATGCCAAGTCCTTCTTATTTACTGACCAGTTTCCTTTTTTGGTGTTAAAGATACAGAGAGAGAGAGAGAGGGGGGGGGGGGAGAGAGGGGGGGGAGAGAGAGAGAGAGAGAGAGAGAGGGGGGGGAGAGAGAGGGGGGGGGGAGAGAGAGAGAGAGAGAGAGAGACAGAGAGAGAGACAGAGAGAGAGAGAGAGAGAGAGGGGGGGGGGGAAAGAGAGAGAGAGACAGGGAGAGAGAGAGAGACAGAGAGAGAGAGAGAGAGAGACAGGGAGAGAGAGAGAGACAGAGAGAGAGAGAGAGAGGGGGGGGGGGAGAGAGAGAGAGAGAGACAGGGAGAGAGAGAGAGACAGAGAGAGAGAGAGAGACAGAGAGAGAGAGAGAGAGAGAGGGGGGGGGGAGAGAGAGAGAGAGAGAGAAAGAGAGACATTATGCATTATGTTTAATACCCCATCTGATCTATTCTTTGATTTTTTTTTCTGATTTTTTTTTTACTGTTTCCTGTTACTATCGGCTGCTGCAACCACTCATTTCCCCAAAGGATCAATAAAGTTTCATCTGATGTAACGCAACGTAACGTAATCTGATCTGATCTATCTCATGATCCTTCTTACTCTCCCTGCTGAATAAACCCCGAGGTACCTGAACTCCTCCCCAGCTGCTCACCCCTCCCCAGACGGTACAGCCTTACAGAACCACGGCCTCATCCTCACCCTGACCATGTCCAACTCCAATGAAGCCAGAATGATGACATCATCTGCAAACAGCAGATATCCACCTAATGTCACCGAACTGGAAACTCTCCAGACCATGACTATCACAATATCACAACCAGGTGAGGGGACAAGGTGCATCCTGGTCAGAGTCTGGCGCCCATCTTGAACAAGCTTGACTTAATGCCAAGGATGCAAACACAGCTCTCTCAGAATCTGGAGCCCCATACTCCGGCAGCGCCTCCCACAGGATGCTTCAGGGAACGCGTTCGTAAGCCTTTTCCAAATCCACAAAACACATGTAGACAGGATTAACAAACTCCCACGGCTCCTCGATTATCTGTGAGAGGGTGAAAAGGTCCACGGTGACAAGGATGGAGGAAGTCTCTCCTGAATCTGAGGTTTGACATTGACCTTGAGGAGACGTGTCAACAGCCCCACAATATCCAGAGCCTTCACAGAAGAGATGTCTGTTGGGTTTAGAAGCTCCTTCCATCTTCTGACAACATCCCCAGTGGAGGTCAGCGTTTCTCCAGCCCTGCTGAGAACGGGGCGATGTTCTGCCTTCCTGTTTATTATGGACACACCATGACTAGCACAGTAATACAACAACAACACATTGTTCAACACACACACACACACACACACACACACACACACACACAATCTAAGATGTCCTTGATAACAAGAAACAAACTCCCAGCACAAATGCCAGAACATCTAAAAACATTTGACATTCTTCACCTCCTCTTTGCCTTGACCTCCCTCCATCCATCCATCCCTGAATTTTCTGTCTTTTTCTTTTTAAGGAGAGCAGGCAGTCCTCAATCCACTACTACTATGTTAACATTTCACATGGTTGCATAGAAGAGACAGTAACAACATTGTGTGTGTGTGTGTGTGTGTGTGTGTGTGTGTGTGTGTGTGTGTGTGTGTGTGTGTGTGTGTGTGTGTGGTGAAGTTATGAGCCAGATGAGGACCAGGATTTCTGCCAGAGTCTGAATCTGTTAAATGTTGAAAACTAAACCTGTCTCAAATGATACCAGCAAGTATTTCATTCTTAGCGTTTGTTTTAATCTACTTGTAGTTCCAGGTGGGTGGGGTTTACCGCATGATGACAGCACATTTTAATAAATCAACTGTAATCACTTTACAAATTAGGACCAGAGGCTAATTTCTTTAGTTTAGCTTTATAATGGACACGCTATTACAGATAGCTATATAATTACCACATTTGAATGTAGAGGCTTTCAGGTGATGTAGCCCCGCCCCCTCTGGCGGCCATGTTGGAGGTCCTCAGCTCTGATCAGCTGGTTGTGTTTCTGTCCGTCTCAACAGAATTTAATCTTCATGGTTAATTTCTGTCTGTTTCTACTGAACTGATCATTTCATCACTGATCCATCTGATTGATTTAGTGTTTAGATCATGTAGCTTGTTAGCTAGCTAACCATAGTATCTGGTCAGCTAACCATCACTGTCTTGTTGTTAACACATCTGGTTAGCACACTAGCTAACGTATCTAGTAGCAGCTAGCGTTAGCAGTAGCTAGTCGTCCCATGTTAACAGTAACTAAACTAGCCTGCTGGCTAGTTAGCTAGCTACTAGTTTGTTCAGGTTAACTAGCTGACTCTTCTCCAGCTCCAACTCAGAGTGTTTTGGAGTAGAGACTAGGGCTGAAGACAAGACAGTTTACTGAGTCACAGTAACCTACATTTGGAGACAAATCTACCTGATCACACTGATCACTTTTACTGAGAACGTTACTGGATGATCTACAGACACACCACAACAACCTGGTTCAGACAGTCAACTGGTTCTACTGACACATTACTAACTAACATGATGATTCTCCAATTTACATTTATATATTAGACATTTTTGCTGTTTCTCTATTGACCCTCAAAGAGAAAGTCTTATCTCTATTACGTGTTACAGGGATCATTAAAGTTTCATCACATAATCTAATATTTCATATCTAATATCTCGATTCAGCGTTGGGTTGAGTCCCGCTGGCGGCTCCTCATCCAGCTGAAGTGTTTTAAAGAGTCTGGTACTTAGCTACCTAACTTGGGGATGTCTGGCATCGAGTGTGTTGGGGAGGTCTGGGATCTCGCCTCAGAAGGGGATTGTGGGCTACGTCGTGTAAACTGATGACGTCACCTCCTTGGCCTCTTGTACATGTATGTATGTGTGTATGTGGTTGTGTATGTGTGTGTGTGTGTGTGTGTGTGTGTGTGTGTGTTGGGTGTCTTCTGTTTCTTTGTATGGCTCTCTGAATTGAGACAACCCAGACACACCCTCTGACGACACTAACCCTGTGTGAGAGAGACAGTAGAAACAATAGAAAAACAGAGAAAGACTAAAATTCAAAATGTCAAGGAGTTATCCTGACCTGTCCTGGCTAGCTGGTGCACAGAGTGGTGGTGAAGCAGAGGTCATGGTGCTGTGTTTAGGCTATACACACACACACACACACACACACTCATTAAGGAACAGCAGAGAAGTGCGGAAGGCTCATGTCAGCACAGACACAACTGAACAAGTGCTCGACTGTAGTTTCACACACACACACACACACACACACACACACACACACACACACACACACTGAGACGCCAGTGCAGCCAGACTGCTGACAGAATGAATTTGTTTGTAAGTCAGACAGACAGACAGACAGACAGACAGACAGGCAGGCAGGCAGGCAGGCAGGCAGGCAGGCAGGCAGGCAGGCAGGCAGGCAGGCAGGCAGACAGACAGACAGACAGACAGACAGGCCATGACAGGAAGTTGATGTCTCGTCTCCTAACTGATGTATTGATGAACCTGACAGATCAGTCAGCAGGATGGTGGGATGGTAGTGATGTCATCAGTAGGTTGGTGGGATGGTAGTGATGTCATCAGCAGGTTAGTGGGATGGTAGTGATGTCATCAGTAGGTTGGTGGGATGGTAGTGATGTCATCAGCAGGTTAGTGGGATGGTAGTGATGTCATCAGTAGGTTGGTGGGATGGTAGTGATGTCATCAGCAGGTTGGTGGGATGGTAGTGATGTCATCAGCAGGTTGGTGGGATGGTGGTGATGTCATCAGTAGGTTGGTGGGATGGTGGTGATGTCATCAGCAGGTTGGTGGGATGGTAGTGATGTCATCAGTAGGTTGGTGGGATGGTGGTGATGTCATCAGCAGGTTGGTGGGATGGTAGTGATGTCATCAGTAGGTTGGTGGGATGGTGGTGATGTCATCAGCAGGTTGGTGGGATGGTGGTGATGACATCAGCAGGTTGGTGGGATGGTAGTGATGTCATCAGTAGGTTGGTGGGATGGTGGTGATGGAGACTGATCTGTCCTGTATCAGTGGAGATCAGCTGACCAGCAGCAGTCCAAAACCCTCCAGAGCTTCACCGGCGGACCTGGCTGGTCGCTGGGTCTCCATCCATCATGTCACTCACATTCTGATGCATCCAATCAGAAAAGCTGAATGGAAATGACAATTTTGCTAAAATCTCCTCAGTATCACAAAAGGGTGTTGCTTGAGGAAGTTCATATTGTAGATCAATGAATCACTTTCTGACATCAGACTGGAAATATCTCAACGTGACGTCACGTTGTCTACGACTAGAGGAAGAACAGCCAGACGACTAGATGGACTAGGAACACAACAACACGACTAGAGGAAGAAAAGCCAGACGACTAGATGGACTAGGAACACAACAACACCAGGAGATGTTCAACAGGTGAAGTCGGAACTGATACTAACAGACTGACTGTGTTTCCTTTAAGGTTGTCTTTGAACGAATTAGGACGACTCAACAGCCTGACGCACACACACACACACACACACACACACACACACACACACACACACACAGTAGTAACAAGGTTGATCATGTGCAGGACAAGGTTTAGCCACACACACACACACACACACACACACACACACACACACACACACACAGTAGTAACAAGGTTGATCATGTGCAGGACAAGGTTTAGCCACACACACACACACACACACACACACACACACACACACACACACAGCATCGAAGTGGCTGGTCTGTGGTCCAACATGTCAGAGATAGTTGAGGTCTGATTCTGTGTCACCAAACACTCCTTGACCTTTACAACACACACTACATGACCTAGTGTGTGTGTGTGTGTGTGTGTGTGTGTGTGTGTGTGTGGCTAAACCTTGTCCTGCACATGATCAACCTTGTTACTACTGTGTGTGTGTGTGTGTGTTAGACACTCCCTTCTGTCTTCTGCACATGACAAAACCTTATTCCTTGTGTGTCTGTGTGTGTGTGTGTGTGTGTGTGTGTGTGTGTGTCTGTGTGTGTGTGTGTCTGTGTGTGTGTGTGTGTGTGTGTGTGTGTGTGTGTGTCTGTGTGTGTGTGTGTGTGTGTGTGTGTGTGTGTCTGTGTGTGTGTGTGTGTGTGTGTGTGTGTGTCTGTGTGTGTGTGTGTGTGTGTGTGTGTGAGTCTGTGTGTGTGTGTGTGTGTGTGTGTGTGTGTGTGTGTGTCTGTGTGTGTGTGTGTCTGTGTGTGTGTGTGTGTGTGTGTGTGTGTGTGTGTGTGTGTGTCTGTGTGTGTGTGTGTGTGTGTGTGTCTGTGTGTGTGTGTGTGTGTGTGTGTGTGTGTGTCTGTGTGTGTGTGTGTGTGTGTGTGTGTGTGTGTGTGTCTGTGTGTGTGTGTGTGTGTGTGTGTGTGTGTGAGTCTGTGTGTGTGTGTGTGTGTGTGTGTGTGTGTGTGTGTGTCTGTGTGTGTGTGTGTGTGTGTGTGTGTGTGTGTCCTCTCTCTCTCCGCTGCCTTTCGAGGCTGGAAGCTGGAATGCAGTGAATGATGGGAGAGAGTCCTGCAGCTCAGCCAGCTTCCTGATTGGCTGCTTCCCGCAGGGCCTGCCCTATAAGGAAGCAAGCAGGGGAGCGAAGGAGGGAGGAGGGAGGGGGGAGGAGGAGGAGGAGGAAAGGCCGGTCCATGTTTGGGATGGAGGGATGGATAGAGGGATGGAGGAGGAAGTGGAGGGTTGATAAACTGGGTTGGAGGAGTGGAGGGTCACACTTCTACCCTGCAGCTCCAGGCTAAAGCCCCATCCCACCAGGGTGAGTGGTACCGACACCTCCTCTCCTCTCCTCCTCTACTCCTTCACCTCCTCTCATTCAGTTCCTCTCCTCCTCCTCCTCCACCTCTGTCTCCTCCTTCACCTCCTCTCCTCCACCTCATCTCCTTCAATTCCTCTCCTCCTCTCAGTTCGGTTTAGGTTTACATGCACTGCTTGCAGAATTGTTGCAAAATGTTTCTTCTTCTCTCCTCCTTGATCATCTACCCTCTCCTCTCTTCTTCTCTCCTCCTGGATCATCTACCCTCTCCTCTCTTCTTCTCTCCTCCTGGATCATCTACCCTCTCCTCTCTTCTTCTCTCCTCCTTGATCATCTACCCTCTCCTCTCTTCTTCTCTCCTCCTGGATCATCTACCCTCTCCTCTCTTCTTCTCTCCTCCTTGATCATCTACCCTCTCCTCTCTTCTTCTCTCCTCCTGGATCATCTACCCTCTCCTCTCTTCTTCTCTCCTCTCCTACACCTGCAAAACCAATGCTATCAATCCTTTTCACTGCAATAGAATAGAATGTTTATCTGTTCCATGGTCTCTAGTCTCCAAGTCTCTACTCCAGATTGTTTTAGATAAAAATGTATTAGACATTTATTATTTATTATCAGTTGGAAATCCATCTGATGATCTGTTGATCTGATGATCTGTTTATCTGATGATCTGATGATCTGTTGATCTGTTGATATGTTGATCTGATGATATGTTGATCTGTTGATCTGATGATATGTTGATCTGATGATCTGATGATCTGATGATCTGATGATCTGTTGATCTGATGATCTATTGATCTGATGATCTGGTGATCTGATGATCTGTTCCAGATGTGAATGTGGTGGATCTGGACTGTGTTGACCTGATTGGTGTTGAGGCGACGAGGTGTTAGGGGTTGAGGGATGATTGGAGGGTTTCTGGTTGGAGGACTGAGAGAGTTCATGAGAAGATCATCCATCAGTCAGCTGACCTCTAGAGGTCAGTCAGGTGACCTCTAGAGGTCCGTCAGGTCAGGGAGGTAAAACTCAGATGTGTTGCGTTCAGGGTGCTGTAGTCGGTTACTGTTAAACCAGCCGCTCATCCAACCAGCTGTCAGTCAAACTAGCTGTTAATCCAACAGGCTGTCAGACTCTGATCTCAGCTGAACCCAGCGGAGACAGAAACCCTGGAATCTGGTTGATTTAACATCGTCTGCTCAGGAAACATCAGCTGCTGAGGTGAAGCTACAACCTCTAGTTTAGTTTAACATCCACTAACGGGTCGAGGTGTTCTGGATGCTGGTGGAGATCTGGTGGAGATCTGGTGGAGATCTGCCTCATGTCAACAGATCAAACTGCTTTGGAAACAGGAAAATAATTGAAGACTCAACTGAATGACTTGATCAGTGCAGATACAGAAATACAGGAAGTTATTACTAGTAGTAGTAGTAGTAGTAGTATTATTATTAGTATTAGTAGTAGTATTAATAGTAGTAGTAGTTGTAGTATTAATAATAATAATAATAATAGTAGTAGTAGTAGTAGTATTAGTAGTATTAATAGTAGTAGTAGTATTATGAATATGAATAATAGTAATAATATGAAGTTAACCTGAAAATGTGTTCGTGGTTTGGAGAAACAGGCACAAGTTAAGGTCACACACACACACACACACACACACACACACACACACACACTGATGGTAGAAACCATAGAAATATTTGATTCCCACACTTCATGACTAAATATGGTCCTCCTGGATTGAACTCCTCTCCTCTCATCCCTCCTTCTCTCCTTCTCTCCTTCGTCTAAATGTTTGTAGACAGGGTAGGGTCAGAGAGAGGGAGACAGGCAGGGAGACAGACAGGGAGAGAGAGAGACAGACAGGGAGACAGACAGGGAGAGAGAGAGAGAGAGAGAGAGAGAGACAGGCAGGGAGACAGACAGGGAGAGAGAGAGAGAGAGACAGGCAGGGAGATAGACAGGGAGAGAGAGAGAGAGAGAGAGAGACAGGCAGGGAGATAGACAGGGAGAGAGAGAGAGAGAGACAGGCAGGGAGATAAACAGGGAGAGAGAGAGAGAGAGGGAAAGCAGAGGGAGAGAGAGCATAAAAGGAGAGAAAAGAGGGAGCAAGGTAGAGCGAGGTAGAGTTAACACAGAGAGAGAGAGACCATACCAAACACAGTCATGACTCTGCACCATGCCCTAATTAGGAAGTTTTCCCAGAGTGCTTTGTTCATTCAGTAAAGGCCAGTAGTACAGGAGGGAGGAGGGAGGAGGGAGGGAGGGGGAGATGAAGGGGGGGAGTCGGCCTGCCAACATGTCAAAACCCTGTAACTCCAACTTTGGTGATCTTCATGTCCCCTCAGAGGCTGCTGGTCTCTGGTCTCTGGTCTCACCAGTCCACTGAAGAGTTTCTACTAAATGTGTCTGCATGTTGACTTTCTATAATCTTCTATTTCGATTCTACTCTATTCCACTGCTGCTCTATTCATCAGTACTGATGATCATCCTTAGTTCCAGTTGACATGTTGGAGATACAAGGTTTCTAGTTTGATGGTTAGAGTAGTTAAACCTTTAATAATCTACAAAGAAAATAAAGACGGGATTCTACAAATCTACTAGGGTGTGGTCATGTGAGGACAGGCGAGGGGATAGCCCAACACACACACACACACACACACACACACACACACACACACACACACACACACTAGACCACTGCCTTGCCTTATGAGTGTCTGTCGTTCCCTAGTAGTCTGTAGTTCTGTCAACCTGGAAATACTGGACAGCTTTCATCTGTCTGACTGACTCCTCCAGATACAAGCATCGTCCAGCCTAGTCTACCCTAACCCACCCTAACCCAACCCACCCTAACCCACCCTACCCTAACCCACCCTACCCTAACCCAACCCACCCTAACCCACCCTACCCTAACCCAACCCACCCTAACCCACCCTACCCTAACCCACCCTAACCTAACCCACCCTAACCCACCCTAACCCACCCTACCCTAACCCACCCTAACCCAACCCACCCTAACCTAACCCACCCTAACCCACCCTACCCTAACCCACCCTACCCTAACCCAACCCACCCTACCCTAACCCACCCTAACCCAACCCACCCTAACCTACCCTACCCTAACCTAACCCACCCTAACCCAACCCACCCTAACCCACCCTACCCTAACCCACCCTACCCTAACCCAACCCACCCTAACCCACCCTACCCTAACCCACCCTAACCTAACCCACCCTAACCTAACCCACCCTAACCCACCCTAACCCACCCTAACCCACCCTAACCCACCCCTAACCCACCCTACCTAACCCACCCTACCCTAACCCACCCTAACCCACCCTAACCCAACCCACCCTAACCCACCCTACCCTAACCCACCCTACCCTAACCCAACCCACCCTAACCCACCCTACCCTAACCCACCCTAACCTAACCCACCCTAACCTAACCCACCCTAACCTAACCCACCCTAACCCACCCTAACCCAACCCAGTCTCCTCTCCTCTCTCTGCAGAGACAGTGTTAGTGTGTTGGTAGCCTGTAGCGCCCCCTAGCCCCAGCAGCCATGTGTGACGACGAGGAGAGCACCGCCCTGGTCTGTGACAACGGCTCCGGCCTCTGCAAGGCGGGCTTCGCCGGAGACGACGCCCCCAGAGCCGTCTTCCCCTCCATCGTTGGCCGGCCCAGGCACCAGGTGAGAGCCCATTGGTCGAAAACCAGGAAGAGGAGGAGCAGGAAATTCTACTACTACTACTACAACTACTGCTGTTACTGCTACTATTACTACTAGTACTACTATTACTTATTCTACTACTACTGTTATTACTACTATTACTATTATTACTACTACTACTACCGCCACTACTGTTATTACTACTAACCCCCCCCCCCCCCCCCCACAGGGAGTGATGGTGGGAATGGGGCAGAAGGACAGCTACGTTGGGGATGAGGCCCAGAGTAAGAGGGGTATCCTCACCCTCAAATATCCCATCGAACACGGCATCATCACCAACTGGGACGACATGGAAAAGGTGGGACACACACACACACACACACACACACACACACACACACACACACACACACACACACACACACACACACACACACACACAGCCATCTTAGGTGTATTTTGCTGCCTTCAAGTGTTCCTCGTAAACACCGACTTCCAACTTCAAAAATAATAAACACGACTGGCGGTGCATTCAGGTGCTTCTGGTAGGAAATAATCGCAACATGGATCCAGTAACAAAAGTATATTTTTCGTAGCTGCTCTTTAACCAAGCAGCACAGAACTGATGTTTTAATAATTTATTAGAAAAAAGTTGTTGTATATTATTTTTATTTAATAATAATGTATGCTAATAATATTAATTTAATATTGTTTAAATGTTTTCATCACGCTTCCATTCTCTCCCCCCGTAAACGTAGAAGGTCTTCGCTTTCCTATTTACCACTTTGAACTCTCTGCTGTGATTGGTCAGATCTGGCATCACTCCTTCTACAACGAGCTGCGAGTCGCCCCAGAGGAGCATCCCACCCTGCTGACAGAGGCCCCCCTCAACCCCAAGGCCAACCGGGAGAAGATGACACAAGTACACACACACACACACACACACACACACACACACACACACACACACACACACACTACAAAGGTTTTCAAGTTTTGGTTTTCCATCTCATCCAGATCATGTTTGAGACCTTCAACGTTCCAGCCATGTACGTCGCCATCCAGGCCGTCCTCTCCCTGTACGCCTCCGGACGCACCACAGGTCAGTACTACAGACAGGTCAGGACTACAGACAGGTCAGAACCACAGACAGGTCAGTACTACAGACAGGTCAGGACCACAGACAGGTCAGTACCAAAGACATGTCAGTACTAGACAGGTCAGGACCACAGACAGGTCAGGATTAGAGATACGTCAGTACCATAGACAGGTCAGGACTAGAGACAGGTCAGTACTACAGACAGGTAAGGACTAGAGACAGGTCAGTACCACAGACAGGTCAGGACTACAGACACGTTAGTACCACAGACAGGTCAGGACTAGAGACAGGTCAGTACTACAGACAGGTCAGGACTAGAGACAGGTCAGTACCACAGACAGGTCAGGACTAGACTAGAGACACGTCAGTATCACATACAGGTCAGGACTAGAGACATGTCAGTACTACAGACAGGTCAGTACTAGAGACAGGTCAGTACCACAGACAGGTCAGGACTAGAGACACGTCAGTTGGAGCCACAGTGTGAAGACGCATCCCTTGATTTAAGTTAATTTAACTCTACCTGTCTGTCTCTCTATCTACTTTTCTGTCTGTCTGTCTATCTACCCGTCTGCCTCTCGGCCTACCTGTCTGTGTTTTTGCCTGTCTACCCGTCTGCCTCTCTGCCTACCTGTCTGTCTGTCTGTCTACCTGTCTGTCTCTCTGCCTACCTGTCTGTCTGTCTGTCTACCTGTCTGTCTCTCGGCCTACCTGTCTGTCTGTCCATCCAGGTATCGTCCTGGACTCTGGCGACGGCGTCACCCACAACGTGCCGATCTACGAGGGCTACGCTCTTCCTCACGCCATCATGAGGTTGGACCTGGCGGGCCGCGACCTCACCGACTACCTCATGAAGATCCTGACAGAGCGCGGCTACAGCTTCGTCACCACCGGTACGACACGCACGCCATTATTCCTCATTAGTTCTACTTTATTTATGATTCCACCAGTAGAGGTCACTGTTGGCTTCTGGTTGAATTTCTTCTTTCTAAAACTGAAATTGATCCATTTCAAATCTTTATCGCCGCTCTAAGGGAAGTTTGGTTTGGTTAAAATAAGAAAAACACCAACCAGTGGGAATCTTGCAAAATGTACCTTTAAAAGTATTGTAGGCCATAGAAACTTCCCATGGAGAAGCAAAATCAGGAAGAGATCTCATATTTCTACCTCTCCTAGACTCAAAGGGGAAACATTTCAGATGAAGGTGATCAAAAGATGAGAATAAATTGAAATCTTCCTTATTTCTTAAGAGATGAAGAAAAGACAACGCTGAGAAAAAGATTTTTCCTCTTGGTTTCAGTGTTACTTTAAACATATTTCTTGAAGGCAACAGAAAGTTGAAACTGAAGTGTTTTCTTTAAAACTGCTGTAGGCCTTGAAAGGTTTCAACAAAACTTAAAGGATGACACTGACTTTTTGGTAAATGGGTAAATGTCCTTAAAAGCAACCAGATCTTCTCTGGTGTCTTGTCCTGCTCACATGCTAACACGTTAGCATACAGCTAGCATCATCTACCGTAAGAAATGGAGCTTTTATCATCCAGAGTTGGTGTTGGTCCTCCCATCACATAAAGGAGAAGTTCAGTGACGAGACAATTTCGACGAGACAAACTTTCCAAGGACTACGACAGTTTGAAAGAAAAGTAACACTTCAGTTTAAATCTCCTATTGCCTTCAAGAAATACCATTAAAGTAACACTTAAAGTACTATTAACACTTAGAAAGTCCAGTAGAAACTCCAGATTTGCTTTATTTTACTTCCTTCTTTGTTCCTCCTCCCGCCCAGCTGAGAGAGAAATCGTTCGTGACATCAAGGAGAAGTTGTGCTACGTGGCGTTGGACTTCGAGAACGAGATGGCGACCGCCGCCTCCTCTTCCTCCCTGGAGAAGAGCTACGAGCTTCCTGACGGACAGGTCATCACCATCGGCAACGAGAGGTTCCGCTGCCCCGAGACGCTGTTCCAGCCTTCCTTCATCGGTCTGTCTGTCTGTCTGTCTGTCTGTCTACATCTATGTCAGATGGAGACTAAATAAAAAGAAAACGAGGTTAACGTTAAATATTCCTCTAACGTTCTTCGTGGTCCCTCAGGTATGGAGTCTGCCGGCATCCATGAGACGACCTACAACAGCATCATGAAGTGTGACATCGACATCCGGAAGGATCTGTACGCCAACAACGTCCTGTCCGGCGGCACCACCATGTACCCTGGCATCGCCGACCGCATGCAGAAGGAGATCACCGCCCTGGCACCCAGCACCATGAAGATCAAGGTAGGACGACACACACACCCTGCTGTAAAGCACTTTGTGACAAACCTGCTTGTTGAAACTTGTTAAAACTCCCACTACACCCCCCCCCCTCCAGATCATCGCTCCCCCAGAGAGGAAGTACTCTGTCTGGATCGGTGGCTCCATCCTGGCCTCCCTCTCCACCTTCCAGCAGATGTGGATCAGTAAGCAGGAGTACGACGAGGCCGGACCCAGCATTGTCCACCGCAAGTGCTTCTAGAAAGCTTTAGTTCTCGTCCGAAACCCGTCTTGGCCCTGGTTCTAGTCCACGTCGGTCCCCTTTTTAGTCCCTGCCTAGCCTAGTTCAGCACAGTCTAGTTCAGCACAAGCCAGTTCCCCAAAACATCCTGGTGCTAAAGACCTGCAGAGTTAAAAACCACGTCATCTGTTCCTGTGTAATTCTAGTCTTATGTTGTCTTTGTTGCAATGGCTTACCAAGGGAAGTAAGGTCATCTTTCCAGTACATTAGGATGTTTTCGGGGAACCACGCCCAGCCTTGAACCCCAACACTGTCCGGTCCTTTCCTTCATCCAGGTACAGCTTCCAGCCCTGAATCACCAAAGTGCCTGAAAGAACCCGACTCCCGCTTAGAGATTTGTCTTAAAGCGGCTCTGAATATTATTTCACCCAGAAAATCTCTTCTCCTCCCTCTGTTGCCTGTAAAACTGTGAATGTGGCGCTTCTCCTCCTGCCCCCCAGCACCCCCCCACCCCCGCCCACTGCCCGGCCTCTGTTTTATTACTGTTTATTGTCAAAATGTGTTTTATTTTTGAATGAATAAAGCTTGAATGTTGCCCGCTGGTGTTATATTCCATCGTTGGGGACATTCCTGGGGTAGACCAGAGACATACATACATATATATATTTATATATATATATATATAGATGTATACAATATATAATGTCAAGCCATTGTCAGAACCCGTAAACTATAGGACTCTGGGTAGATTAGCGGTGGAAGCAGAGGCGGGGGTTCAGCTCCTCTTGTTCAGGACTGGTTGTAACAGTGCAGGTCTGCATTGTAATACATTTAGAAAAGTGAAAAACAAAGGCTGTAAGTGATTTGATGCGATGGCATGTCAACAACATGGAAATGACATACGATTGCCCCAGGAAGACAATAAAAGCTCTCATACAAGGAAATTGTGTGTGTTGTGTTTTTACCAATGGAGGAAGAAGTAGGAGAATATTTTACTGAGGCAAAAGTAGAAATTGGTTGACACATGAGTACTCACACATGAGGTGAAATTAAAAACCCTCCTTTCAAAAATGTCTTTGATATTAAGGTGTTTTAAACCCTCATGGGTGCGACAACTTCACAAAGTGATTAACCTGCTACTTTTGCAGAAGCAAGAAAAATGCTCATTCAGCCACTTGGCGACTTTGGAGCTTCTACAGTGTCTTTAGGACAGTCTTTAAATCTGTAACTGCTCCTCCACAGGTAGTTAGAAAGTTTAAATCTTCATGTTGACCAGACGTTAGTCGGCCTGTCTGAATCCTGTGGTGTCTGTTGACCAGTAAAGTTTCTGGTGTTTATGTGGTATTTGCTCTCCCACATCAAAACGCCAGGATGCTGTACTTATTCCCTTGTTTGTGTGAGTAGACATCACACACATTCTACCCAGGAAGTAATAGGGTACAACATTAACCATAATGCTGTGCGACACAGGCTGAGGCGATTGTAAAATGAACCAATCACATCGGTCTACAGAGGCTCACAGGTAGATGTGAAGGTGTGGATGTTGGTTTTAGCTGCAGGGATGCAGTTGAAGGATTATAAACTCCTGTATGGGTTGAGAAAACTCTTTCAAAACCAATCAGATGAACTCAAAATGCCTGGTGGTCAAGCAGAAAACAAAAGCCGTTTTTCTTAGTTCCTGAAAAGTTAACCTTTTGGTTTTCATCTGACAACAGCGACATGTTACACATCTGAGTTTTCAAAAGAAAAGTGGGCAAGAACTGGTGACTAGAACCCCACAGCAGCCAAAATCAGTGACTGGCTGTCAATAAAGAGGCACAAGACTGAAATCAACACCGCCAGACGGGTTTTAGCAGCAGTTGGTATTTTATTACCAAAATGGCAGTGGTGGAAGAGTCGTCCAGTCACTGTTTGCCGACTAGAAAACACTGCTTCGGCTTCAGCAAAATACATACATGTCCACATATGCATACATGCGCTGGTTCACACCATACACCTCTAAGTTACACATACACACATACTGGTACATAAACCGAAACACTCCCATGTTCAGAGATGAACATAAAGTTTGTGCAGCTTGTACTCCTCCACCTGGAGTTCATTCATGGGTTCCTTTGTGCCATTTTGCATCCCCAAACCAAACATTTTAATGCTTTTGATGCTTTCACAAAATGCCCTCAGATCAGAACTGTGATTTTAAAGTAAAAGATGGATTTTAGGTCATCTGGGGGAAATTAGTTACTAATTAATGTCTTGAAGCCAGTAGAGGGCTGACAAAGCCTTTAACTCCCACCCCAGCATGTCTGAAAAATGATTAATATTAGTCTAAATATGTTCTGTCTTACATGAACGTTTCATCCGAAGGCTTGTTGTTTTAATTTACTTTAACATGGAAGAATCAGAAGACGACAATCTGCTGGTAATTAAATCTGATGGTCCTAATCTATTGTCGTGTTCACGTCATGTCACGTTGGTTTATGGTCGATTTTAAAGCGACTTGTTAATGACAACAACTGACTTTACGACCGCCATCTTGGATGTGGGTGTTCCAACAATATACTCTATACCAGATTAGAGTTGGTTAGAGGTGGTATATTCTATACCAGATTAGAGTTGGTTAGAGGTGGTATATTCTATACCAGATTAGAGGTGGTATATTCTATATCAGATTAGAGGTGGTATATTCTATACCAGATTAGAGGTGGTATATTCTATATCAGATAAGAGGTGGTATATTCTATACCAGATTAGAGGTGGTATACTCTATACCAGATTAGAGGTGGTATATTCTATATGGTATACTCTATACCAGATAAGAGGTGGTATACTCTATACCAGATTAGAGGTGGTATATTCTATACCAGATTAGAGGTGGTATATTCTATATGGTATACTCTATACCAGATAAGAGGTGGTATACTCTATACCAGATTAGAGGTAGTATATTCTATACCAGATTAGAGGTGGTATATTCTATATGGTATACTCTATACCAGATAAGAGGTGGTATACTCTATACCAGATTAGAGGTGGCATATTCTATATGGTATACTCTATACCAGATTAGAGGTGGTTAGAGATGGTATATTCTATATCAGATTAGAGGTGGTAAATTCTATATCAGATTAGAGGTGGTATACTCTATACCAGATTAGAGGTGGTATATTCTATACCAGATTAGAGGTGGTATACTCTATACCAGATTAGAGGTGGTATATTCTATACCAGATTAGAGGTGGTATACTCTATACCAGATTAGAGGTGGTATATTCTATACCAGATTAGAGGTGGTATATTCTATACCAGATTAGAGGTTTCTATATTCTACATGTGCTGCACTTCAGGTCATTAGATGTTATAGTAGTTACAAGACTATGGGCTTTTTGATTTATTTCTGTCCTTCTTCCTATTGGGTAATCTACGTAGATTACTTTGCGTTAACAGACGGTTGAAACTAAACTAAACTAAACAGCGTCTATTGTTCACACCAATAGAAATAAAAACTGAGAAAAAATGTATTTTTAACTCTAACTGATTTGATGGTTTTCCATGTTTAGCCTAATATGAAAAGGACACATTTGGGTTAACTGCTTGATTTACTGAATAGCAAATGTCAAATGTATATATGAGGATTGGTATGTATAGTCTACTGTCTATCATATGTCTTGGCTTGCCTTGTGTGTCAATTGTGTCGGTATGTACTGTATTATGTTAGTCAATATTTTTCTGCATCAAACAATTTTGTGTCCATTTATTGCACTTAGTGATTACAGTGATTCTGAAATGTGGTCTAAAGTTACTTCATCTTAATTCCCCTTTTCCTCCTATCAGAGTGTACAAGTTGATGTTAAGGGTGAAGATATGTTCTGTAAATATTACTGGCTGGTTTTCACGAGAAGGCACTAGCTCATTTCAGGCTCTCTTGGTTTTTGCTTGACCTGGTATTAATTCATGTACTATTCTAGGTTTATTGGTTGAATATTCCTTCTTTAAAATGTCTCGTTTCTATGTGTTTGATACATCTCTCCCTGGACAAATCACGTAAACAGGAGAAATTATGATCCACAAATAAAATGCAAAAAATATAAAGACAGCAACTCCTTCAACAGATTCAATCATCATAAGCTTAACAAAACAACACAATACAAAAACATTCATAGAACAAATTCCACATGAACCATGAAAGAATTGTAAAACATTCAGTAAATCCTGCACTGGAAATATCTACTATGGTTTCGGTTGTTTCTCCAAAGCCTGGCATGGAGGATCCCTTCAGAGGAATCTGTGAGTCGCAGCTAGCGGAAACACTATGACGTACAGGGTTCCCACACTTACTGTACAATTCATTTACAAAACTCATACCAAATTTTCACGACTCTACTACTGCAGTATAATGTATAAAGCAACCTTCAGAAATGCTGAGACTGAAAATGTGTTTTACCGAGGACTTTAACTTTGACCGGCTGCACCTCATTTTGTCATATTTTTGGTGGTTACAAAGGTCATTAACTTAAAATTTCATGACTTAAATGATATTTTACAATTTTCAAAAACATTTGCCGGCCTGGAAAACATTTTAAAATACCCAAACTTTTCC
>JAXDDX010000272.1:237500-257500 GCA_034670405.1 Hoplostethus atlanticus
CTGTTCCTCCTCTCTCCTCTATTCAGTGTGTGTGTGTGTGTGTGTGTGTGTGTGTGTGTCCTCCTCTATTCAGGAAGCGAAGAAGAAAAGAGGGAGGACATCCGCTCCCTCCCTCCCTCCCTCCCTCTCTACCCAGGATGGAGAGATCAGGGTGAATGGATGGAATAAAATAAATGGAAGGAAGGAGCGAGGGATGAAGGAGGAGAAAGATGGATGATGTCATGGATGATGTCATGATCTCTATTAGCGCTGGAGGAACTAATGGACTCTATAATGGATGGAGGGAGAAAGACTGAATAATGAATGGAGAGATGAAGAGGTAGATGAGTGGAGGAGAGCAAGGAGACAAGGAGGGAGGAAGGAGGGAAGGACGGAGGGAAAGAAGGAAGGAGGGAAGAGGGAGGAAGGAGGGAAGGAAGAAAGGAGGGAAAGAGGGTAAATGGAGTGAAAGAGAAGGTGTCTGCTGGAAGAATACTAATGTGAATGTCCTATAACACTTCCTGTCTGTCTCTCTTCCTGTCTGTCTGTCTGTCTGTCTCTCTCTCTCTGTCTCTTTCTCTGTCTCTCTCTCTGTCTATGTCTCTGTCTGTCTCTCTCTCTGTCTCTCTCTTCCTGTCTGTCTCTCATTAGAAAGTCAATCATCCTTTAACAACTAACAGTTAATTGATGACTAGTTAACTTCCCATACTGTAATACTAAATGATTTAATGTCTTATTTAATAGCAGATTAATGTTGTATCATAACTAGTCATTCTGCCTAGTTAACAGTTAGTTAGTCATTTGTTATGAACCAGGTTAACACTTTTAAATACTTTGTTAAGTATTTGTAAATGTGTAAAAGTGATGAGGTTTGTAAGACATTAATTAATCATATCTGGGCTTTTATTTTGAAGTGCATCTATAGCACAAACTGGAGATGCTTTTATCAGAGTCAGAGAAGACAGATGCAACAGTATGTGAAACACACACACACACACACACACACACACACACACACACAACACTCACCAGCGTATGGAAACTGAAGCCTTGTTCCATGGTGTTGTGTGTGTGTGTGTGTGTGTGTGTGTGTGTGTGTGTCACAGGCTCTGGTCGGCCCACGGCCGGCATGTCCATCTGCCACCTCCCATGATGCTTCACTACAGGGAAGAAAGAAAAATACAAGGAATAAACAAGTAGACAGACAGACAGAGTGATGAGTTCAGGAGCTGGAAGCAGCAGCGGACGTACCAGTTATTCATCGTTCTCTAAATCTGAGAATTTGACTTTAGCTGTGAGTCACTTTGGACAGAAATAAAGAAGAACTTTTATTACTTTAACATTTTGGTTTCAATGTGTTTAACTGTATTATTTAAATATATTTAACTGTATTCTTTAAGTATATTTAACTGTATTATTTAAATATATTTATCTGTATTCTCTAAGTATATTTAACTGTATTTTATTTAACTGTATTAATTAACTGTATTATTTATCTGTATTGTTTAAATATATTTAACTGTATCATTTATCTGTATTATTTAACTGTATTATTTAACTGTATTTAACTGTATTATTTAACTGTATTTAACTGTATTATTTATCTGTATTGTTTAACTGTATTATTTATCTGTATTGTTTAAATATATTTATCTGTATTATTTATCTGTATTATTTAACTGTATCATTTATCTGTATTATTTAACTGTATTATTTAAATATATTTATCTGTATTCTCTAAGTATATTTAACTGTATTGTTTAACTGTATTATTTAACTGTATTATTTATCTGTATTGTTTAACTGTATTATTTATCTGTATTATTTAACTGTATTATTTAACTGTATTATTTATCTGTATTATTTAACTGTATTTTATTTAACTGTATTATTTAACTGTATTATTTAACTGTATTATTTATCTGTATTGTTTAACTGTATTATTTAACTGTATTATTTATCTGTATTATTTAACTGTATTATTTATCTGTATTATTTAACTGTATTTTATTTAACTGTATTATTTAACTGTATTATTTATCTGTATCATTTAACTTACTAAACCCCCCCACATGGACAGAACAGCGCTTTGTTTTATTTCCCATCAGCCCCTCATCACACCATCCTGTCCTTCAAGATGCTGCACCGTTGCTATGACAACCAGTAACTAGGTAATAAGTCCCAACTAGTGACTCATCCACTCAACAGAGAGAAAGAAAGACAGACAGACAGACAGACAGACAGACAGCAAAAACAATATTATGGTCTGTTAGCACCGTCTGCTCTGCTATAACACAGACGCCTGATGATGTTACCATGGCAACAGGTATAACGAGGCTAACAGACAAGTGGAGAGTGACACAGAGAGAGAGAGAGAAAGAGACCGATTGAGACAGAGAGAGAGTGAGAGAGAGAGAGACAGACAGACAGACAGAGACAGAGAGACAGACAGAGTGAGACAGAGAGACAGACAGACAGAGAGAGACAGACAGACAGACAGACAGACAGAGAGAGAGAGACAGACAGACAGACAGAGAGAGAGAGAGACAGACAGACAGACAGACAGACAGAGAGAGAGAGAGAGACAGACAGACAGACAGAGTGAGACAGAGAGAGAGAGAGAGAGACAGACAGACAGACAGAGAGAGAGAGTGAGACAGACAGACAGACAGACAGAGAGAGAGAGAGAGAGACAGACAGACAGACAGAGAGAGAGAGAGAGACAGACAGACAGACAGACAGAGAGAGAGAGTGAGACAGACAGACAGACAGACAGAGAGAGACTTTGACTAACTCCTGTCTTCCCCAAATGATGCTTTTGTCTCTCTGCCTGTTTGAACCAACCCGACTCACCCTCCCCAGGCCTCCTCTACACCTGTTTTATAAAAAGGCATCTCTCTTCATAACTCCTCCATAGTGGGAAATAGAAAACAGATAAAAAAGAAAACCACCGGCCAATATCTGCTGTGAACCCCATCCATGCTTCCTAGGGAGGCAAGACCTGGATGTTGCGGATTTCAGGAACTTCTCTCAGTCCGGGAAAAAAGAAGTCAGGGAAACATTTTCCTTATTCTTTGTTTCCCTCAGGAAACGATTCAGCTCCTTCGCTGTATAAAAGGTCTTCCTCATCCTTCCTCAATGTCAGACTCAAGCGATGAGGACTCTCCTTCAGACACCAACCTTGTCTCCCCCTCCACTCCATCCTCCATCAACTCCTCTTCCTCTGGTTGCTCCTCCTGTCCTGCCTGACTCTCCTCCTGAAGCCCTGAGGGTCTTTGCACCCAAGAGTGATCAGTTTGCATCCGCTAGCAAACCTCCCGAAACGAGAGAGTTCCCTCGCCAAAACCTCGTCCTTAATAAACGGAGGTACGGTTGCCGGTGCTGATAGCGGTGAATCGGCCACTAACACCACCTGAACCAAACACCGCTAGCGATAACCTTGCTGACCAAGCTCTCTTGAGGAAAACCACCACTAACCCTTGAAGCATCCTACCTGTTCACCAACCTCTTGTACCACATCCGTTTAGGTACACACCGTAATCCACGGAGAAGAGACACCTCCTCTACACGCCAACGGCCCCAATACTCTGTAGCAATACTCTGTAGCAATACTCTGTCAATACTATAAATATTATTGTCATTAACCTGTTGGTGTTTTACAGTTATATGTGGTTATCTGCACGTCTGGTTTGACGGGGTGGCGCTGTTGTAGTTCCATTACCTGTTTACCAGTTAGTAGAACATCAGACTGCTGAGGGTTGTGGGTTCAAACCTTAGTATTAGTTATCACCTCACTATTTCTATTGGTGAATCATAATGAGTCGATTCAGAATCGATTCACTTCTATCGGACGTTAGTTAAGAGTCTAGCTGTGATATTACTGATCAGAAATCAGTTTTCATACAGAGATTAATAGTTTAAATCAGGCAGCTAAATCTGTCTGGTTAAGTTGTCTAGTTATCGGACATCAACTGTTTGGTTTCTTGATCGACGAGACAGGAGACTGATTGATCCTGATATTAGAAGGAGGAGGACGTAAAGTAATAGAACCAGTAGAGTAACTAGTTACTGCTGCCAGGGAGGAATCGAGTAAAGTAATAGAACCAGTAGAGTAACTAGTTACTGCTGCCAGGGAGGAATCAGTAAAGTAATAGAACCAGTAGAGTAACTAGTTACTGCTGCCAGGGAGGAATGAGTAAAGTAATAGAACCAGTAGAGTAACTAGTTACTGCTGCCAGGGAGGAATGAGTAAAGTAATAGAACCAGTAGAGTAACTAGTTACTGCTGCCAGGGAGGAATCAGTAAAATAATAGAACCAGTAGAGTAACTAGTTACTGCTGCCAGGGAGGAATCAGTAAAGTAATAGAACCAGTAGAGTAACTAGTTACTGCTGCCAGGGAGGAATCAGTAAAGTAATAGAACCAGTAGAGTAACTAGTTACTGCTGCCAGGGAGGAATGAGTAAAGTAATAGAACCAGTAGAGTAACTAGTTACTGCTGCCAGGGAGGAATCAGTAAAGTAATAGAACCAGTAGAGTAACTAGTTACTGCTGCCAGGGAGGAATCAGTAAAGTAATAGAACCAGTAGAGTAACTAGTTACTGCTGCCAGGGAGGAATCAGTAAAGTAATAGAACCAGTAGAGTAACTAGTTACTGCTGCCTAGTTACTGACCTTGATAACTTCTCTGGCAGGTTTTACTCTGCTGATGTAACATCGACTACAATATGCTGATGGTCCACATTCATGACTTCCTTCCTTCCTTCCTTAATGACTTCATTCCTTCCTTCCTTCCTTCATGACTTAATTCCTTCCTTCCTTCCTTCCTTGCTTCCTTCATGACTTCCTTCCTTCCTTCATGACTTCATTCCTTCCTTCCTTCCTTCCTTCATGACTTCATTCCTTTATTCCTTCCTTCATGAATTCATTCCTTCCTTGCTTCCTTCATTCCTTCCTTCATGACTTCATTCCTTCATTCCTACCCAACCTGCTCGTCTGCTCGTCACCTCACTACTTGACTTCACATCTGAACTGACCAGAAAACATTAAAGGTTCAACTTTCCTGTTTCTGTTCAAATACAATCAAAGATGTTGCATTAAAACTTTGTTAAAATCTGATTTAGTTTGAGCGGTTAAATTTAAAGTTATTACATTTTCAAAACCCCGCCCTTTTTTCCAGACAGTTTCAGACCAACTCCAGGAAACGCATCACAGCTGGACTTGGTCCTGATTGGCTCCCTCACTCAAGACTTCCTGAAATCCGTCCAATCAGGCCAGTTTGCCTCCACTCAGCAGGTTGACCTCTTTTGGATTAGAGGAGCTGGTGCTGTCGGCCAATCAGGGTCCAGGATGGTGACGACTTAGTCTTCACATTCATTCAGTAGAACTTTACATTTATTAGTAAAACATCATGAAGGACTTTATTCTGATCCTGAACCAGAAAACATTAAAGAATCCACCATGAACTGTCATCACTGATAGATTATCTGATCAATTTGATCAATTATCAGTCTATCAGCTCCTGACAGGTTTACTTTTTTACATTTAGTTTCCAAATACATTTCTAATGATTTCTGTTTGCCCTCCGATATAACGATAAACTACAGCATCAGTTTCTACTGTGTTCTATCTGGTTTCTATTCCAGCAGTGACAGGAAGACAGAGACTCAACTCACCTGGTTAGGATGAACAGAACACCAGAAGAAGAAGAGGAAAAGAAGAGTGAATACAGAGAGAAGAGGAGAAGAAGAATTCATTTACCGGTTTGTTGGCCGTTTATTCCCACAACCTGTCTGGCATCACTGCTGTCACATGAGAGAGAGACAGGTAGAGAGACAGACAGAGAGAGACAGACAGACAGACAGACAGACAGACAGACAGACAGAGAAAGAGACAGATAGTGAGAGAGAGAGAGACAGAGAGAGAGAGAGAGAGGGACAGACAGACAGAGAGACAGAGAGAGAGAGACAGAGAGAGACAGAGCGAGAGAGAGACAGACAGAGAGAGAGAGAGAAACAGACAGAGAGAGAGAGAGAGGGAGAGAGAGCGAGAGAGAGAGAGACAGAGAGAGAGAGAGAGGGAGAGAGACCGAGAGAGAGAGAGAGACAGAGAGAGAGAGAGAGAGAGGGAGAGAGCGAGAGAGAGAGAGAGAGAGAGAGAGAGAGAGAGAGGAAACACAACATACATTTGAAACATTCTTCTCATCCCTCCATTAAATGTAAAACTAAAACAAGGAGAACGAGGAGTATGAACGTTACCGGCGGATAAAATGGCTGAAGCGCTGCAGGTTGAGATCCGACGAGCTGACTGACAGAGATGGTGGACAACAAAGATCCTCTATTTACATGAGGAATCACTCTGTAGTGGGGGAAAAAACTGGCCGACCTTCCGGTCTGCAGAAGTGGGAGTTAAACGTCACGCATGCGCTGTCTACCTGAAAAAGAGATGATAAAAGTATTAGAGAGGTCTCACTCTGACTTTATTTCATTAGGTCAGCACAGTCTGCTCTCAATAAAATAAAATATATAGTATATATATTCATATATATTATAACAATAATAATAATAATAATAATAATAATAATGTTATAATAATAACATCAATAATGTTTTTATATTATAGTTTTTATTATATATCATATATTTTTTGTTGAGAGAGATTATGATGATGATTATCATTATTGTTCCTACAATAATTGTTTAACATCATACACATAAAATAGACTGAAACAAGTAAAACAAGAAAAGGAAAAGAATAGAACATAATAAAATAAGAAAAGGATAATAGTTAAAAAAAGCAAAAAGCCATCACATATAATCACATATATATATATTTAAAAATGATTTTAAGAAGTGATTTAAGCAGCTTTAGTCTTAAATCTTGACTCTGGCTTAGTGGCGTTCAATGGTCTTCAGCCTAAACAGGATCTTAATATCAATCCTAACGGTGCGTTCATGTCACATCAGAGGAAGTGGGACGACGATAACAGCACGGCAACACTGCTACAACTTGGTTCACGTGTTTAACTTTGTTACTGTGACTCAGTAAACTGTCTTGTCTTTAGCCCTAGTCTCTACTCCAAAACACTCTGAGTTGGAGCTGGAGAAGAGTCAGCTCAGTTAACCTGAACACACTGGTAGCTAGCTAACTAGCCAGCAGGCTAGTTTAATTACTGTTAACATGGGACTACTAGCCACTGCTAACGCTAGCTTCTACTAGATACGTTAGCTAGCTCACTAGCCAGCAGGCTAGTTTAATTACTGTTAACATGGGACTACTAGCCACTGCTAACGCTAGCTTCTACTAGATACGTTAGCTAGTGTGCTAATCAGATGTGTTAACAACAAGACAGTGATGGTTAGCTGACCAGATACTATGGTTAGCTAGCTAACAAGCTACATGATCTAAACACTAAATCAATCAGATGGATCAGTGATGAAATGATCAGTTCAGTAGAAACAGACAGAAATTAACCATGAAGATTCAATTCTGTTGAGACAGAAACACAACCAGCTGTTCACAGAGGATCCAAGATGGCCACCTGAAGGGCCGGTTGTGTTACCTGAAAGCCTCAATAGAGCTCAACAGTGAGGTTCCGGAAGTGAAAATCCCATTCATATTCTGCATAGGGATTTTGATTATTATCCATAATGTCGTAACCATCCAATGTAGACTCACCACAAGCTAGTAGATTGTGAGACGATAGTGTATGCTCCTGTAGAAGCCACAAGTCTGTATGATATCAACCTTGTTTTGAGAAAAACATGTTTTATTCACGATGTCATGGAGACGTACTACACTACCCACAATCCTAAAGTGTAACAGCGACGTCTCTGATTGGTGGAGCTCGCTGTTACCATGGAAATGTTTACCGCACCCACGAACGTCTTGTCAGCTAACGTTAATGTTAGCTACTAACATAACCTAGCTAGCTGCTTATCCTATGCAGCTGGAACGAATCACTGTACCATGTCGATGACAACACTTTACACTATACTATATGAAACACTATATATACGCTCACAAAACAACAACAATATCAACACTATACTATTGACAAATGCTAAATTCAAGAAGAAGTGCATTAAACTATCGTTAGTTTGGAAGTTTTTGGGAAAGTATCATTCGCAATGGTTTATGGGATGAGTAGTTCCTTCACTTCATAAAATAATTATATACACAGTCTTGTACCTTTGCCTTTTCTTCCGTTTTCTTATCTTTTTTTGCTCAGAATCAAATGTTTTATGGTCACGATTCATCGTCTAGCTGGTTGGCTTGGTTCCAGCCTCAAAACTCTTTATAGAAGGATTTTCTGAAATGTCAATGGAGTAAATGAATGGGAAATTTACTTCCGGAACCAGAGCCGTAAAACAAAGTGGGCGGTCACTGTTGCGCTCTATACACTGACAGCACTCTGGTGATGTTTGTGTTTCCTGGAAATAGAGGCAGAGTGACAGCTCTGTTTTCGTTTCTCCTGTCTGACCAAACTGCGTGAATGATGGCAGCCATAGAGGAGTAATGTGAGACTGTTGACCGATCTGTTGATTTTGAACCTTTGAAAGAAAATTTCTCTCTTTATTCCAGTAACATCATCACACAAGACATCCACTAGGTGGCGCTCTAAGCCTTTAGGATTTGATTGGCTGAACGACCAGGATCAAAAAATTATGGTGGAATATTAGGAGAAACTATTTTAATACCATGCTACACAACACATTCAAGCTTTAAAAGAGTCAGAAGGGTATCTCCCATGGTACCACTATAAGACCACTATAATATTACTATAATATCACTATAATATTACTATAATATCACTATAATATCACTATAGGGAATTATGGTTTTACTGTGAGGTTGTTTTGTAAATACTGTGGGATTTCTTTGTTCAAATGGGATGAGAATTTAAAAGTTCATTCCACTGTTCAAAAGAACCAAGTCGTTTCCAGCAGTCACATCAGGACGCTGCACTGCTGGTAGTCTCTATGGCTGGGCAGCACACACACACACACACACACACTGGAACAATAGAGGGAGTAACAGTGCAAACAGATGTAGCAGTGTGTTAACTGAAGCACGTGACCTCTGACCTCCAGTCAGTTTATATTATCAATACATTTCATCATTATATGATCAGTCTTTACTTTACTTTACTTTTTTACTTTACTTTCCCACAGGCCATCAGGCTCCTGAACAAACACACCTGAGCCCCCCCCCCCCCCCCCCCACGCACAACAGGCCACTTTACTTCGAGGACACCTTACACTCTGCTACACTTTATAATTTATAACTTTTGTACTTTTGTAACTTTGTACTTATATAACTTTGTACTTTTATATTTGTTCTTAGCACTAGCGTAGGGTGCCAGAGAGGCATAAGAATTTCATTGCCAACTTTTGCTTTTTTGTGAATGTTTGTGCATATGATAATAAAAACCTTGAACTTGAACCTTGAACCTTCAATAGTTTCATACTATATAATCTAAAGTTGGTAACCTCTACCACTCAGATAACTGATTAGTTATGGTTTAGTTATGGTGGGTTAACCGACCACTGTCTCCCTGTGGTTAGTTATGGTTTAGTTATGATAGGTTAACCGACCACTGTCTCCCTGCGGTTAGTTATGGTTTAGTTATGGTGGGTTAACCGACCACTGTCTCCCTGTGGTTAGTTATGGTTTAGTTATGGTGGGTTAACCGACCACTGTCTCCCTGTGGTTAGTTATGGTTTAGTTATGATAGGTTAACCGACCACTGTCTCCCTGCGGTTAGTTATGGTTTAGTTATGGTGGGTTAACCGACCACTGTCTCCCTGCGGTTAGTTATGGTTTAGTTATGGTGGGTTAACCGACCACTGTCTCCCTGTGGTTAGTTATGGTTTAGTTATGATAGGTTAACCGACCACTGTCTCCCTGCGGTTAGTTATGGTTTAGTTATGGTAGGTTAACCGACCACCATCTCCCTGCGGTTAGTTATGGTTTAGTTATGGTGGGTTAACCGACCACTGTCTCCCTGCGGTTAGTTATGGTTAAGTTATGGTAGGGTTAACCGACCACCGTCTCCCTGCGGTTAGTTATGGTTTAGTTATGGTAGGTTAACCGACCACAGTCTCCCTGCGGTTAGTTATGGTTTAGTTATGGTAGGTTAACCGACCACCATCTCCCTGCGGTTAGTTATGGTTTAGTTATGGTAGGGTTAACCGACCACCATCTCCCTGCAGACATTTAATTTTGAAGTTTTGTAATTTTCTGTTCTGGTGAACCAACTTTCCCTCAACCTGCCTCGTCTACTTCTACTGTAGTTAGTGATTTCCTACGTTTCCCAGAATGCCTTTCAACAACCCCCATAGAACATGTCTGGACGTCCTTACTGAAAACACAACATGCCTTGCAGCTGCATTGCATTCTGGTCCATCTCGTCTACTGCATTGCATTCTGGTCTATCTCAGCTACTGCATTGCATTCTGGTCTATCCTGGTTACTGCATTGCATTCTGGTCTATCTCGGCTACTGCATTGCATTCTGGTCTATCTCAGCTACTGCATTGCATTCTGGTCTATCCTGGCTACTGCATTGCATTCTGGTCTATCTCGGCTACTGCATTGCATTCTGGTCTATCTCAGCTACTGCATTGCATTCTGGTCTATCTCGGCTACTGCATTGCATTCTGGTCTATCTCAGCTACTGCATTGCATTCTGGTCTATCCTGGCTACTGCATTGCATTCTGGTCTATCTCGGCCTCTACAGTACTTGCTTTATTCTTGTGTTGTTCTTATTCTTCTATGTTTATTGTTTATTGTTTATTGTTTATTGTTATGCACCAATCACCAAGACAAATTCCTCATATGTGAAAACATATTTGGCACTAAACCTGTTTCTGTTTCTGGTTCTGGTTTTGATTCTGATTGTGATACTGCATTGCATTCTGGTCTATCTTCCTACTGCATTGCATTCTGGTCTATCTACTGTCGGTGGAGAAATTGGTCTCTCTCTCTCCTCTGATGGATTTCTCCTGTATGATTGTTGATCGTCGGTCTAGAAAGAAGCCCTTGCTCTTTGATTCTGATTGGCTGACACCAAAACCTGACGGTTACCGTTGATGGTTTAGATCAGGAAACATTTTCTGATGTCAGACTGGAAAATATCTCAACGTGACGTCACGTCGTCTACGACTGGAGGAAGAACAATACAGAAACTAGATGGACCAGGAAGACAACAACACCAGAAGAACAGGTTAATAGATGTAACCTAGTTCTACATCATCAGAGGGGTCAAGGTTTATTCACACCAGGGATAGAAAGGAATATTCTGGGTTGTTATAATATTTTCAGTGTTTCTACAGTGAAGAAACTTGCTAATCTTTTCTTCTCAGTGAGTTGTAGTAAACACAGTCCTAAAGAAAATTACCTGTAATAATCAAGGTTTAGTAAGCACAACAATAACACACCATCCCTATAATATTCTCATAATATCCCTATAGGGGCTCATAATGTGTGTGTGGTACTCTATAGTGACTTTATGGTTCTTGTTGTCTCCTATGTGTCTCCAGTCAGGTGACTGTAGCTGTTGCTCCATGAAGGCAGCTTGTGTGAACTTGCCTGATGACAGAACAGAGGCTGGGCTCATGAGTCATGGAAAGATACAAAATACAAAAATATAATGAAACTAAAAAATATAAAATAAAATGAAATTTAAAAAAACAATAATGAAATAAAATAAAATAAACTAAAACTCCTCCGACACGCCGAGAGACAAGAACATAGAACAAAATAAAATAAGAAAAAGATAATAGTAAGTAGGAAAAGTAAGAAAATAGTAAGTAAGTATCACATATAAGTAAGTCTTTAAAAATGACGGTTAAAACACACCTGGTGACGTAGACTGCGTCAAGCCAGCCAGGGTTAACGAGGATTTGAACCGGAAGTAGGGTGATTTGCCTTCGACATAAAAGCATATATTTGTCACGTAGGGAAAAGGGTTTTGCTTTGTGTAGACTAGTAGTTCCCAATCCAGTCCTCAAGTACCTGAACCAATTAAGGCAGGGGTGTCGAACCATGTGCCATGGAGGGCCGAGAGTATGCAGGTTTTCGTTACAACCGAACACTACACCAGGTGATTCGACCGGTTATCACACCCTCAACCAGAGAGGAGGGACTCATCAGTGAAATCACCTGCTGTAGTCTTTGGTTGGAATGAAAGCCTGCATACACTCGGCCCTCCATGGCACATGGTTCGACACCCCTGAATTAAGGTATCATGAAAACCTCTAATTGATTCAGTTGTGCCTCAGTAGAGCTGGAGCTAAAACCTGCAGGACAGGGGGTCGTTGAGGACTGGATTGAGAACCACTGGTACAGAACAATAGAATTTACATCAATAGATTACATGTGGAGTGAAACTATAGGAGTAAAATGGATGGAGATGAGATTTTAATGTGTTACGATACATGGGATTTTCTGATGGAGTGGTTCATGAATGGGTAATTTAAAAGCAAAAATTTTATATTGATAATAATGACAATATCAATAAAAATAGCTCAACATACCAGAAAACTTGGATATCCACTATGTACAGAAAACTACTTTTGTTTTTAACCTGAATGCCTGTGGGCTCTAAAATGACAGCTTCAGGACCCAGTGGAAAATGGACTTTCCTCCAGGTAGCAGACATCCATCCAGTTAGTCTTTTGTAGGTTCTGTGTTCTTTTTGGCACTTTCTATTAGTCAAACGGTTTTATTGTGAAACGTGCTTACCGGAAGTCTTGTTGTTTGTTCCGTGTAACTTGACAGTGTAGCTTCCTGCTGTCAGACATGGGGATGGTTTATTCCGAGGTAGGAGCTTTTCTGCAAACACTTTCTAACTTTGAAGCTTTCCTCAGCGGGTTGATCAGTAATCCTCCAGATCATAATCTCACTTGATCCTGAATCTGGTCGGGATCGACTACTTCAGTGTGTTAATGTGAGTCCATGAACAGATGAAATTCACCTAAAGAGAACTACTGGATATTATATATTACATTTCTGAATCAACCAACATCTTTTTTCACTTTTGATTGGGTCTGATGTTTTATGACTTTCATGTTCTCCATGTTGAACTGTTGAAATGCGCTACATCAATAGTTTTACTTACTTACTTACCATAGGAATACCATAGGAATACCATAGGAATACTATAGGAATACTATAGGGAAGTGATAGTGATTTTTCATTCGGGGAGGTGAGGACTTCTTCATAAACTGTATATTGTCTAGTTCAACACCCGTCGTGTTTTACTGGGGAAACTAAACTGATAAACCAAAAAAAAAATTTATCGTCAAAGCATCAAATTCTTCCGTCCGCGTGCTTCAACATGCAGAAGGATTCATGGATCCACCTGTCAGATCCACGTCAGTCCGGGGAATAGGAAGCAGCTGCTGCTTCATTCCAACCTGTCAGGAATGAAATGTGGATCAATGTGTTTGATCAGCAGCCAGCTGATCAAATGATTGACAGCTGAATGTTGACAGCAGGGAACTGAAGTCCTGAAGCTTTGACCTCCTGGATCCTTGAATGAGGTCCAGGTGATCAAGTTTCTACGATAGTTGATCTGAACTTGTTAAACCAGATCTGATTCTCAACCTCCGACTGAAACCAGCAGCATTTACTCAGCCTAGTTAGCGGAAGTTAACCAGTTAACTAAGACAACCACTGGCTGACTAGCGGCTAGGTGGCTAGGCACGTCTGATACCAACTAAAACCAAGAGATTAAAATCACAGGAGACATTTTATACCTTGTGAGGGGAAAGGCTTGGTACAGTTACTGAACTACATTTCCCATGAAGCCTCTCTTCACTAAGGCGCGACCCCAAATGACGTGACCAGACCTCCTGCTGACTAAACTCTTCAACATGACCTTAAAGCGGCTAAAACAGTCCGAGCCAGGAAGTTGAGTCTTCCTCATACTGAAGGATGCTGGGTAACGCGTTTTACCACCAAAATGATATTTGAGGACTTAAGCTGCACTTGTGAATGCATGGATCTAAATATTGATCATCAACAGCCAGTGTGATTGATTGATTGATTGATTGATTGACCCCACAGTGTAGCAGTGATTGAACTTGATATGGAGGATTGGGTGCGTTTGATTTGTTGATCCAAGCTTCCTGACAGAAGAACAAGAATAAAAGCACTGGGATGAAACGAATCAGACAAATCTGTTTGACTAGCTTAATGTGTGTGTGTGTGTGTGTGTGTGTGTGTGTTTATATGCAGTGTGTGTGTGTAGTTTGCACGTGTGTCTACAGTTTCTGTGACAAAGATAAACTATCTGAGTGTGGTTTTGTGTACAAAGTGTGTCTACAATGTGTGTATGTTTGCTGTGTGTGTGTGTGTGTGTGTGTGTGTGTGCAGGGTGTGTCAGCAGTGTGAGGTGAGGCTGGTATGACCTGTTCCTCAACACACAATACAGCTTAGTTGTGTGTGTGTGTGTGTGTGTGTGTGTGTGTGTGTGTGTGTGTGTAATATAACCAGGGTGGTTCTCCATGGTACCACAGTAGAGCCTGTTAGAACGTATGAAATGTTCCAGCTGGTCAGAGAACTCCTCTCCTCTCCTCCTCCTCTCCTCTCCTCTTCCTCTTCCTCCTCCAGCCGGCCTGTCAATCAGCCTATGACGGTGATCTTCATCGGTTGTATCATCATCTGAAGGACGACCCCAAGAACCTCAACGTCCAAGATGGAAACAACGGAGACACGCCCCTCATTGCTGCCTGTCGCCGTGGCAACGTGAGGGTGGTCCAGTACCTGATGGACAACCGGGCAGACGTCACCTTAACGAACAAGGTAGCTTCACGTCGCTAGTATCTCTACTTAGAAAAGGTAGAAAAAACTGCCTGTCTGTCTGCCTGTCTGTCTGCCTGTCTGTCTGTCTGCCTGTCTGTCTATCTGCCTGTCTGTCTATCTATCTGTCTGTCTCTCTCTCTACCTGTCTCTGTCTACCTTTCTGTCTACCTGTCTACCTGTCTGTCTACCTTTCTGTCTACCTGTCTGTCTATCTGTCTGTTTGTCTATCTATCTACCTGTCTACCTGTCTATCTATCTACCTGTCTGTCTCTCTGTCTGTCTACCTGTCTGTCTATCTATCTGCCTGTCTACCTGCCTGTCTACCTGTCTGTCTGTCTACCTGTCTACCTGTCTGTCTACCTGCCTGTCTACCTGTCTACCTGTCTGTCTACCTGCCTGTCTACCTGTCTACCTGTCTGTCTGTCTGTCTGTCTGTCTGTCTACCAGAAACAGAGGTCCTGTCTCCACTATGCGTCCAGGAGAACGCTCTCCCTGCTGGATTACCTGATGATCTGCATCCTGATGCCCATCCTGCTGCTGGGATACTTCATACTGGTACTGCACCAGAACACAGTAGAGTACAGTAGAGTACAGTAGAACTATTGGATTGGATTATGATGATTACTATCCTTATGCCAGTGCTGCTCTTGATACAGGTAGCAATCCAACAGAGTCCAGTAGAGTTGAGTAGACATGAATAGAATAGAGCAGAACAGAACAGGTTTCTACTCATGCTGTGCATCCAATAGACTCCAGTAGAACAGAATAGAGCAGGTTTCTACTCATGCTGTTCATCCAATAGACTCCAGTAGAACAGAATAGAGCAGGTTTCTACTCATGCTGTTCATCCAATAGACTCCAGTAGAACAGAATAGAGCAGGTTTCTACTCTCTCCAGTGCTCCAGTGTTTGTCTCTGCAGGAGGAGAAGCAGAGGAAGAACGTGAGTCTGATGAAGACGATGCTGAACGGTGAGGTGAAGATCAACGCTGTCGACTACGTGAGTCTGTAGAGCTGATTTGGTACTACTAATACTAACACTACTACTACTACTACTACTACTACTAATACTAATAATACTAATAATAATAATATTAATAGTACTACTAATACTACTAGTACTACTAATACTAACACTACTACTACTACTACTACTACTAGTACTACTACTACTACTAACACTAGTACTACTAATACTACTACTATTAACACTACTACTACTAACTATAATACCTGATAGATGCGTGTCTCAACTTATTGACTCACTTCATATTTCACTTGTTTCTTCAGTATAGAAACGAATGTTGGAAGGTGAACAGCGACACCTAGTGGTGAAACTATAAACATTTAAAAGCTAAAACGAATTCATCTTAATTTAACACCTTTAACTTCTCAAGATGAAGCACCACGCGACCAGCTGCTCTGAGCTAAATAGTTATTATTATTATTATATTATCATTATTATTATTATTATTATCATTATATTATCATTATATTATCATTAGTATTATTATTGTTATCATCATTATTACCATTATTACTATTATTATTATTGTCTTTCAAGCTGAAGCATGAATATAATGAAATATTTCAATATTATATATTATTATATATATTGTCTGCATGTTACAGAAGGGGAACACAGGTCTTCATTATGCTTGTCAGAGGAAAAGCCATCGACTGGTTCTTCTGCTGCTGGAGAAAAATGCTGACGCCATGATAAAGAATAAGGTACATATCATCATCATCATCATCTGAGTGATGATGTCACGAGTTTGAATCCTAGATCGCGTCACGTCTCCCATCTGTCCTGTCTCACTTCCAGGATGGTGAGACAGCGCTGGACATCGCCACCAGACTCAAGTTCAAGAAGATCATCACCATGCTGAAGAAGACACACTGACAGACAGACAGACAGACGGGTAGAATAACTGACAGATAGGTAGCGAGACAGACAGGTAGAATAACTGACAGACAGGTAGAGAGACAGACAGACAGACAGGTAGAATAACTGACAGACAGGTAGAGAGACAGACAGACAGGTAGACAGACAGGTAGGGGTCTAATATCATCATGTACATTTAAATTCATGTCAAGAAAAAAAACCTTTCAGCTGAATTTGGATCAGTGACAGTATCTGATCATTTATTGGACAGGTGAGGTCATGTGACAGTAATGTGAAGCGACAGTATCTGATCATTTATTGGACAGGTGAGGTCATGTGACAGTAATGTGAAGCGACAGTATCTGATCATTTATTGGACAGGTGAGGTCATGTGACAGTAATGGGAATATAACTCACTTCAACAAGCTTTTCTTCTGCTGTCCAACATCTCAAACACTACATGTTAAAACTCCACTTTTGTTATTTATCTGACAAATGCGTCTCCATCACTACTCATTCATCATTCCTCTTTTTCAACACTGAGGAGTTTTTACCAAAATGAAAAATAAAGAATAAATGATGAAAAAAATATTCCATATTGTCTGTTTTTCCCTGCGAAAACAAAGGAAGAAACAAGGAGAGGACCGTGACGCCGTTAACCAGCCGGAGAGGGAACTGACGTTTGATGTTTGAGGGGAAGAAGAAGGGAAGGGAAGAAAGGATGAGAACAAAAGTAATAGAACGAGGAGAGTAACTAATTACTGCTCCCAGGGAGTAAAAGTAAAGTAATCACATCTTGTTTCACATCAGATTTTAAAAAACAGCCTCCGATGGTTGGTCACTAACTAACTAACCAGCCAGCTAGACGTTTAGAACAGGACTCCAACCATTGGTTGGTTACCAGTAGAGGAGACTAACTAACCGGCTTACTGGTTTTAACCCGTAGGCCTCACTTATTAAAACATCATTTGATTTGAAGTTCATTGATTATCTAAAAGCAGATCAGATCTGTCACGTCGGCCAATCAGAGACACGAGCAACAGAAGATCAGAGGAAATCAATTTACCACAGAAATCTTAAAAAAAAAATCACAATTCCGATTTGATCATCAGCAGTTGGTTCAGGCTCCATCATTACTGATGGATTCAAAACTTCCTGCCTGGAAATGTTTTCAGATTCCAAGACCACAGGAACCCAATACAGTACACACACACACACACACAGACACACACACACAGTCTAGCGGTGTAGCTCCCTCATGCTGACAGGGTGTTTCTATTGTGTCTGGTTAAGAAAACTAAAGGTTAAAATATTAACAGATGTTGAAACCGTGCGCGCACCTGCGCGCACGGTTTTCACACACACACACACACACACATACACACTCTAGCGGTGTAGCTGCAGTAGTCTCAGGATGTCGGGGAACATCTCCTGCGGGGCGTCCAAACCCCAGATGAAGTCCAGATGCTCCCAGTGTTCAATGTGCTTATGGAAGACCAGGTTGGATACCTAGAGACAGACAGACAGACAGACAGACAGACAGAGACAGACAGACAGACAGGTTTTATGGTACAAGTTCATCATGTGACTAATTGTTTTCCTGGTTGCCCCGTCGCTCAGAGGCCCCTGCGGCCGATCTACACGGTCACAGCTCTTCTCTGTTCTGGCCCCACAGTGGTGGAATAAACTCCCTACTGATGTGAGGACAGCAGAGTCGCTGCCCATCTTCCACCGCAGACTGAAAACCCACCTCTTCCAGAAACACTACCCTGACCCTTCCTCTTCCAGAAACACTACCGTGACCCTTCCTCTTCAAGAGACACTACCCTGACCCTTCCTCTTCAAGAAACACTACCCTGACCCTTCCTCTTCAAGAGACACTACCCTGACCCTTCCTCTTCAAGAAACACTACCTTGACCCTTCCTCTTCAAGAAACACTACCGTGACCCTTCCTCTTCAAGAAACACTAGCCTGACCCTTCCTCTTCAAGAAACACTACCCTGACCCTTCCTCTTCAAGAGACACTAGCCTGACCCTTCCTCTTCCAGAAACACTACCCTGACCCTTCATCTTCAAGAAACACTACCCTGACCCTTCCTCTTCTAGAAACAATACCCTGACCCTTCCTCTTCAAGAAACACTACCCTGACTCTTCCTCTTCAAGAAACGCTACCCTGACCCTTCCTCTTCCAGAAACGCTACCCTGACCCTTCCTCTTCAAGAGACACTACCCTGACCCTTCCTCTTCAAGAAACACTACCCTGACCCTTCCTCTTCTAGAAACGCTACCCTGACCCTTCCTCTTCTAGAAACGCTACCCTGACTCTTCCTCTTCAAGAAAGACTACCCTGACCCTTCCTCTTCAAGAAACACTACCCTGACCCTTCCTCTTCAAGAACCGCTACCCTGACCCTTCCTCTTCCAGAAACGCTACCCTGACCCTTCATCTTCAAGAAACGCTACCCTGATCCTTCCTCTTCAAGAGACACTACCCTGACCCTTCCTCTTCAAGAAACGCTACCCTGACCCTTCCTCTTCCAGAAACGCTACCTTGACCCTTCCTCTTCAAGAAACGCTACCCTGACCCTTCCTCTTCCAGAAACGCTACCCTGACCCTTCCTCTTCAAGAAACGCTACCCTGACCCTTCCTCTTCAAGAAACGCTACCCGTGACCCTTCCTCTTCAAGAAACGCTACCCGTGACCCTTCCTCTTCAAGAAACACTACCCTGACCCTTCCTCTTCAAGAGACACTACCCTGACCCTTCCTCTTCAAGAGACACTACCCTGACCCTTCATCTTCAAGAAACACTACCCTGACCCTTCCTCTTCAAGAACCACTACCCTGACCCTTCCTCTTCAAGAAACACTACCCTGACCCTTCCTCTTCCAGAAACACTACCCTGACCCTTCCTCTTCAAGAAACACTACCCTGACCCTTCCTCTTCAGGAAACACTACCCTGACCCTTCCTCTTCAAGAACCACTACCCTGACCCTTCCTCTTCAAGAACCACTACCGTGACCCTTCCTCTTCAAGAAACACTACCCTGACCCTTCCTCTTCAGGAAACACTACCCTGACCCTTCCTCTTCCAGAAACACTACCCTGACCCTTCCTCTTCAAGAAACACTACCCTGACCCTTCCTCTTCAGGAAACACTACCCTGACCCTTCCTCTTCCAGAAACACTACCCTGACCCTTCCTCTTCAGGAAACACTACCCTGACCCTTCCTCTTCCAGAAACACTACACTGACCCTTCCTCTTCAGGAAACACTACCCTGACCCTTCATCTTCAAGAAACACTATCGTGACCCTTCCTCTTCAAGAAC
>JAXDDX010000272.1:262500-377118 GCA_034670405.1 Hoplostethus atlanticus
CAGTAATTCCAGTCCACACACACACACACACACACACACACACACACACACACACACAGGCGTGTCTACCTGCAGGTGTGTGTTTGATGCCGTGTGGGATCCTGTTGACGGTCAGGATGTAGCCGTCCTCCGTCGCCACCTCATGTTCCTCTGCTGGGTAACCCCACCGACGGATGATCTCTGTCTGCAACACACACACACACACACACACACACACACACACACACACACAGGTTGTAACCAGGTCACATGACCATCAGCTCACCATCAGATACGGCGGTCATTACACTTTAATAAACTTTACGACTGTATGACAGTGGTACAGGTTCTGGTTTGGATCATGTTGTTCCACAGAGTGCTTTTATTTTGAAAGAGGAGCAGAGGGAAAGGCCACGCCACGCGGTGGAGCAGCTTTCAGAGGAAGCTCCCTCCAGGTCACAGGTCGGTTACACATTCACTTCCTCATCACCAGTTTCTCTACTGGTCTTTGGATTCAACCTGAGGACCTTCTGGTCGTCATGACAACCGACCTGTCACACACTGCAGAGAATGACTTTTACTGTGTGTGTGTGTGTGAGTCATGTTTCTATGGGGGTCAAGGGTTAGCATGTGCACACACACGTGACGTCCCATGACTAGTGTTTGCTGCAGCAGGGTCCAACTCCGCCCCCTCACGATGTCATCCATGTCATCTGTAAATGGCTGCATTTATTTATATAACTCTTTTATCCAAAGGGCTTTACAACACACACTCACACCGACGGCAGTGGGCTACCATGCAAGGTGCTGCCTGACCACCGGGGGCAGTGTGGGGTTCAGTGTCTCTACCACTGAGCAACATGCTATCATTGGATCATGCTAACAGGCACGAATAAAGAGAAGCTGGAGGCATGTTAGCATGTTAGCATGTTAACATGTTAGCCGTAGCCTGCTAGCACCTGGACGGTTTTTATACACAGGGGGTGGACAAAATAACGGAAACACCACATGAAAAAGGACTTTAACTTTGAAGTAACTAGATCATAACTACACGATGCCAGTTAGCAAGATGTCGGCTTTTATATGAGTTTTCAAAGGCAAAAAAATGAGGCAACTACAAAAACGTTCACAATATAATATTATGGCATTAAAAAAAATCACATCCAATCAACTTTGGAAAGTGTTTAGGTCTGACGCAACGCTACGACGGTTAACACAGCAACGTTGGTGGAAAGGTCTGGTGCTGGTCGGTTAACTGGACCTTCATGGAAACCAGATTTCCACCTCCTTCATCCCTCAAAGATGTTAGATAAAGGTGTGATGTCCCACTGCACCGCTGGTCTGATTTGCTGGTTTGATGTTGTCAGGTTTCTGTCTGGAGGAGGTTTTTACCCAGAGATCCTCTCAGTAACATGATGACTACAACACGGAGCGCTTCACTTTAACCTCCAAACGTCTCCTGACCAGAAGTCATCAGTTGGTTTTGTAATATGAGTGAAGTTTCCTTTTGAATCAAAGACGTCTTTATTTGTCGTCCATGTGATGGAAAAACACTGTTAGGGAAGTTCTGCTTGTTAGTAGAGTGGAGATGGTTCCTCTGGTCTGAACTGTTCTAGTATCTGGTTGGTTCAGGTTCAGGTTCACACCGACCAATCACAAGCCAGCCAGAAGTCCCATGACTCCCCAGCAGACGAACGAACCACCACAGTTCTCTTCTACCCATAATGCCTTGTGTTCTGGGGTGGTTTCCTGTAGCTGGTTGGACCACCACAGTTCTCTTGTTAGAGGACTCCGACTGCATACGGTGTCAGTGTCTTGCTCCACCCACTGACCGTTTCACAGGACGTTGGGCAACTCTGATGATTGCCCAAATAGTTGCCTCAGTGTTGTTTTGTGTGTGTGTGTGTGTGTGTGTGTGTGTGCTCACCATGTTCATGTGGACCTCGGGGTCCAGGTCCGTCTGCAGGCGGAGGGATCGCTTGTCGATCCCGGCCGGTCCGTAGTGACCTGGTAGGACAGAAGATCTGCCGCCGTGCGCGACGCCGGCGAGCGCTAACACCCACACCGCAACACACAGCATGCTGGACCTGAAACACACACACACACACAGCCAGGACGTCACCTTCCCTCCTCGTTGCTCACAAGCTAATCAATACTACCTTGACCAAAGGCTGATCTGTCACCACAAGACAGACAGGCAGACAGACAGACAGACAGGCAGACAGGCAGACAGACAGGCAGGCAGACAGACAGACAGACAGACAGGCAGACAGACAGGCAGACAGACAGACAGACAGGCAGACAGACTCGTACTGAAGCTACCTTTTCTCCAGATCAGGAGAAAACTCCACCCCGTGCTTTACTCCTTTACTCCTTCACCTCTTTACTCCTTTACTCCTTCACCTCTTTACTCCTTCACCTCTTTACTCCTTCACCTCACAGGGGGCGTGGCCTGTCTTTAGGCTTTAGGTCACATACCCAGATTCCAGTTGATTCCAGTCTCTGGTTTCTAGTGGCTTTATTTCACTCTATGGTATTTTTTCATCTCCTATGGTATTAGATAGTTTATGGTATTAGATAGTATATAGATACTATAGTATCTATATACTATATATACATTTTATATAGCATATATATTATATATACTATAGGGCAGTTTTATTACAGGAGAACTAAAGTATTTCTACAACCCAACAGAGAATTTATTGATGTATTATCATTAGTTGGTTAACTAGTTAACTAGTAATCTATAGAACAACCACAGCAGCATCATAGTGAAGGATCAGATCAGACAGAGTAGTTTGGGATTTGTCTCGTTGTGTTGATTTTAACACACACACGCGCGCGCACATGCACACACACACACAGTATCTGTACAGTAGTTAAAGACGTCTATAACTGTAATAGTAATGGTAACCAGGTCAGACTCACCAGATCCTGCAGCTCTCTACTGATCCGACTTTTCTTTAACTGACGGAAAAGGAAGAGAGAGAGCTGATGTGACGTCAGAAGGACCTCCTTCCCTGATTGGTTAAAAGGGGTTCGGTTACTTAACACATTGTTTGCCACGATAATCAGACACAAAGCCGATAATGAATCATTCATTACAGAGATCAATCACTGAAGCCAAAGGAAACGTCTCAGTGAAGGGTTGAGTCTCAAAC
This sequence comes from Hoplostethus atlanticus, assembly GCA_034670405.1. Lineage (NCBI taxonomy): Eukaryota > Metazoa > Chordata > Actinopteri > Trachichthyiformes > Trachichthyidae > Hoplostethus > Hoplostethus atlanticus. The sequence goes on from JAXDDX010000272.1 coordinate 265,644, forward strand.
AAACAAACAAACAAACAAACAAACAAAACTATTTAGTGTTTTTCATTTTTATTGTTATTAATCAATCATTTTATTTTATGCTGCATATGAATATTTCGTTATTTGTAGGAGGGAAGTGAAAGATATTCATTTTCTTCCATTTATGGGGCTGCAGAGTGCTGTCAAGTTACCTTGAGTTAACCAGAACAAGACCGGAAATTAAGGAATTTGCCTTCAAAAAAACAATATCGACTTTGTAAACCAGTATTTGTAAACTGTAAACCAGAAATTAAAATGCTCATTGGAATCATTAGATGAAATAGATTCAGGATTAGATGAAACAAAACCATGGCTCCTTATAGATGGAGTTGAGGATAAAACTAATAACTAACTAAAGTCATACCAGGAAACAAGGACAGATCTCTAGAAATCCATTTTAAATCACAGCTGGGATCCAAACCAGAAGACACTTGAAATTAACATTTTAATCTAACACCATCCAGCCACTCTTGCAGAGAAACAACCAACTGGTCACTCCATGTGCTAGATTACTTGCTCGTGAAGAAAGATTATTTTGTCGTGGTCGTGACCGGAAGTAATATATGAGCCTCAGTAAGACTTTTATTGTAGACTTTATAACCGGATGTTATATATGTATTCCATCTAACTTGACTGTGGTTGGCTCCTAGTATGGCGACGGAACCCCGGAAGTGTTTATGGTCGGCCAACATTCGGAGGAGGCGTGTTTGACTTCTAGTAGTGAAATAACACTTAGTTTTAGCGAGTCTGTTGTTTCGTGACAAAATGTCTCGGGTGTTGATAGTCGGAGCAGGACTGACGGGGAGTTTATGCGCATGTCTGTTGAGGAGGGAAATGAAGAATAAAGTTAAAATAGTGGTCTGGGACAAGGCGAGGGGCTCAGGTGAGAGAGAGAGAGAGAGAGAGAGAGAGAGAGAGAGAGAGAGAGAGAGAGAGAGAGAGAGAGAGAGAGAGAGAGAGAGAGAGAGAGAGAGAGAGAGAGAGAGAGAGAGAGAGAGAGAGAGAGAGAGAGAGAGAGAGAGAGAGAGAGAGAGACAGACTACTGATACTACTGATACTACTCTGTCTCTCTACCTGTCCGTCTCTAGGTGGTAGGATGTCTACCAGTAGGAGTCCTGATAATTCGTCTCATTCAGCTGACCTGGGAGCTCAGTACATCACCGCCACCGAGTCCTACAGCCACGCCCACCACAGGTAGGGGCGGTCCTTCTGTCTGTATTGGTCTGTAGTGGTCTATTCTGGGCTGACTAGTTTGTAGTCCGAGTCCAAGTTGATGTCACCACAGCATTATCAATGGTGATGGCCAGGTCTCGGTGCGGACAGCCCTTCCCCGGGAGGAACATCAGCTCAGTCTTGTCCAGGTTGAGCTTCAGGTGGTGCATCGACATCCACTCCGAGATGTCTGCCAGACATGCAGCAATGCTGCCTCCACTTGTGTGTCAGAGGGGGGAAATGACAGGATCAGCTGGGTGTCATCTGCATAGCAGTGGTAGGAAAAGTCGTGTGAATGGATAACAGAACCAAGAGATGTTGTGTAGAGGGAAAAAAGAAGAGGACCTAGAACCAAGCCTTGAGGAACCCCAGTAGTGAGCCTGCGTGGTTCTGACATAGACCCTCTCAGCGTCACCTGGTAGGAGCGATCCGTTAGGTAGGATGCAAACATGGAGAGTGCAGAGCCTGAGACACCCATCCCCTCAAGGGTGGAGAGGAGGATCTGGTGGTTCACCGTGTCAAACGCTGCAGACAGGTCCAGGAGTATCAGGACAGAGGAGAGAGAGTTCGCTCTAGCGGCATGGAGCGACTCCGTCACTGCCAGGAGGGCAGTCTCGGTCGAGTGACCCACCTTGAACCCAGACTGGTGGGGATCCAAGAGGTTGTTCTGGTGGAGGTACAAGGACAGTTGATTGAAGACAGCACGTTCAAAAGTTTTTGATAGGAAGGGTAGAAGGGAAACCGGTCTGTAGTTCTTGACCTCAGAGGGGTCAAGTGTTGGTTTCTTCAGAAGGGGGGTGACTCTGGCAGTCTTGAAAGCAGAGGGAAAGCATCCAGACACCAGAGACGTGTTGATGAGGTGGGTCAGGAAGGGAAGGAGTTCAGGTGCAGTAGACTGAAGCAGAGTGGATGGGACCGGGTCAAGGGAGCATGTGGTGGGGCGGCTAGATGTAACCAGGTGAAGGACCTCGTCTGGGGATAGGGAGGGATATACTGGTCTGTAGTAGTCTATACTAGTCTGTACTGGTCTATACTGGTCTGTAGTGGTCTGACTAGTCTGTCTGTAGCTTCTATGAGGAGCTGCTGTCTCTCGGCGTCCTGAAGCCTCTGGAGGCTCCAGTTGAAGGTCTGAAGCACCAAGATGGCAGCCGCCACTACATGACGCCACTGGGCATGTCGTCTGTCATCAAACACTACCTCACAGAGTCAGGTAACACCTGTCTGTCTGTCTGTCTGTCTGTCTGTCTAGACGTGGTTAATTTGTGTCTGTTTCTGTGTACATGTAGCTTGTTAGCTAGCTAACCATAGTATCTGGTCAGCTAACCATCACTGTCTTGTTGTGAACACATCTGGTTAGCACACTAGCTAACGTATCTAGTAGAAGCTAGCGTTAGCAGTGGCTAGTAGTCCCATGTTAACAGTAACTAAACTAGCTTGCTGGCTAGTTAGCTAGCTAACGTATCTAGTAGCAGCTAGCGTTAGCAGTGGCTAGTAGTCCCATGTTAACAGTAACTAAACTAGCCTGCTGGCTAGTTAGCTAGCTACCAGTTAGTTCAGGTTAACTAGCTGACTCTTCTCCAGCTCCAACTCAGAGTGTTTTGGAGTAGAGACTAGGGCTAAAGACAAGACAGTTTACTGAGTCACAGTAACCTACATTTGGAGACAAATCTACCTGATCACACTGATCACTTTTACTGAGAACGTTACTGGATGATCTACAGACACACCACAACAACCTGGTTCAGATAGTCAACTGGTTCTAGACTGGTTCTTTTAATTCAAATCATCAAGACTGAATGATCTCTCTCTCTCGCTCTCAGGAGCTGATTTGTTGTTCGAGCGTCATGTGACTGGCCTCTACCGCCGAGGTGCATCGTGGGAGGTGCACAGGAAGTTGGGCGAGTGTGAGGAGTTTGATGCTGTCGTCTTGACGATGCCGGTTCCCCAGATACTAGAGCTGCAGGGAGACCTGGGAGACAGTGAGAGAGACACACACACACGCACACGCGCACACGCACACGCACACACACACACACACACCACTTCATCCATCACAGGGTCATTGCAATTGTGCAATTGTTGTGTGTGTGTTTCAGAGTGTGTATGTGTGTGTGTTTCAATGTGTGTGTGTGTGTGTGTGTGTTTGTGTGTGTTTCAGAGTGTGTATGTGTGTGTGTTTCAATGTGTGTGTCCCAGTATGATGTCATTGTCTCCAGGGTGCAGTACTGTTATCCTGCCACCTGGGGGCAGTATTAGCTGTGAGGAGTAAAATTCACTTTTTCATATTTTCTTTAATGTGTAATTGATGCATTTTGTTTTACTGTATCAAGTCCTACTGCTGCTGCGATGACTAGGGGACATTAACCAACCTAAACCAACCTAAACTAACCTAACCTTAATCCCTATAATAGCTTCCCTGAAGTGTTAGTTAGTCTATTAACTGTCAGTATGAGTATAATACAATATATATAATGTTATATATGTGTGTGTCTCTCTCACAGTATATAATGTCATATATATATATATATATATATATACTCATACTGGTAAATATATATATAACATATATAAATATATACATTATAGATATATAAATCAGTCTGTAATTCACCATGAAGCACAACAGACACACAATCTTACCCTGGATCAGTTAATCACTAACCTCATGTCTGATTGGTTGATAGTTAACATGCATTTCTTAGAAGCTGTGGACGTGTGTGTGTGTGTGTGTGTGTGTGTGTGTGTGTGTGGTCAAACTGGCGTCAGCCCCTCTACTGTGTGTCTGAGATGATGTCATCTTCAGACAATCTGATTGGCTGACGGAGACAGCGCCCATTTCCTCCCTGCTGACACACACACACACACACACACTTTCACAGACGTACTCACGCGCGCACGCACACACACACACTCTGCGTCCTCAGGGAGGAACCGTCGTCCTGCACACCATCACATGTGAAGAATGATCCAGGTTATTATTAGGTGTGTGTGTGTGTGTGTGTGTGTGTGTGTGTGTGTATCTGCAGCATTTAGCTGCAGTTTTCTGAAGCAGATGTTAAAACAACGTTGCATTATAATAATTCTAAAAAAGATTTTTTTTTAAATTAAATGAAAATTAAATTGATTCAAAAATAAATAAAATGTGTCGATGTTTTTTGGCTAATATTCTACAGTTACACACTTCCTGTCTGTCTGTCTGTCTGTCTGTCTGTCTGTCTGTCTCTCTCTCTTCCTGTCTGTCTGTCTGTCTCTCTCTGTCTCTCTCTCTTCCTGTCTGTCTGTCTGTCTGTCTGTCTGTCTCTCTCTCTTCCTGTCTGTCTCTCTGTCTGTCTGTCTCTCTCTTCCTGTCTGTCTCTCAGTGCTGAGTGTGTCCCAGAGGAAGCAGTTAGACGGGGTTGTGTATTCGTCTCGTTTTGCGTTGGCGTTGTTCTTCGGTCCCAGCGTCGTCCTCCATCTTCCCTGGGCGGCGCGCTACGTCTCCGACAACGCCTGCATCCGCTACGTCGCCGTGGACAACCACAAACGCAACGCAGGTGTGTCTACCTGTCTGTCTGTCTGTCTACCTGTCTGTCTCTCTCTTTCCCCTGCATTCACCTGCTGGGTGATCAGGTTGGACGGGGATCTGGTCTGATCTGCAGTTTGATTCCATATTGATTTATTGATCAATACTAGACCAGTTGTTTGGGAAGAACTGAACCCCAATAATCTCATTGGTTGAGTTAAACCTTAATGGGTGGAGCCAAAGAACCACCATTTTTTACAGTGCAAGTTAGCTACCTAGCTAGCTATTGGCTAGTTGGAACTTGGAAGGTCAGCTAGGCTAACTAGCTAACCTAGATAACGTGTATGGCTGGTTAGTAGCAGAGCCCTAGGCTAGGCTCCACCCACTGAGGTTTAACTTAACCAATCAGATTACTTCCTCCAGAGCAGCCCCACCCCCCAACAAGGTGGAAATGCAGCAAGTCTCCAATCCATATATTGTAACGTGTGTGTGTCTCTGTGCGTGTGCGTGTGTGTGTGTGTATATATATGTGTGTGTGTGTGTGTGTGTGTGCAGAGTCTCCAGGCCGCGGCCCATCCCTCGTCGTCCACACCAGCGTTCCCTTCGGCCTGCAGCACCTGGACAGAGACAAGGAGGACGTCCAGCCAATCATCTTACAGGAACTCAACAAGCTACTTCCTGGTCTGCCTCAGCCAATCAGCATCAAGTGTCAGAAGTGGCGGTACTCCCAGGTGAGCTGAACACATCACCTGGGCGGCTGTGGCTCAGGGGGTAGAGCGGGTCGTCCGCTAATCAGAAGATCGGTGGTTCGATCCCAGGCTCCTCCAATCCGCATGTCGAAGTGTCCTTGGGCAAGACACTGAACCCCAAATTGCTCCCGAAGCTGCGCCTTCGGTGTGTGAATGTGTATGAATGGTTAGATTCCCCTGATGTGCAGGTTGGCACCTTACATGGTAGCGCCTTGCCATCAGTGTATGAATGTGTGTGAATGGGGTGAATGTGAATGTAGTGTAAAGCGCTTTGAGTGGTCGGAAAAGACTAGAAAAGCGCTATATAAGTACAGTCCATTTACCATTTACCATCTGTCATTTCACTACAGCAACATGTTCCAGCTCATAACTCACATACCCAGAATGCCGTTGGAGGCTGAATTGGACTACGACACCAGTGATGTCACTGTGATGTCACCGTCTGTGAGGGATTGAACAGAAATCAGAGTTTAGAGGTCAGACGCTTAAATAAATGTTTAAAATCTGTCCTGCTTTCAGTTTACCGACCTGCCTGCACAGTTTAGACTGCAGCTGTGTGTGTGTGTGTGTGTGTGTGTGTGTGTGTGTGTCTGAAGTGTTTCATCCTGTTTACTGCTTGTTGTCTTGTTGAGGGAAATGTGGAATAGTCAGTTTGTCGTTTCAGTCATGACGTGGCTTCAAGAAATCTGAATTGGAAAGAAAACAATATTTTTGATATTCAGATGCCTGGGTTCAAACCCCCAGCCTGCTGAAGGGTCCTTGAGCAAGACACTGACCTCTGACCTCAAGAGAAGAGACAGAAGAGACATTTCCCTCCAGAATAAATCTTTATGTTAGTATTTAAATCATCAGACAGTTTCCCTCAAACCTCTTCAGTTTTGAGTTCCCAGGATTATTATTATTATTATTATTAACATTATTATTATTATCATTATTATTATTATCATTATTATTATTATCATCATAATTATTATTATTAACATCATTATTATTATTATTAACATTATGATGATTATTATCATTATTATCATTATTATTATTATCATCATTATTATTATTATTATTAACATTATTATTATTATTAATAACATTATTATCATTATTATTATTATTATTAATAACAGGATGGAAGTTAAATTACAGACATAAAACACATTCTGGTCCATCTCGGCTACCGCATTGCATTCTGGTCCATCTCGGCTACCGCATTGCATTCTGGTTTACTGTAGCAAACTGGAACTATTTCAACGTGACGTCACGTGGTTACGCTACGAGAGGAACACCACCATGTTTTAGTGTTGAGTTTTCCTTTCAACATATTGATCGTCTATCATCTGTCAAACCTGATCATTTCCCAGCATGCCGTGCTTTTCTGGATGAACGCTGATGGAGCTGCTGATGTTTAGAACCTCGCTGCTGTAAACACACACACACACACACACACACACACACACACACACACACACACACACACACACACACACACACACACACACACACACACACACACAGTTCCAGAGGGCCCTCGTCTGTGGTTGCAGCCTCCCACACAGATGTTCCTTCACCTCTGCCCTACTGAGTGTGTGTGTGTGTGTGTGTGTGTGTGTGTGTGTGTGTGTGTGTGTGTGTGTGTGTGTGTGTGTGTGTGTGTGTGTGTGTGTTCTGGGAAGCATCTAGAAGCATCCTGTAGTTTACAGGCTGCTGGGTGCCAAGTGATTAGAGGGACTGGCGTGTAACAGAGAGGCTGCAGGTTCGATCCCCCACAGCTGGTTCTATTACTTTACTGATTCCTCCCTGTTAGCAGTAACTAGTTACTCTACTGGTTCTATTACTTTACTGATTCCTCCCTGGCAGCAGTAACTAGTTACTCTACTGGTTCTATTACTTTACTGATTCCTCCCTGGCAGCAGTAACTAGTTACTCTACTGGTTCTATTACTTTACTCATTCCTCCCTGGCAGCAGTAACTAGTTACTCTACTGGTTCTATTACTTTACTCATTCCTCCCTGGCAGCAGTAACTAGTTACTCTACTGGTTCTATTACTTTACTGATTCCTCCCTGGCAGCAGTAACTAGTTACTCTACTGGTTCTATTACTTTACTGATTCCTCCCTGGCAGCAGTAACTAGTTACTCTACTGGTTCTATTACTTTACTCATTCCTCCCTGGCAGCAGTAACTAGTTACTCTACTGGTTCTATTACTTTACTCATTCCTCCATGGCAGCAGTAACTAGTTACTCTACTGGTTCTATTACTTTACTCATTCCTCCCTGGCAGCAGTAACTAGTTACTCTACTGGTTCTATTACTTTACTCATTCCTCCCTGGAGAGTATGACCTACGGTTCTATTACTATATTCCCCCTGGCAGAGTAACTGTACACGGTTTTTACTTTGATTCCTCCTGGCGGGAGGTAAACTGTTCCATGTCTTTCTTTGACGATTCTCCTCACAGTATGTTACCTCTGGTTTATGTCTTAGACCTCCTGGAGAGTAACTAGACCTAGGTATTACTTTTGTTCTTCACCTAGTCCTCTGAAGGACAGTTCCTTTGATATCATCAGGTACTTCACAGTTATTCGTATACTTCACCGGAGGAACAGTAGTGTATGACGTTACCCAACAGTACTAACAGGTATTCAGCGTGTTCCTTGACGTTATTCGAACAGGTTACCTTGACCGTAGCTTCAGACTTGCCTGCAGTAACAGTTACCTTCAGTCCGGGTTCTTGACTGTTAGCCTCAGCCGGTACCTTCAGATCACGTTCACTTCGACCGGTTGCTTCAGACCAGGTTACTTCAGATCTGAGTTACCTTCAGACGGTTAGCTTCAGAGAGGTGTACTCAGACCGGTTAGTTCAGGACGGTTAGCCTTCAGGACCAGGTACGTTAGACGGTTACTTCAGACGGTAGGCTTCAGACCAGGTTACCTCAGCGGTTAGTCCTTCAGACCAGGTTACCTTCAGACTCAGGTTACCTTCTGACGTTAGACCTTCGTATCGGTAGCCTTCGAGACCAGGTACCTTAGAGGTTAGTCCTTCAGACCGGTTACTTCAGACTACTAGAGGTTACCTTCAGACAGGTTAGTCCTTCAGACCGGTTAGTACCTTCAGACCGGTTACCTTCAGACCAGTTACCTTCAGACCGGTTAGCCTTCAGACCAGGTTACCTTCAGACCAGGTTACCTTCAGACCGGTTAGCCTTCAGACCGGTTACCTTCAGACCGGTTACCTTCAGACCACGTTACCTTCAGACCGGTTAGCCTTCAGACCAGGTTACCTTCAGACCGGTTAGCCTTCAGACCGGTTAGCCTTCAGACCGGGTTACCTTCAGACCGGTTAGCCTTCAGACCGGTTAGCCTTCAGACCAGGTTACCTTCAGACCAGGTTACCTTCAGACCGGTTACCTTCAGACGTTAGCCTTCAGACCAGGTTACCTTCAGACCGGTTAGCCTTCAGACCGCGTTAGCCTTCAGACCGGTTACCTTCAGACCAGTTACCTTCAGACCGGTTAGCCTTCAGACCAGGTACTTCAGACCGTTACCTTCAGACCGGTTAGCCTTCAGCCTGGTACTCAGACCGAGTTCAGCCTTCAGACCAGGTTAGCCTTCAGACCGGTTAGCCTTCAGACCGGTTACCTTCAGACCGGTTAGCCTTCAGACCAGGTTACCTTCAGACCGGTTAGCCTTCAGACCGGTTAGCCTTCAGACCGGTTAGCCTTCAGACCGGTTAGCCTTCAGACCACGGTTACCTTCAGACCGGTTAGCCTTCAGACCAGGTTACCTTCAGACCAGGTTACCTTCAGACCGGGTTACCTTCAGACCGGTTAGCCTTCAGACCGGTTAGCCTTCAGACCAGGTTACCTTCAGACCACGGTTACCTTCAGACCGGTTAGCCTTCAGACCAGGTTACCTTCAGACCCGGTTAGCCTTCAGACCAGGTTACCTTCAGACCACGTTAGCCTTCAGACCGGTTAGCCTTCAGACCAGGTTACCTTCAGACCAGGTTACCTTCAGACCAGGGTTACCTTCAGACCGGTTAGCCTTCAGACCGGTTAGCCTTCAGACCAGGTTACCTTCAGACCGGTTAGCCTTCAGACCAGGTTAGCCTTCAGACCAGGTTACCTTCAGACCGGTTAGCCTTCAGACCAGGTTACCTTCAGACCGGGTTAGCCTTCAGACCGGTTAGCCTTCAGACAAATTCAGATTTACTTTACTGTGTTAGACTGATCTGGATTCAGTTTCATGTTGATCTATCTGGATAATAAAATATTACAATATGAAAAATGAGATTTGAAGATTCAATATCAGATCACAGTGAAGTGATGATGTCAGAACCAATCAAATAAAGAACATAGACATCCAGGAGGAGGGAGAGAGAGAGACAGACAGACAGACAGACAGGGAGAGAGAAAGAGAGACACAGAGAGGAGAGAGACAGACAGACAGGGAGAGAGAGAGACAGACAGGTTGTGGTATTCAGTCTTTCTGTCTTTCTCAGTTCCTTTGATCTTTTTATAGAAGCAGATAAGACAGAATTAGTGATGGTTTTGTTCCCACAAGGGTGAGTGTGTGTGTGTGTGTGTGTGTGTGTGTGTGTGTGTGTGTGTGTGTGTGTGTGTGAGTGTGTGTGTGTGTGTGACCTAATTTTTCCTTGCCTGCTCTCCAGTCAGTTGGAGCGCGCTCAGTAGCGCCACTGCAGTGCATTGTGGGGAGGCGATTATCATTTCTGCCAAGTCACTGGCAGATGGTGCATGCACATGCACACACGCACACGCACACACACACACACACACACACGCACACACACACACACACCCTTCTGAGGTCATTCGGCCTCCAGCTCCTCTCAACAGTCAGTGGATAATTTTGCTGTTCGTCTGTTTAATGTACAGAATCCAACATGGCCGCCGCAGACCTCCGAGGTTCAGACGCAGGTTGAGATATTAGATCCATCATGAAGCCTCCAACTCCATGAGAACATGAGTCTCACTAGCTGTTTCCATCCTGTTTCATCTGATTAGAAAAGCTGAATGGAAACAGAAGTTTAATAAAATATCACAAAAATCCACCTTTTTATTATTTGAATTAGTTGCAGCAGAAAATATTTTGGTTAAAACAGAAAGCGATGTGATGGTAACGATGTTCTGAATCTAAACTGTTCTGTCCAATATCAGAGATCTGCTGTTGTTTCTGCTTGACCGACATCACTACACTAAACAACAACTTGACCAATACTCACCAATACTGACCAATACTCACCAATACTGACCAATACTCACCAATACTGATCAATACTCACCAATACTGATCAGTACTCAATACTCATCAATACTCACCAATACTCACCAATACTGATCAATGCTGATCAATACTGATCAGTACTCATCAATACTCATCAATACTGATCAATACTCACCAATAACTGAAAGACTCTTTCCTTCTGCACAAAACGTCTCCAATTTGATTTTTTGTGACATTTCAAAAGTTCACTTGAAATTCACTTCAGATTTGTTGAACACACACACACACACACACACACACACACACACACACACACACAGGTCAATGAGGCTCATTCCAGTTAGTCTCTCTGGTAGTGAGGATGACTTCCTGCAGGTTTCAGTCGCTGAAGCAGGAAATGGATTTTATTTTTTCTCTAAATGTGAGTCGAGTTTTACTCAACACCTTCAGGATATTTAGTGAGTCTTTCTGTTCTGGTGAACCAACTTTCCCTCAACCTGCCTCGTCTACTTCTACTGCAGATAGTGAGTTACTACGTTTCCCAGAATGCCTTTCACCAACCCCAGAGAACATGTCTGGACTTGTGTTCAGCTGTGGGTTTTACATGAAGGAGATCCTGTAGAGCAGGGATCAGCAACAGGCGGCCCGTGGGCCAGTAGTGGCCCAGGAAAACAAAGTTCTGGTCCTCCAGTAGTTTCCAGTTATTTTAGCGCCACACAATCTATCTACATATAATATGTTTTTTATTTCTCCAAAAATACATAGTAAGATGTATATTCACTCAGAGGTTTTCTCTCAACAGAATGTTGGTAATCAACCCCCCTTCTTCCGTTTGGTTCGTTCCTGTCGTTCACGAGTCGGTGCTGAGCACTGGAACCAGCTGACCTTAAGAACCAGCGTTTCCACCAACCTAGAGCGCAACGTTATGGGCGTCACTTGAACCACTCATTATTTCAATATTATCTTTTAAAATTAAAAAGCATGTGTAGCTACAACTGGACCGCCAGACAGAGACGGACGCTTTCCAGTGGCGTCCACCCGGCAGGTCAGCTGCAGAGCTGCCGGTCTGCAGGTCAGGTGTTGGTGGAAAAGCGCTCAGTCAGTCTACACTGAATTCAATTCATATTTGCTGAGAAAAGTATCTTCATTCTTCAAAGCAAAGGGTGAAAGCCAAAGCCCATCACAAGTGAGGTGGACAGCTCCAGAGGTCCGGCAAGCCGAGAGAGAAACCTGATCAAGAAGGTCGATCCATGTGAGATTCATATTGGTATTGACATCTTTTATGTATTGATCCAGTGATCAGTGACAGTCAGCATGATGAGACAAGGTCAGCAGTGTGCCAGCTTGCATTTCTCTCTGCGCCCCCTCAGATGTTTTGGGTGATGTCGCCCTGCCTGTTGCTACGGAAACGGAAACGTTTCGGTTTGAGAATAAAACTGCTGAGGCTCCTGATGGCGTTCATGTTTCTGATGAGGAAAACAATTTACTACATTTATTAAAAGCATGTTCAGAATGGGATTACACTTCAGTCTTCAATACATTATATTATGGTCTGGCCCACCGAGCAACTGCAACAAAACAATGTCCCGAGGCTAAATGTAGTAAATGTAGTTGCCGACCTGCTGTAGAGTGGAAAAAGGCAGTTGAAGTGTTTTAGTTTTGCTTCAGTGACATGTTGGTCGGTGTAGGGATCAAACCTGTGACCGTTGGGTTTCGGGACTCTAACTGCTCTGAGGAAGCTCATAGAGTTTGAATGAATTTGATTTTATATTTGTCATTTCTGCCACTTACCCAGAGACTCAGCAGCAGTAAGGAGGTCAGAGGTCAAAGGTCACAGGACCCAGACAGATGGACCCTGAATGATCATGACAGATATTAATAAAGTACTGAGATACTTTTACTTTTAAAATAAAATACTTTCAGATTCCTCATCAGTGATTTCTCACCGATTCATGAACAGAAACCTGAATAGGAACAAATTCAACTAGAACATCAGACGGGATGAAAATACTTGAATTGAAAAATCAATAATCAATTCACGTCTTTTTATCTTTAATGTTTGTTTGTAATTGACAAACAAATTTAGTTGTTTTAGACTCTGAACTTCTGATGGGACTTTAAATCACAAAATCTCAAACTGACACACACACACACACACACACGTTAACTAACTGAATGACTGAGGAACCAATGAAATGACTCAATAATTAACTGACTAGTTAACCGACTAAGTAACTGACTAGTTAACTATCTGAATGACTGAGTACCAAACAGACTAACGAATCAACTAATGAACTCAGAGCCACCCACAGGGACACCCGGCTCATGAAACAAGCGCTCCCAGAGTATTGAACCACAGTGCAGATCAACAACTGTTATAAATAGTTTATTCACCTTTACAGTTTATTTCATTATAAAACAAGGAGGGAAAGATTAAAAGAAATGGGGGGTAATGAGATATCGGTTTCCATGGTGATACCGGCTGCTGATTGAGATAACCTGTGCCGTTTGTGGTGTGTTTTTCTGTTTGTTTACTGAATGGAAAACAAAATCAATAAAAACTGGAAAATAACATCAACATCATCATCACCACTATGGACCGCTGAGTTGAAACCCTGCAATAACCTCGAACAGTGCAAAAGTCGAGTACAATAAAACGTTGCTCTGGTCGTAATAGTTTCTGTAGATTATATGACATACTGCCAGTGAAGGGGGGGGTGGGGTCTGGTTGTACGGGACGGGGGCGGGGTCTAGTTGTACATGACGAGATGGGGCGGAGCCGTATAGAACCAGAGCTCTGTCAAACTGGAGGTGAAGCCAAGGATGCTCCAGTCCGATAGGATGCAGGTTGATTGATTTCATATTGATTATAGAATGGATCAATACTACACTGGTTGAATAACTGAACCTGAACTGATTCTGACGAGACGCTTTGATCGACTTCCACAAAGTATGGACGAATGTTTATCACTATTTTAGTGTCCATGATGTCTAAATGTTTCAGAGGCTTTTCACCCTGAGGAACAGGAGCTCTGAACTCTGGGAATGTTTGGTATGAAAATGAAAATTTAAAGTATCAGCATAAAATATGGGTGTCGACGTTGAAGCCCCATGATGGTTGAACCCTCGCTGCACGGCGGCTCTGGACCGCAGGAAGTCTGACTGTGGAAGTGATATAATCGTCAGGGCTAAAGCGTTGTCGGCTTCAAGTAAGGCAAAAGAAGAAGAAGTAGGCCACGTTTAACCTGGTCACCTCCAAACTAACTAACAAATAAACAAACCAAAAAATACAAAGACGGAGCTTCGTTTTGGCAGGTTTGGTGAGAAGATGTAAACAGAAGTAAAACCAACAGAAGAGAGTTGGTGGATTAAGAGTCGCCGGGTCGACAGAGACAAACCAGCAAGGGAACGACTCGTGATCAACCATCAACACTCGGGTTCCTGCACAGCTCCCAGATTAAAACCTCCATGTTGACGTCACTGAGTTCTCTTGGACTTCAGTGATTCCTAAGAACCGAAGCATTCCAAACTTTATCGGTTTGTTATTTATTTTCCTGCAGGTTTCACAGTAATTTTCGTTCCAGGTCTGTGTAGGAGCCCTGAGTCGCCTGTCAGGCAGGACAGATGAGGGAGGTGAAGCGGCAGGGCGGGGCTTAACTCACATTCTGCTACTGATCAAACGAGTCATGGCTGGTATGGTGTCGTACTCAAGGACCCTGCAGGTCCTCGGCCTCCACACTGGGACACCCTGCTGCCCCAATTCTGCAAATGGTTAGAGAAGTGATTTATTTTATTTGAGTTTTGAAGCAAACCCACTTCCTGAATTGCTCGGATGGAAAGTGAGTTGAGCCCGGCCCGTTAAAAACCCACAAATGATACCGGGAGAAACGGTCTCCTAGACGGACTGCACACTGGGTACGCTGCCAGCATGGAACTGACCTGGTATAGAAAACCCAGCATGACGGGACGAGACATGAAATTAATATAAAAGAGAGACAACAGAAAGAGACAGACAGATGGAGAGACAGACAGGCATCCAAACAGTCAGACATGAAGCACCTGGCCTGCCTCAGATACCTGCAACCCATTCAGTACATACTGGTATTAGTATACTACTAGTACTAGGTAGAATACTATGTAGTATACTACTACATTACAGACCCATTCTGTCCTTTAAAAATCAATCCCCGTCTCACTTCCAGTAAAACTATGTTGACATTTCCCACCAGGTTTCCAACCATCGATCTCATCAGGCTGAAAATTGTTTCATGTCAGTTGCTGTTTCCATCCAAATGTCAAGCAAATTTTAAGTAAAATCTTGAAATGTCACAAATAATAAAATAGGATTTAGATGCGTTCCCATTGGCGTCCTGAAGGTAAAACGCAGCTTCATCAACAAACAGATGAATTTCCATCGTTAGTATATCTGGTCTATTTTCATTTGTGCGATACTGAAGAAATTTTCATTCAAATTTGCAGTTTTCATTCAGCCTTTCCAATTGGACACATCATTCACATTGGATGGAAACCCAGCTAGTGACCGCGCTGCATGGCTGCCTGATCAGGGGAAAAACCAGATTCCCATGTTGTTTCTACTCGTTTGTCTAGTCTTGACCCCTGCCTGTTGGCTGGTCGACGCCGGTCTGTCTGAACAGGTTAGCAGCAGTACCTGAGGCCAAGCCTGAAAGCACCTGACAGGACTGAAACAGGACATGTGCGTTCACACTGCAACTACATGATCAACAAGTCAGTGGAAGTCCATTCATCTCCTACAGAGCTGAGCGACCAGGGAAACTCGGCTGATGTAGACGGTCAACAAGCTTGTCGGCCCGAGAAATGTTGAGGCTGAACATTTGGCGGTCATTGGCTGTCAACAGCCATGGAGAAGCTGATTCCAGCCGCTCACAGCTTCCCAGTTCTCTACAACTTTCATTTGAAAGACGACGGGAATAAACGTCTCAAAAACAATGCTTGGAGAACGGTTGATCCCTCGTTGGTTCGACAGGAAGATCTGAAGTCACTGTATTGAGTTAGTTATAATTTTCCATTATTGCTACCTAATTAGCACTTGCTAGCTAGCTAGCTGCGTTAACACATCAAAATTATGTAACGTTATGAAAGGCAAAATCAAAGCAGTGAAAAATACATGATTTGCCTGTTCACAACTTCGTAGCTGCAGGCCGCTATAGATGCAATCGGAGCCTCTGGCCCCGCCCACAATCGGTCAGAATAGCGCAACCATCATCCTGGTTGATCATGGTGTGAACGCAGACTGGGATGTGTTGAACATGGATGTACTTGGGTTGGCAGAGAGCCTGACCTGCTAGCTGCTACTAGAGCGATTCACCAGACAGTAGATCCAGTAGATCCAGACTGGACCACAGTGCAGCTTAGCTGGTAGAGAGCACCACAGATGGAATAGAGGCTCAACATAGGCCCGGGTTGGGATCTTAGCACCACGCCTAAGATGACCTAAAATGGACTGTAGGCTCAACAAGGGGCATATCAAAGACCTAGCTAGGATCTTAGTGCTAGGCAGTCACAGCAGGCTTGTATAGGCCCTGGCTGGGTCGCAGTACTAGACCCAAGATGACAAGAACTTAAAGACCCTAGCTAGGATCTTAGCACTGCACCTAAGATGGACTATAGGCTGCACAGCAGGCATTAATGGGCTAACTAGTACTAGACCTAAGATAGCCTAAGATGAACTAGAGGCTCCACAGTATTTCAAGGCCCTCGCTAGGATCTTAGCACTAGACCTAAGGAGACCTTGACAATAGGAATTTAAAGACCCGAGCTAGATTCTCACCTCACCTAAGATGACCTTCGATGGACTATAGGCTGCACCAGTAGGCATTTAAAAACCCTAACTAGGATCTTAGGACTCAACTTAAGATGACCCAAGATGGACCCAGGGAAGTCTTAGTACTAGACCTACGGAGGCCTGTGATGGACAATAGGAATTTAAAGACCCTAGCTATGATCTGAGCACCACACCTAAGGTGACCTAAAATGAACTAGAAGCTCCTCAGTAGGCATTCGTCGGCCCTAGGTGGGATCTTAGCACCACTCGTAGCACTGCTCCTAGGTTGGCTATGGTCGCCATTTGGCATCCCCAATCGAAGGGGAGGTTCGTGATTTTTGGAAGCCGTCTATACTGATTATTCGTCAAGGCCTGTCCTAGAGCTACTGGGGTCAGGGTGGCCTAGTGGTTCAAATCCTCCCAGCTCCAGACCCTGACCCCTGACCTCCCTGTGCAAGAGAAAAGA
The DNA here is from genome assembly GCA_034670405.1 of Hoplostethus atlanticus. Taxonomy (NCBI): domain Eukaryota; kingdom Metazoa; phylum Chordata; class Actinopteri; order Trachichthyiformes; family Trachichthyidae; genus Hoplostethus; species Hoplostethus atlanticus. Next base: position 282,634 of record JAXDDX010000272.1, read on the forward strand.
CCATTTCCCTACAGGGAGCAATAAATTATCACATTGTTGTTATTAGACTCTCAAAATTACATCATTACTTTGAACCACTTCTATGGAACGGCCAGTATGTGATGTTGAGAGAAGCTGTTACCATTGTCCTAAAAAGGGGATTGATTAGGGATCAATGGGATCGGCTTCTAAAAATCCTGAACTGGTCCTACTGGTCCCTGAACTAACAAGGAGGGATGCAAAATGGCGACAGAGGGGGGGGTCTAGTGAAGCCCAATACAGAGTTTCAGTTCATTTTATATGTAAATGACAGGAACAGGTCAAATAACAGATCATTCTCAACTATTACTCGGTCGGATGGGACAAATGTTCTGATTGAATTTAAAATGAGTGGTAGCGGGAAGACTGGTACCTCACTGTCCATATTTACTGCTCATTGGGGTTTATGGCCTGGATCCACGTAGCACCAAACCCAATCAAAGTCCGGGCCTAGCTTCAGCACAAGAACCCGAACTGACCTCGAGTCCACTACGGGGCCCAGCAGAGCCTCACAGGGCTTAGTCCTAACTCATGCCCTTCAACTTTCTCCCAAAGCATTTCCATCGGCCATTTTGCATTGTGCTGTATATCGAGATGACAGGCTGTCGCACCATTTTGTGTCCCCAACAGAATTTAAATCAAATGATAGCACTAGACCGCAGCAGGGCCCATGTTAGGTAATAGCACCAGACATTTAGATGGATCAGGCCTTGGCTGGTTCTCAGTTACTTTGATCTGTAAACTCCAGACAGAACAGCATCTAACATGTTGCAACGCCAATGTAATCATCAAACTGTCATCCTGGTGTTAAAGGTGCAGTTTGTAAGATTTGAAGTGTGGCGATATCTCCAAAATGTAGTGATGAATAGAGCAGGACAATAAATAAAGACTAATGATCAAAATCTGATCTGTTGGACACCAAACACATGGAGGTTGAAGTTTGTCACGAAACCTGCTAGGTTGTTTCGCCAGAAGATGAGGCAAGCTGCCACGGCAACAACTTAAGAGACGACACGCTCAAGCAAACAGTTTGATAAAAACTTACAAACTGAGTTTCTAGAATTCATCATCAGATCTTGTTTCAACATAACAGCGACCGACACAGAGCCGGACACAGAAAGTAGACTTTCTTGGATGGATTGATCTTGCCTGGCAGCGTGGAGCCACTGAGACTCAATTAATTGTCCTTAAAGTGCAAACCCCACCCACCTGGCACCCCAGGCATTGAAACAAGCGCTCTAAAGTAACTGGAAGTATTTTCTGCTTCAGTTCGTCTCAGGCGGGAGATAGATCCTCTACATAGATAGCTTAAAACAGATCTGGTCGAGGGAATGGATATACTGTACATAGCTTGTTTGTCATATAGCTTAATGATTGATATAACTGAAAATATAATAACAAAAATAGTTTTAACTGTAGGATTTGATTGAAGGACTGAAGGTAATCCTTCTGTGCAAAACAGAAATGAGACAGACGGACAGAAAAGCAGGAAGATCATTCGTTCACAGTAGGTATGGATGGCGTAGGTGTGTGTGTTTTCCAAAGCAGATGATTGACAGAACTGCAGCAGATCGTGAAAAATGCAACTCTCTTCTTCATCGTCACATTCAGGCAGTTGACGGTTCTCTCTGTGTTTGATGGCCATTCAGTGCCATCCACCTCTTGATGAATGGATACGATGCAGTCTGATTGATCACATATTTATTATAGAATTCCTAATGTGAGTGTGAGTTTTACCGTCCCATAGTTTCAATGCTGTTTTAGAGGCTTTTCCACCCGATATCGGCACAAAATATCGGCTTTCAGCAGCTTCAATCCAAAAATATCAGTATCAGCCTTCAAAAACCTGCATCAGTCGATCATTAACATTTACTCTGTTTGGGAGTCCTGGGAAACATAGTTGACTTGATTTGGGTTGAAGAAGCGACCAGCCAACACAGAGAGAAGAGTCAACACACCGACCTGCTGCAGAGACAGAAGAGAGGCAGACATTACAACAACACAGATCGGTCAGCATAGAGGTTCCTAAAACTAGGCAGGAAGGAAAGGAAGAAAAGAAGGGAGGAAGGAAGGAAAGACGGGGATTGATCCAACAAACGTCCTGGGGGTAGTTGCTAAAGAAGTCTACTTGTCTTTCAGTTTTTATGTTCAAGTTTTACTCCTTTATTTTAAAATCTCCTGTCTGTTCATTCATCTGTCTTCATGTCCATCCGTCCATCCTGCCCTCCACCTTTCTGCATCTGATTGTCCAGCATTGCATGGAGCAGGAAGGAGATGGGGGGTTGGGGGGTGGGGGGGAGGGGTGCCGATCTCCGAGCTCTTCGATCCGAAGATCATTTCTGGTCCATCAGTTGTCCCCCGTTAGCTAACCGCAAGCTAGTCTTTCTTTGGGGGTCCGTGTGTGTGTGTGTGTGTGTGTGTCAGACTTTAGTGATCTGTGCGTGCTGTTCCTCGTCGAAAGGTTCGTTCTCGGGGTCCGAGTCCGTCGTGTCCGAGTAGCGGTAGTGATCCGGTTCGTTGTCGCTAACGTCTGGCGTCACCGAGGCCGACGTGCTGCTAGCTTCAGAGTTAGCGCCTTCCTCTACCGTCTTGGTGAAGAACAGTTTTATCTAAACCAGACAGAATAAAACCATGAGAACCGAGAACAACACACCGCCTAGCGTTGGGCTACGATACAACTTAGACAACAACAAATTACAGGAACAAGCTTCATTTGATCAGAATAATAATAATAAAAAATAGATACCGAGCAGAATGTTGTTTTTAAAAGTACCTGAATGAATATATGTGAGGGGGGCTCTATTGTGAATGAAAATAATTGTTTTTTCCAAAAGCATTCTGTTCACACCATATAGTTATACCAACATTACTTCATTATTATTTTTTTGCAAAAGTGACAGATTGTACGCTTTTAATTTGAAGGCAGAATGGCCTCAATTCCTGTATTATTCTGCCAGTCTTATTGGATGTTTCTTAGCTAGGACTGTGTACTGAAGCTAGTTTCATTGTAGAATTCCAAAAATACATGAAAACATTTCCTGAAGGAGAAAACAGAGATATTATAGACCAGTGACTCCTGATCGGAGTCTTCCAGCCTCTTACAGAGCGGCACTGATATATCAGTTACGTTCAACTTCCTACTAACTAACCGACTCGGAAGAACAACACGTTAGTATCAATGAGACTAAACCTCCGACATGTCTTGGCTACCTTGAAGTTGGGGGAGAAGTATCTGTTGGCCTTGTCCTTGTTGGCCTTGTCCAGGTCGTTCTTGGTGAGCGACAGAACCAGGAAGTCCCGGTCGTTTTCTCCTCCCACCGCCGGGTTCTGGAAGCTTCTGTCGGCGGGTTCTCGCGGCATCCCGGCGCTGCCGTTCTCCAGTTTGTCAAGGTTCTCCTCCGGCCCGGGGATGAAGAAGGTGTTCACCCAGAAGTGGAACATCTTGTCCTGGAGGCAGGAGAGGAAGAGGAGAGAGGAAGAGGAGAGAGGAAGAGGATGAGTATAGGGGAAGAGGAGAGAGGAAGAGGGGAGAGGAAGAGGAGAGGATGAGGAGAGAGGAAGAGGCGAGAGGAAGAGGAGAGAGGATGAGGGGAGAGAAAGAGGAGAGAGAAAGAGTAGAGAGGAAGAGGAGAGAGGATGAGGAGAGAGGAAGAGGCGAGAGGAAGAGGAGAGAGGAAGAGGAGAGAGGAAGAGGCGAGAGGAAGAGGCGAGAGGAAGAGGAGAGAGAAAGAGTAGAGAGGAAGAGGCGAGAGGAAGAGGAGAGAGGAAGAGGCGAGAGGAAGAGGCGAGAGGAAGAGGCGAGAGGAAGAGGAGAGAGGAAGAGGAGAGAGAAAGAGTAGAGAGGAAGAGGAGAGAGGATGAGGACAAGGAGAGAGGAAGAGGAATCATCAGCGGTCTTCACCAACACCATAACTGATGGTGGATTGTCCATTAGACAAACTGAGCTAAAGCGTTAGCATGCACTGTGGTGAACCAAATGAATTCTGGGAACACTGGAGGTCAAACTGTTCTCCTAACCAACCAGCTCACTTCACTAACTAGTCCTCCTCTGGTGGTGTTAACCAGTTGAAACCAGCTGCTGTAGTGGTTGGTTGGGATGAAAGCCTCAGTACACCTTTCATTTATCTATGCGTTCGTCACCCTCCTCCTCCTCCTCACCTTCTTCATCATCTTGTTCTGCTTGTGGAAGAACTCCACCTTGATGTCTCCACAGACGGGAAGAGGCTGAGGAAACTCAAACACCATCAGCTTGTCCTCCCGCCGGGTGTGGGCCGGGTTGGAGGTGTGGATCTTCACCTTCAGTTGGTACACCACAAACTGAGGGTCTGGGAGAGTAATCAGATTACATTACATGAAACCAGGTTGTTGCAGCAGCCAATAGGAGCAGGATACAGGAGAAACGAAACGTAATGCCTGACTGTTGTTATTACTTGTATTTGATATTTCTGATTCCAACACTAGAATGTATTGAGCAGATCAATATGAATAAAGCATCCAAATGGCAGCATGTATGCAGGGTGTGCAATATAACAGCAGTAGAACACAGAGAACTAATACATCTGAAAAATACGCAGTATGAAAATATAGTTATATATATATATATGCAATATATAAAAAATTAGAAAAATGTGTATATAATGTGATAAATACCAACAATAAGAATAATAAACTCTTACACAAGATGACTCGAAGGGAAAAGAAATTTGACCTGAAGAACGAAAGTCATGGAAACATCTACCTGGCTGGTCAGTCAGTCTAGTCTGGTGCGTGCGCGTGTGTGTGTGTGTGTGTGTGTGTGTGTGTGTGTGTGTGTGTGTGTTCGCTTTCAGTTCAATCAATACAGGAAGTGGCTGGATGAGAACGTATTCTGCACTGATGAGTGATTTTTTATTGCACTATATCAAGCTATTGATTTCCTGCCTGGTCTTATCAGCTGATCTTGTCTGGTAGATGATGGAGTGACTTGTCTACTTTAAATCTGCTGTCAGAAGTTGGTGTAACATATTAAAGGTCCCATATTATGGAAAACGGTTTATTCCTGGCGCTTATACATGTTCCACAGGAAATTACTTCCCTAAGCAGCTGAGAAAATTTGAAATCTGGAAGTCAACCTGTTTTTCTGTATTTTCCTTTTTCCAAAAACGGTGCCAAAGATAGGAGAAAAACAGCCCGTTTCAGAAAGTGGTTCCTTTGGACGTCATAAGGGGCTAATCCAGCCCCTCTCAGAGCATGCCCACGCCCAGGTGAACAACCAATCCCATTTACGTCGTCGCAAAATGCAGCTCACGGCAGTGCCGCAAGCCGTTGCTTATGGTGCATTCCATTGTACTCGGAAATCGATAATTCAGAGTCGGTATTCCTAACTTCCAATCTAAATGTGTTCCAGTGCATCTGCTCGGGAAAACATAATCGCCCGCAGCAAACTCATGTTTGTATGGTAAGTCTCAGAATGTTACAAGCATCTAAACTCAACATCAACTACTACAGCGCCATTAGTGAAGAGAATCGGTGCATATCACATTCGGACGCCGGTTTTTCCGAGTACACTGGAATGCACCATTACTTTGCACCAGTGAAGCTAAAACAACATATCAGGAGATATATCAACTCTCCAGTTATTATGTTGTAGGATGCAGGCAGCAACATAGATCCCTGCACAGTCTCCCAACACGCGAAAATGCAGGACAGAGCGGATTAATTTTATTTTTAACGGCTACAGTTTTTTCTGTGTGTGATGATCAGTCCTCAGACTGCTTGAGCAACGGCAGGATTATCATCTAAATTGAAGCTTAAAGATGGAGCAATTCATAAGGTACGTGACCCATCTGCAAAATTGGAATCTGTAAGTGTCACCATGTTTTGATTTAATTTACCAAATTAGTCTGGTTAGTATATTCACTGCTGGTTAGCTAACGAGCTAGCGGGGCTAGCCACGGGCTTGTTGGGCGTGGAAGAAGTAAGAAAACTAAAGCTGGAGTCATTAAAAGTAAAGTAAAAGTAAAGTTATTGGTTGGAGTCAGGACTCATCTTATTTGTTGGGACCAGTGTCTGTTTTATAAGTCTGTCGAACGTGTCAGGCTTGGTAAACTTTAGCTACCATTAGTACAATCGTGTTTGGTTGTTTGGATGCAAATAGGTTGCATCCAATAATATATTGGTTAACTAGCTCAACAAAATTGTCAATCCTAGCTTGTCTGCAAGTTGTATTCAATAAGCTTATGGACATGAGCCATAAACAGACCGGCTACAGCAGAGAGTGTCGCTCACACACCCACATACACAAACACAAGGCAGGAAAGTACAATATTACACAGAATTGTTATCATTGAGAAACTAAGTGGAACCGCTCAGCTGCCTCTTCCCATTCTGGGTCAGACTCAAACATGTCCGGTCTCAGTGTTGGTTCTGGAGCGGCCGCCATGGTTATGGTAGATTTCTGCTTCAAGCTTGTTTGTTTACCTTGAGCAGCATGAGGCTCTGCTCTCCGTGGAGGTTGTATGTAATGAGCACTGCTCTGATTGGCCGCCTCACACCGTGAGTGAGGCGTGAGGTGGCCAATCAGAGCAGTGCTCATTACATACAACCTCCACGACCTCAAAACAGCCTGTTCTTTACAATGGAGAAAATGAGAGACTGAAACACACCACAGAAGATGGTTTTAGGATTTTTTTTGATATAGACTTCACAAACGTCTTTTAAAGACCCCCAGGAACAGTTTAAATAGCCCAAAATGAGTAAAATACCCCCCCTTTAAAGCTGCTCTAGTCAGAAGTTGGTGTAACATATTAAAGCTGCTCTAGTCAGAAGTTGGTGTAACATATTAAAGCTGCTCTAGTCAGAAGTTAGAGTAAAATATTAAAGCTATTAAAGCAGACCGATATAGTACATTAAAGATGTGAAGTGATCTGGATTTATCAACACAACAAGTCCAGACTGGTAGACTGACAGACAGGTAGGTAGATGGACAGATAGACAGACAGGTCAGGTAGGTAGATGGACAGACAGACAGGTAGGTGTACAGACAGACAGACTTACTGCATGTCCCTCCGGTGAACATGGGTACCGTTTCAAACAGCATCTTATGGAAGAGCAGCGCTACCGGCTTGTACTGCAGCTGGTGCTTCAGCAGGTGGCTGTAGTAGAACACATAGCGCCGCTGGCTGGGGATGGTCACGCCCTGCAAACACAGAAACCAATCATATTGATACGGGACTGACCTCGCCGTAGCAGTCCAGGGCTTCCTGTATTTTTACCATTATATTTTATTCCTCTTCTTCTATAATTATTATTACCTTCTTGTCACGGGTGCGGACCTCGCCGTAGAAGTCCAGGGCCTCCTGGGCTTTGAGGAACTTGCCGCGGTGCAGCAGGTAGGCGCAGATCATGACGCCGGTCCGACCCTTCCCGGCCTTGCAGTGGATGGCGGCGACATGATGCTCGTCCTCGCTCAGCCAATGGTCCAGATCCTCACAGAATGGCTTGATGAGCTCCAGCTGGGGGGGGTTGTGGTCCTCAAACGGGTACTGGGCAACTGAGAGGGGTGGGGTGGGGGGGGGGTCTTCAATGAAACATCTCACAACAAAACAGGAACAAGTAACTGGTTGTACTGGTCAGCTATCAGTAACCATCAGTAGAGACTGGTTGTCATATGATTTGATGATTTATAACAAAATCAACCACTCAATCAATCAATCAATCACTCAATCAATCACTCAATCAATCAGTGGATTGATCTTTTGACACACAGAGATGCTGGTCTATTTCTGATGATGTCATCTTACCTCGACAGTTGAACTTTGTTGCATCATAATGTCGCTCTGCACATCTATAGACAGAGAGAGGGGCAGACATTATCATTGTTATTGATAATATTATTATTATTATTGATTAGTTAGCTGGTCAAGACGGATCATTACAGTAATCCCATTACTTGTCCCGGTAACGAAGCATAACCAATTACAGGAGGATGTTCTGATTCATCTGTCAAGACCTCTAACCTGGAAAACCGACGTCTCGTTCATCTTTTAGTCCAAACACAGAATTGATTTGGTCTCACTGCTTCAACTAAACAAACAACTGAACAACAAGACCACTCACCCTTTACTACATTTCAATTTAGACTTCCAGGACCCTTGAAGAACCTGTGATCCCCTTGAAGAACGTGTGATCCCTTTGAAGAACCCATGATCCCCTTGAAAAACCCTTGAAGAACCCTTGAAGAACCTGTGATCCCCTTGAAAAACCCTTGAAGAACCTGTGATCCCCTTGAACACTTGAAGAACCCATGATCCCCTTCAAAAACCCTTGAAGAACCTGTGATCCCCTTGAAGAACCCTTGATCCCCTTGAAAAACCCTTGAAGAACCTGTGAGCCCCTTGAAGAACACTTGAAGAACCCATGCTCCCCTGACTCTCTACAAGATATATCATGAGCATCATCATAGTTAAAGATCCATTGATCACATTGACTGACAGCAACACAGTACTTACAGGTTATAGATCTTATAGTGATTCTTATGCTTAGAGTCCAGAAACCTGAGAGAGAGACAGGGAGGGAGAGAGAGAGACAGAGGGAGGGAGGGAGGGAGAGAGAGACAGACAGGGAGGGAGAGAGAGAGAGAGACAGGTTGAGTTTTAACAAGCTTTCATTGTACATCATTAAATTTTTCATTGTAAAAAGACATAACAGCATTTAGTAACTAACACACATTAACAGGGAGAGAGAGAGAGGGAGAGAGAGAGACAGGTAGAGAGAGAGACACAGGATTTCTAAGAAGTATGTAGCGCTGGATGCTAACTCAACACACGTCAAATCACATTTATTTGTACAGTCCTGAATCACCGTCCAGTCTCTCAGGCTTCACAGCCCAACATGTGAAACAGGAAATGGTTAGTACACGACATCCCCCAGCCTCGGACCCTCAGAGGACAAGGAGAAACTGGAAGAAACCTTGGGAGGGACTAATCAGAGAGGGAGGGGCTACTCAGAGAGGGAGGGACTAATCAGAGAGGGAGGGGCTACTCAGAGAGGGAGGGGCTACTCAGAGAAGGATCCCCCTACCAGGACAGGTCAGGTGCAGTAGATGAGCAACAGTCTTACCGTACAACTTCGTCGATGTTGTTCCTGTAAACTCCCTCCAGCCGCTCAGCAGGGAAACCCATCGCTATTATGTTGGGATATATATCTACACTGTGTTAAGGACCAACACACACCGGAAAACACACACACACACTCCGTTAAGGACCAACACACACACTGAACTCAACATGAGAATGAAAAGTGATCAGTCAGTGATCAGATTCCCCAGGGATCAATAAAGGTTCATCTCATCGGTGTTACGGCTGAAAACATGGAACTGGATTCAAGACCTTTCAAGACCTGGAGTTCAGATACTGGATCTGGAGACACCTGTCTATCTCTCTCCCTGTCTCTCCGTCTGTCTGTCTCTCTCCATGAATAATATTTGACCTGCAGCTCAACATCAGTCAGCGTCTCCCTCTCTCTTCATCTCATACTCACTCTCCCCTCCCCCATCCTGTTCTGTCTCACTCTCTTCTCCCTCTCTGGTCCTTTTCTGTCTCTTTGTCTTCCTCTCTCGTCTTCTCTTCAGTAAAAACCATGTCGTCATCGATACGGCTGCTGGTTTCAGAACACACACACACACACACACACACACACACACACACACACACACACACACACACACACACACACACACACCTCAAATAAATGGAACAAATTACCAAAAACTACAAATTTTAATACTGACCTGCTGCACTACTGACTACTAACCACTGACTTACCACTGACTTACTACTGACTAACCACTGACTTACTACTGACTAACCACTGACTTACTACTGACTTAAAACTGACTAACTACTGACTACTAACCACTGACTAACTACTGACTTACTACTAACTAACCACTGACTAACCACTGACTACTAACTACTGACTTACCACTGACTTACTACTGACTTAAAACTGACTAACTACTGACTACTAACCACTGACTAACTACTGACTTACTACTAACTAACCACTGACCACTAACTTACCACTGACTACTAACCAGTGACTTACTACTGACTAACCACTGACTACTAACCAGACTTACTACTGACTACTAACCCCTGACTTACCACTGACTAACTACTGACTACTAACCACTGACTTACTACTCACTAACGCCTGACTTACTAACTACTGACGCCTGACTTACTAACTACTGACCACTGACTAACCCCTGACTACTAACCAGACTTACTACTGACTAACCCCTGACTAACCACTGACTTACTACTCACTAACGCCTGACTTACTAACTACTGACGCCTGACTTACTAACCCCTGACTACTAAGCAGACTTACTACTGACTAACCCCTGACTAACCACTGACTTACTACTAACCACTGACTTACTACTAACCACTACTAACTCCTAGTTGCTATCCCTGCTAACGCCAGGTTGACTGAAGACTTGTCAAGGAGCAGCAGGTAGTAAAGGGTTGAACAGGTTGCCTCACACCACGTGCTCCACAGGCCGCAGGTTCGAATCCTCCTCATGACCTTCCTCTCTACCGTCTTTCAGCAGGAAGTGTTCCAGAGTTTAACTGATGGGAGGGATCGTCACAATAAAAGCCCTGGCTCTGTTCTGATTCCTGCTCCCTCCCTCCTTCCCTCCTTCCCTCCCTCCTCCACCAACACAACAATTCAATGATGCATCCCAAAATGACCTATTTAGTGCAGCCGGTCCCTCGACTCTCACAGCCCAACACACCAACTCAACACAGTAGTAGCATCTCCAAGTCACCGTCATGAAACATGCACAGCGCTTTGACGCAACACCAAGACAGTTGGAGCTTCCATGAAGCCTTGAACAGACCAGCAGCACCACACTGGTCAGCTAGTCCACTCCACTAGTCTGGTCTAGTCTGATCTGGTCTAGTCTGATCTAGTCTACTCTGGTCTGATCTAGTCTAGTCTAGTCTGGTCTAGTCTGCTCTGGTCTAGTCTGATCTAGTCTACTCTGGTCTGATCTAGTCTAGTCTATTCTGATCTGGTCTATTCTCATCTAGTCTGGTCTGGTCTCATCTAGTCTAGTCTGATCTGGTGTAGTCTGATCCGGTGTAGTCTGATCCGGTCTAGTCTGGTTAATGTCACCCTGCCTGTGTTATTTCCAGTATAGAACCAGGTGCTGTGACATCATCAATAAAATGATGACAGCAGTAAAACCTCGACAACAGATCCAGGTTGTAATTCATCAGAAGTGACTCCCCACACGGGAACAACTAGCGGTGCCGGACGCTACGGAGCCGAGCCGGTACGGTGGCCAGCAGGGACAAAAACTGAGAACAGACAAAGACTAAAGATCCAACCGAGGAAATGAAAAGTTACCGTTAGTGACCAGAGTGAAATACCGGGTTGGGTGACTTGTGGATTTCAGCCACGTCATCTCTGCCTGCCTGATCAGATTCTACACAAGTATGGATGAATATGTTTTATGATCATCATCATCATCATCATCCTGGGTCTCAATGGAGAGTTTTAGTATGAAAATGGTTCAACATAAAGATTCAGAATATCCACACAAAATATCGTCGATTCAGCTTCAATCCAAAAATATTGATATGCACCCCCCCCCCCCACCCCCCTGAGCTGTAGTTTAGCCCATCTCTGTTCATTTTTATCTCTCATGTTGACTAGACTTTGGGTTTGTGTGTAGTTTTGTTCAAATAAACCTCAGATGTTTTCAGCAGATCAGCCTTCAGTTTCCCATTAACTCCAATTCACTGAAGTCAGACTGAAAGCAGAGAGAGAGTGAGTGCTCTCTGTGTTACAGCATCTTTCCAGCCGAGCTTGTCTCCACTCTAAAATCTATTTGATAAAATTATAAAAGCGCCTGGTGAGTTTAGGAGGCGGCCAGAGGCTGGGAGGGTTAACACCAGGACCCACATTACATCATATGGGCAACACTGGTTACACTACCAAGCTCCAGCTGATGCCTGCACCCGCCCGCCCACACACACACACCTTACAATATCAGGTGAAACTGAAAGCGTTGAAAACTGCGATTTAACATCCTGCGACTAAAGACAGGGTTCCTATACTTTGTGCTACTCAAACTCCAGGTCTTCTCCTACAGCAGACCTCCAGCAGCATCTCCAGAACCAGTATCCATCAGAGTCTCTGTTCCAGGTCTGATTTCTGCTCCAACTATCTCTTAGGACCGAAACTATCAGGACATTTCTGATCTGGGTTTTTATTCCTCAAAGGGAAGTGGATCAACAAGCAGCCAAACTGGAACATTCAACATTTCACTGGTTGGAGGATCAGAAACACATTCACATGATGTTTACAAAACTATGAGATCATGGTCCATCTTCCAGAACTTTTACCAAACACCATTTCTGAATTTTGCACAGTAAAATAATTCTGCAGGTCATTTCTTTACCGTCTGCTACTGTCCAATTTCAAAATTCAAGACTTTTCCAGAACGTACTTTCTTTTGATTTGAAGATATGGCTGTCAGTTTGATCTCCCCTGCTAACGACCCAAATCCCTTGACACATACGACTCTTCTTCAGTGACAGAGATCACAATATGAGAGATGTTTGCGTCTGAAACCACAGAAAGCACAAACTGGTTCTGCAAAACCTGGAAATCACCTAATTCTATTTCTATCCATTACTTTTGGTTTTATTTTCAAATTAAAGTTCAGTTGTAGTTTAGTTTCAGGTGGTTTCCTAGTCTTACTTTAAGTGTTATGTAATGTTAGTAGACATGTTTCTGTTCTCTCCTACACTGACTGACAGTTTCATACTTGAATGTTTCATTTGATCCGAGTGACTGATGGAGGCAGTGACTCGTCTTAATGTAGTTCGTGTGAACCCAGTCAGCTGTGAAGCTCTGCTAGCTCTGCCGTCTGACTGCTGCTGATGCAATGCCAATACAACCACTGACACACTGCTAGCTTAGCTGCTAGCTTAGCCGGCTAGCACCTGCTACCGCAACGGCTAACCTGGGTAGTGGCGGAAATACAGGATCAGACGTTAGCCGCTAACTACTGAGTTATAATAGCATCTGGACAGTTAACCTAGTAGCACATCAACCCAACACAGCCGGATCAAACGTTGTGTCGCGGCCGACTGGGGTAACGTTAGCTAGCTAGTTAGCCCGTTACCGTTCCGGTGTCTGGAGCGTCGCTGCAAACTGCATTCAAACTGCCAGTTTAATGCTGCCTCGCGTATCGGCAAACGGACACACCTCGAAGAGTGAGATTCAACACAATTCACCAAACTTTAGGAACCACCGGATCGGTCGGCAGACGTGTGATCCACCCAGCGGGACTTTATTTCAGTAAAACTGTAACTTCTGAAGTGGCTCGCGCTGCCGCCATCCGCTGGGTAACGTTAGTTTGATGGAAGCTTGTGGGAATAACAGGCGAACACATTGTAAAAGGTTAGACGGTGTTGACATGGCTGCAGTTTCGTGTATCTGGATCCGGACCGAAGAGCGGATCTAACGTGTAAGTTTGCCGATATTCAACGCAGCGTTAACCCGTCCGGTTTTTGAATGGAGGTTGGCGTGAAGTTCACCTCCAGCCAGGATAACGAACATGTTGCCGCTACCAGCTAGTCGACCAGCCCAAACCAAGCCGCTGAGTTACAGTACATTTAACACAGAAAGGATACACGTCAGGTCCAGGTCGAAGCCGTCCTCCTGGTATCGCCTTTTGTTTCGGCTCACTATTTCCTTGATAATGGCAGCCATTATCGGTGCCCCGGGTCTCTGATAACGTCCGTAAATGATGAGAAAGTACCGAGGCCTCCTTTGAATGAACCGCTGCCCGTATTCCTCCCTCACCGGTCCGGGGCTCTGGTGTCGGACTGCTTGAAGAGAAGCTAACTGGGACAGCTAGCACGGAGCTAGCTAGTCGCCAATGCTTATTTCCAGAGGGTCGCTCTTATTTCCGACTTCAAGTCTAATATAAAATCAATCCTCCTTAATAGTTAATAATTGTACGAAATTGTCCAAATGGAAATTCCTCCCTTTATTCTTACACCTCGGGTGTTAAGCGATAGCGGAGATGTGCTCACTGGCTAGCCGGCCTGCTAGTTGACAGCTAGGCCGGCCGTCGGTGCTGTTTTCTGGGTCAAAACCAAGCAGCGTCCGGGCCTGCTCCCTTCTCCCACCCCGGGCCCGGGTTTCCAGGTCCCTCGCTGGGAGACAAAACCATCCGCGATTTTAGTTTGAATAACGATCCAACCCTCCAAACGTTGTATTAATCCAAACCGACTACTCCAAGTCTGGGTACTCGCCAGAGACGCCGTGATTGAATGCAGATAAGCGGAGAGACAATCTCTCCGATGTGTCTTTGCCTGGAAAAAAGAGACGAGCGACTGACTGACACACCGCTGACACAGGGTCAAGGTAGCCACAATAACACACACGACTTCCTGTCAACGTTTTCAAAATAAAGGTGTTATAGCCCGCCTGCGTTGCAAATCTTTTTTGTTACTAAATCAGTTGCAAAGTGAAAACAAAGGATATATCTGAATGTCCTTTACATCACATGGGAATTTTCAAAAAAATATAAGCATTATTGATGAATATGTGCTGATTTTTTGAGGGATACTTTTTTCACAAGAAGTCCTTTTCAGTATAAATGCTTATAGCCATATAGGCCTTACTATAGGCACAGAGGAAGGTCTCGTGTTTCATCTGAGCAACAGCCATGTATCCTGTCAACGTGCCCAAAGACACTGAACACTGAACCAGTTTAGTCATTCTGTCTGGATAAAAGTGTAAGCTAAAAAACTAAAATGAAATTGTATGTTGTCTGTATGTGGTGAGGATTAACACCGTCTTTAACAGACCGGAAGGTGGACCTGTTTTTTGAATTGTTGATTGAGTCATCTTCTCAAGAGACCATATTTGTTATAGGCCTTATTCTTTTTCTAAACTGACAAGTTATGTTTTTATTATATACTTTTAGTTTAGTACGTTATTTTTATTTTGAAGGCAAAATCGCATAACTTCCGGTATCATCCTGATTAACTCTGTTCCCGTCTGATTTGCTGCCGCCTGTTAGCTGCTAGCCCACTGGCTAACCGAACGCATCCTGTCAGCGGCGTAGGGTTGCCATGTTGTAATACTTCAATCCCCCTATACAGTTCTATCAACATACATCCCCAGCAAATAAAACCATAGGGAAAAAACTCAACCTGGCAACCCACCAGATTCAAAAAGTACAGCCAGTATAAATTATTTCTACCTATCATTTTTCAATATTTTGAATGCATTGTTTAACATACTAAGTTATAGTGATAATATAGTAGATAAAACACCATAACATAAGTACGATAAGGTCACTTTAAACCAAGAGAGAGAGAGAGAGAGAGAGAGAGAGAGAGAGAGAGAGAGAGAGAGAGAGAGAGATTAAGGTATTATTGCGGATAAATCACGTGGATAACTTGATGTTTTCTTCATTCGTTCTTTAATATTTGACCTTGCAGTCATTATTGGTAACGCACATTAAGAAATGCTGCATGACAAATGTCAAAGTGATGTGTTGAATTGTAATCGAAACCCGGACAGACGACGAGTGGATTTTCTGTATTATCCCGCCACCTGCTGGCTGGAAATGGAACATAATCCCACTGCTGAAGGATTATCCTTGTCATTGTAAAAAAAAAAACTCCACTGGATATAGTCCATATTTGTGGGTATATTATCATACCATACGTTTCATTCATACACGTGTATTTAACATGTTCTAGTGTGTGTGATGTCGTTAACTCCATTTGAGAGGATTTGTGTAGTTAGTTAGTAATTTAGGGCAGTATTGCGTAACTGCTGTTACTACAGGTGTGATGACGACAGAACTTGGATCAGGTCATTCTTATACAGGGAATTAAATAACCCCCGTTTGAGAATAACGGCACTATTGTGTTTTATTCTGATTTATCACAATGATTCTGATATATTAGGTATATTGTCATGAGACCCAGTCCCCCACTAGGATCACAAAGATGTTTGAAGAACACCTCCGAGCCAGCAGAGGGCCGTGCTGCAGGCCACAGCCGCCGCACCACCGAAGAAGAACACAACCCGGAAGTGCCGTTGAACGTGACGAGGTGAGTGTCTGTCAGATCTGCTGTATTAAACCGGCTAAATGAAGCGTTTTCCTATTTTTCCTGCCGTCGTTGTAGCACAATTGTCGCCGGTACACAGTGCTTGACGTGTGGGCTGTTTGTTGGGTTGTGG
Organism: Hoplostethus atlanticus; assembly: GCA_034670405.1. NCBI lineage: Eukaryota > Metazoa > Chordata > Actinopteri > Trachichthyiformes > Trachichthyidae > Hoplostethus > Hoplostethus atlanticus. The sequence goes on from JAXDDX010000272.1 coordinate 298,924, forward strand.
TCGTTGGAGTTCATTCCGTAGTGAGGCGCTGTGTTTTGATGGAGAACCGAGAAGGTCAAGCTAACGCTAGCTAGCCGTCACAGCTTTCAGTTTTGGAACGTTAACACGGAGGGAAGGTGAGTCCCGGGGCCCTCGGGGCTTCTAGGGGTCCTCGAGGGGCTTCTAGGGGTCCTTCAGCAGATTGAAGAATGATACGTTAATTCCACCGACTAGACATAAACCCAACGACGGCCCCGGTACACGCTGTCCTCTTGCACGGAGACAACGTCGTACCAAGCTCCGTTAAACAACCTGACCGTTTAACGTTGTCTCGCTTATCGGCGAAGTTACACACTGACGAGATCACGATTTAACACCGTGACCGGATCAACAGTAGCACCTTTTCAGTTCGGTACAGATCCAGTACCGCAAGCGGCACGTGACTCCCCAGTTATTACCGTAATTGTTAGGAACCGGGTCTAAAGCGGCCACTTGTTGTTGTTGTCACGCCGATCCAAGATGCTGCTACACGGACCTAGACGATGTGATGCTATAGCAGCTAACAACAAGCCACCATGACGGGCTGGTTAGCCGACAGACGAGTTTGTTTGCTGCTGCAGTGACCCGATTCCTCCACAGACATCAATAAAGTTTTTTCAAAAGTAATCTGATTGTCTCATTGGTCGATCATGCAACATCATGATTTGTTCCATTGCTGTTCGTCACGTCGTCCCTTACTCTCAAAACACTTTTCCATCTCAAGCAACTTAAAACTTATTTTTGCTGTGTCGACTAAATGTGAGGTCAGTTTGACGTTCCCACGAATAAAAACTCACGAAGAAGAAACGCAGCTGGTGATTGGTGCTGCTGTGTTCCAGATCCACCCTGAAGATGGTGCTGAAAGAGATCCCTGCCGACAACATCGCCCGACCTCTGGGGCGCAACGAGGTCATCGGCCTGCTCTTCCGCCTGACCATATTTGGAGCCGTCACCTACTTCACCATCAAGTGGATGGTGGACGCCATCGACCCGACCAGGAAACAGAAAGTAGAGGCTCAGAAACAGGTGTGTGTGTGTGTGTGTGTGTGTGTGTGTGTGTGTGTGTGTGTGTGTGTGTGTGTGTGTGTTCACCGGTGAACTAAATCATTTACCTGACAATAATAATTTAAGTTTAGAGGACAGCGTTGTATAGAGCAGCGTAACAGGCAGCCAATCAGGAGTCAGTTTGATAGAGAGAGCGTACGGTGGCCAGCAGGGACAAAGATCAGAGACTGAACTTACTGTCTCTGCCTGTCTCTCTCTACCTGTCTCTCTCTCTCTCCCTCTCTGCCTGTCTCTCTGCCAGGCTGAGAAGCTGATGCGTCAGATCGGCGTTCAGAACGTCAAACTGTCTGAATATGAGATGAGCATCGCCGCTCACCTGGTGGACCCGCTGAGCATGCAGGTACACACACACACACACACACACACACACACACACACACACACAGGAGATATAACTCACACATATAACATCTGCTCATATCTGGACTCTCTCTCTCCCCCTCCTCCCTCCCTCCCTCTCCCCCTGTAGATCAGATGGAGGGACATAGCGGGTCTGGATGAGGTGATCACAGAGCTGAAGGACACTGTCATCCTTCCTGTCCAGAAGAGACATCTGTTTGAAGGATCCAGACTGCTGCAGCCTCCTAAAGGTCTGAAGGAAGGAAGGAAGGAAGGAAAAGAGAGGAAGGGAGGAAAGGAGAGGAAGGGAAGGGAGCAGAGAAATAAAATGATAGGGAAGGAAGGGAAGGAAAGGAGGGTAGGAGGGAGAGGGAAGGAAGATGAAGAAAAGAGGAGGAGGGACATGAAGGAAAGAGGGAAGGAAGGGGAGGGAGGGAACTAAGGAAGGAAGCAGGGAAGGAGGGAGGTGTGTATACCCTGAAGAGAGGAGGACATACCATAATGGGATCCTGTCGTCATGGTTACAGGTGTGTTGCTATACGGACCGCCCGGATGCGGGAAGACACTCATTGCCAAGGCGACAGCCAAGGAGGCGGGGTTTCGCTTCATTAACCTGCAGCCGTCTACCTTGACAGACAAGTGGTACGGCGAATCACAGAAGCTCGCCGCCGCTGTCTTCTCATTGGCTGTCAAACTGCAGCCGTCAATCATCTTCATCGATGAGATAGGTAGAGTGCACACAGACACACACAAACAGTATTGGTATAGTATTGGTATAGAATTTGTATAGTATTGGTGTAGTATTGGTGTAGTATTGGTATAGTATTGGTATAGTATTGGTATAGTATTTGATGTTTCCAGACTCGTTCCTGCGGAGTCGGTCCAGTTCAGACCATGAAGCCACCGCCATGATGAAAGCTCAGTTCATGAGTTTATGGGATGGACTGGACACTGACTACCACTGTCAGGTACACACACACACACACACACACACACACACACACACACACACTCACACTCACACTCGTCTGTCCTTGATGATGGACTGGACACTAAACAGACCAGACACGTATGTATTGATCTCAATGCTCAATAACTTTATTGATAAGACTATTTATCAGAAACAGTTTACAAGATTACAAAAACCACAAGTTCAATATCTGTCTGTCTGTCTGTCTGTCTGTCTCTCTCTAGGTTATCATAATGGGAGCTACTAATCGTCCTCAGGATCTGGACTCTGCTATTCTCAGGAGAATGCCGACCAGATTCCACATCAACCAGCCTGTACGCGCACACACACACACACACACACACACACACACACACACACACACACACACACACACACACACACTCTAACCATTATGTTCTTCTGTTTCTTTGTTCTCTTCAGAGTCAGAGGCAGAGAGAGCAGATCCTCAATCTCATCCTGGAGAACGAGAGTGTAAGTTCACCGTCCGTCTCAGATCCTTCTAGTCCAGGTAGGAACAGGTCCTTCTAGTCCAGGTAGGAACACATCCTTCTAGTCCAGGTAGGAACAGGTCCTTCTAGTCCAGGTAGGAACAGATCCTTCTAGTCCAGGTAGGAAGGTAGGAACAGGTCCTTCTAGTCCAGGTAGGAACAGGTCCTTCTAGTCCAGGTGGAACAGATCCTTCTAGTCCAGGTAGGAAGGTAGGAACAGGTCCTTCTAGTCCAGGTAGGAACAGATCCTTATAGTCCAGGTAGGAAGGTAGGAACAGGTCCTTCTAGTCCAAGTAGGAACAGGTCCTTCTAGTCCAGGTAGGAACAGATCCTTCTAGTCCAGGTAGGAACAGGTCCTTCTAGTCCAGGTAGGAACAGATCCTTCTAGTCCAGGTAGGAAGGTAGGAACAGGTCCTTCTAGTCCAGGTAGGAACAGATCCTTCTAGTCCAGGTAGGAAGGTAGGAACAGGTCCTTCTAGTCCAGGTAGGAACAGGTCCTTCTAGTCCAGGTAGGAAGGTAGGAACAGGTCCTTCTAGTCCAGGTAGGAACAGATCCTTCTAGTCCAGGTAGGAACAGGTCCTTCTAGTCCAGGTAGGAACAGATCCTTCTAGTCCAGGTAGGAAGGTAGGAACAGGTCCTTCTAGTCCAGGTAGGAACAGGTCCTTCTAGTCCAGGTAGGAACAGATCCTTCTAGTCCAGGTAGGAAGGTAGGAACAGGTCCTTCTAATCCAGGTAGGAACAGGTCCTTCTAGTCCAGGTAGGAACAGATCCTTCTAGTCCAGGTAGGAACAGATCAGCATCCCAGGAACTTTATTAGGAATATCATTACATCTTTGAATACAATGATAATTGATCACTGGGCAGGATTCAGATCAGATTCTGTCAATATTGTTCCCAACATCTGATGTGTACCAAACCTTTCCCAGGTACAGATTCAAACTTGGGGAATCCAAATGGATGCTTGAAATCCATCCAGGGACAACCTAATCCCTACTGCAGGCCTACTGCACCTCCACAACTGCTATGTAGTACAAGTTCTCTGTTCCAGAGGTTGTAGGAAGCTACATTTTGGAGCTTCCTAAAACTTCTTCAACCTTCTAATACATTCCCTGAACATATGGGGATGATTATTCTCCCCTGTCCGGAGTAATGAGGCATTAAAATATTCTCTACCTGGACTAGAAGGATCTGAGACGGACAGAGGCATCCTGTTACAAATGGTGAAATCTGACGTCTGTCTGTCTCTCGTCTGTCTCATCTGTCTGTCTCTCGTATGTCTCGTCTGTCTGTCTCTCGTCTGTCTCATCTGTCTGTCTCTCGTCTGTCTCGTCTGTCTGTCTCTCGTCTGTCTGTCCCTCCCTCAGTCCCATGGTGATCTATGGTGACTTACTGATTAGTTGGTTAATTGCTTCTTGGTTTCCAGGTGGATTTGGCGGTTGACCTCGGAGACATCGCCAAGGAAACGGATGGCTTTTCAGGAAGTGACCTCAGAGAGATGTGTCGCGACGCCGCGCTGCTCTGCGTCCGAGACTTCGTCCATACACAGAACGACAGGTACCTGTCTGTCCGCCTGCCTGTCTGTCTGTGATTGTGGGTTGTTCTCAGCAGTGTCTTCAGGATGAGTGATTGATTCTGTAATCCCCCCCCCCCCCCCAGCCCATCGGAGGACTTCATTCGTCCCATCCAGCAGGCCGACCTGCAGAAAGCCTTCAGCAAGATGAGGAAGTCCAAATCAGCAGGAGGCCAAAACGTCTTGATGCACGCCACGCTGGACTGAACACACACACACACACACACACACACACACACACACACACACACACACACACACACACAGATCAGTATGCAGACATACTAGAATGCACACACACACATGCAATAAACACACACGTTCACCTCAGCCCGGCCTGCGGTCGCGGGTTCGAGTCCCGTCTGTCAGGAACTGTATATATTTCTATGCTCTTATTTATGGCGACCAGCTGTAACATGTTGGAACGTGCCACTTGTTCTTCATTGGCTTCTCATTGTGTTCAGAAGGACGTCAGGTGACACCCCGGTCACATGTTGAGGAACTGCAGATCCTCATGACCCGCCATGTTGGTCCTAGTTGCCCGGCGGAAGGCAACGTTGCCCCTAGTTTGTTTTTCTTGACCTTTCCGGTGTAAAAGCCTTTCCACAGAGGACGATGTTTCCCTGCAGTCCCGCGGTGAAGAAATACCTCAGAATCCGTTCCATCCTCCATCGCAACGTCTGGTTTTGGCGTCTCGCCGACCAGAACAGGAACAAAGATGATGTCGGAGCTGAGATGCTTCGGGAAACTCGCCGCTGCAGATTGTCAAAGAGATTCAGTTCAATGCTGCATGTTGTTAAGATGTTTTTCTCACTGTAACCAAGATAGTTTGTTTCTGTAGCTCAGTCAGACGAGGTCAGGGTGGAGTCACACTGGAAGACGCTCGCCATCGTAGAAAACCTGGCCGAGCTGCAAGGTCAAAGGTCAAACATCGCTGTAGATTTTAGAACATCCATCATGAAAATGTGTTTTGTGTTTACGGTCTTGAAGGTCCAGTGTGGCGTTCAGGTCAAGGTAGCGGTCAGCAGGAAACCGACGTAGAAACGTCTGACAGCATCGACGGGGTCCAGAGACGTTGGGGAACCTGGATCAGTCTGGATCAGTCGGTTCACCAGACCGAATACAAGCCTCAGTCGTCCAGTGACCGACTGACGGTTTCAAGGCGTCCCTACTGGATATGAACTCACAGCCGAGGGTCTTGAACCCTCTGAAGAAACGTGTTGTCAAACCTTCAGGTTATTTCATATCAACTAAAGTGTCTGAACTGAAAGTGAATTCAGCCCCTGCTGCTCCCAAGGCCTTCCTGGACTGACTCTGGATCAGTGCTAACCTGATGTTGGTTGTGGTTGTTGAGGTGGAAATGAAAACCACAGTGATTTAATCTGGAAAGAAACCTGAACATCTGAAGACTTCAAGAGAACGAAAGTCAAGCTGCTGACGTTCAGATCTCAGATCTGTGCCACGCCTCGACACAGGGACAAAAACTTGTTTTTCCTCTCAGTGTTAAATTTCCTGCCAATGTTTTATTGTATACTGACCCAGGATCAGTGACTAGACCTCCCACCATAGAAATAGAGAGAGTTTATTAAGACTGGAGGTTTCAGTCAGACGAGTCGTCCACACTGAGGGTGGAATATCTGACCTCCAGTCAGTGGTCAGCATGACGCCACCAGTATTTAGAAAAATCAGTTTGATGACAGGGTGTCAACTTACGTTTAAGACTTTTCAAGGTCAGAATGAAATGAAAGAATTTCACATTTGAAAGAACCTGTCAGAATCTGATCTGATGACAGAACACCCAGAAAACGCTTCAAACTGAATTTAAGACTTGAAATGTTCAAGACCATGTAAGGCCTTGAGTCTAGACCAGTACTGAGCTGTGACTCACCGTCCTCCTGCTCCGTCTCCTTCACATCTAAGAGCGTAACCATGGAAACAAGCATCTTGAATCATAACAGTTGATCATCTTCATGTGAAACCGTCTGGAGGCTTGGTGTTTGGTTGGATAAGAGGTGAAGATGTCTTGATGGTTAAAGGGGAGTTCTGGTATTTTTAAACCTGAGCTCTGTTTGTACAAATTCAACATTTATACCGCAAAATAGGTTCCAGAAGTTTTGGAATTACCTCAGCCGGCAGCCGTGAAACGGGCTGCTATGGCTGCAACATAATCCTTTGGGGCAAGTGGGCCGATCAAAGTACATCCAATAAAAGTTGTTTTTGCCGCTGACAGGATCAGATTGTTATTGGTGTCTGACAACATTAGGATCCTACAGAGATAGACCTTTAGACCAGAAACCTGTTGAACCTCTTCATGCAACAACTCTCCTCATCTTTCAGATTCCAGACTTCTGTTTCTGGTTAACCAAAGGTCTATCTCTGTAGGATCCTTTCCTAATGTTGTCAGACACCAACAACAATCTGATCCTGTCAGTGGTAAAAACAACTTTTATTGGACGTACTTTGATCGGCCCACTTGCCCCAACAGATTACTTGCCCCAATAGATCTACCGGAGCAATTCCAAAACGTTTTGTACCTATTTTGTGGTATAAATGTTGAATTTGTACAAACAGAGCCCAGGTTTAAAAATACTGGAATTCCCCTTTAAGTAACTTTGAGTTTTGTTGTGGACTTTATATTTGTATGTTTTGGGCTGAAGTGCTTCGTTTGGATCCTGGTCAAATTAAAATCTACCTAATGTCATTTATTTTGTTTTCCAGTTATTGTTCTCTCTGCAGTAAAGTACTGACTCAGGATCACTCCACAAATTTCAACAGACGACAGAATAAAGACACCATAGAAAATATTTATTAAAGCTATAAAAAAAACCTGGATTTGGATTTATCTTTCTGTAATAAATTCAACAGGAAATTTCAGTTTAATTTGAACTGAGCGTCTCTGCTGCTCTCCGTCCGGAGCAACAAGCAGAATCAACCCAAGGAAAGAAGAAGTTTAAAGACACCAAACTGATGAGGTCAGACAGCAGCGGCCATGTTGGTCCTCCAGACTCAAAACCTCGTGAAGGCGGAGAACAAAAGGAACTGATGGAGCAGGCTGTCCCTCAAATGATGCATCATCCCTTGGGCCAATCAGCATCAAGAGGCATCATCCCTTGGACCAATCAGCATTAAGAGGCACCATCCCTTGGACCAATCAGCATTAAGAGGCACCATCCCATTTGTAAGAATATCTGGAGGACGTTTTGTGTCAGTCAGGGTTAGCTTGCCTGTCTCCCATCTCACCTGTCTGTGCTTGCCTGTCTCCCATCTCACCTGTCTGTCTGTCTGTGCCTGCCTGTCTCCCATCTCACCTGTCTGTGCCGCCTGTCTGACGGTGAATAGAATCAATAGAACGAATAAATAAAAGAACCATAAAGCTTCAATGTGGATCTGGATGGTCTGGTCTTTGGTCTGGAGAGGAGAAGACGTCCGACGTCCCGTCATCAATACCAGTGACTTATTGATTACTTGATTTCCCAGTTTCATTATTATTTATGGTTGAATGGGTTTTCATTTCAAAACAGAGTTCCTGTTTTGAAATCCAGAATAATCCATAGATTATTACTGTTTTACTATTATCAATGAGTGGATTAAGGCCTTTCATCTGGGGCGGATGTCGAGGAGATCAGATTACAGTAATCAGATTACAATAATCTTTGTAATATGATTACTGTAATCTGACCGCTGCATCTGAAGCGTCGCTCAAAGTTCGGTGTTGGGACGGCGGCTGGATTTGACCTCACACTCCTTGTGGAAATCGCAGCCCTCCAGCAGATCCCGGTACCGGGCCCGGACGTCCCGGTACAGCGGGGCGTCCTCCTCCAGACCTGGGAATCGAACCGGTGACTCGTTGAGGAGGAGCTGCAGCCGGGGCCCCTGGGGGCAGTCGTACAGGACGAAGAGCAGGTTGGCAGCGTAGGGGACGATCCGGCTGGTCCGGAAAGTTCTACCTGGAAACACCACAGACAGACAGGCAGACAGACAGGTGGAGAGACGGACAGTGTTGTTGTTTACACTGATACATTTAATTGAACATATTTTACTGTATTTTTTATTCTGTTCTTAATATTTCCATCACTATCTTCTTTATTTGTTTATATATATTTTATTAGTTTTTTTTATATTTTATTAGTTTTTTTATATTTTATTAGATTTTCGTCTGTTAACCACACACACACACACACACACACACACACACACAGTACCGTGCTGTGTGTTGTAGTTGCGTGCGGTGGGCGGGGCCTGGTCCTTATAGAGCCCCAGCAGGGAGAGGAGGGGGAGGAGCGTCTCGGCATGACCCACCAGGATGGAGGCGGCCTCGGATGACCTGGCAGACGTCCACAACAACCACAGGAGGAGAGTTGTTTTTTACAGATCGTCCCTGAACGCAGCATTCTGAAGTTCTATCGGTTTCACCATACAGAAGTCATGAGTCATGTTCAGACCTGCTGAGGCGTGCGGCCTGGTCCAGCCTGCTGAAAACGTGGTGGAACAGAGGACAGCTGGACCTGCTGCTGATCACATGACCATGAGATCGCTTCCAGTACTGCTTCAGGTCCGACTTGTACTCCAAAACCTGGAGACCGGGAGGACCAGAGTGAAGCCTGAACCTGGTTATGAATCATTCGTCACCGAATTCACCGCTGGTCCGGATTTACAGAAGATAGAAATCACGTGTGGAGGAGAAGAAGAAGAAATCACACTAAACTAAACTGTGATAATATTTCTACCCGACAACCTCCCGTCCAATCAGAAGCTACGTACCTTGGCATCAGCGTCATCAAACAGGAAGCACCAGGGAGAAGAGACGGACCTGATGGAGAACTCATAGGAACACAGGAAGAACGCTGCTTCAGCCAGATCTACAGACAGACAGACAGGTGGACAGACAGGTGGACAGACAGGTGGACACAGACAGGTGGACACATTATTAGATCTTTATATTTTATTAGATCTAATTATCATTATGGGTTACTACCAAAGATATGGCATTATGGAATGAACAGAGAGAACAGACAGGCAGACAGACAGACAGGCAGAGAGACAGACAGACAGACAGCTCTTGCTGACCCGGTGTGATGCGGTGAAGAGGAAGGCCCAGCCGCTCCGCCATCCTCCTCCTCACTCCCTCCATCTCCTTCCCTCCTTTAAACTTCTCCACCTCCACCAGCGCCGTCCGGTTGGTCTCCACCCCTTCAATGTAACCACGGCAACGCTCGAAGAAACGCATCAGCTCATCGTTCACTTCCTGACGATAACGAACCTCTGGGGGGGGAGGGAGAGAGAGAGAGAGAGAGAGAGAGAGAGAGAGAGAGAGAGAGAGAGAGAGAGAGAGAGAGAGAGAGAGAGAGAGAGAGAGAGAGAGAGAGAGAGAGAGAGAGAGAGAGAGAGAGAGAGAGAGAGAGAGAGAGAGAGAGAGAGAGAGAGAGATTACATGAATGATGTTTTTGATGTATTGGCATCAAAACTAAACCCCTCCCTCCTCCATTCCTCCACCTATCCATCCTCTCTCCCCTCACCTCCTCCTCTCTCCCCTCACCTCCTCCTCTCATCTCCTCTCCTCTCTGTTCAACACATTCAGGATATTTAGTGATCAATGTTGTAATTTACTGTTTTTCCCTCAAACTTCCTCGTCTACTTCTACTGCAGTTAGTGGTTTCCTACGTTTCCCAGAATGCACTTCAACACCCCCTCCTTACCCTCCACCCCCCAGTGTTCATACAGTCCTTGCTGGAAAGCCTCTATGCTGTGGATGCAGCGCCGCTTGGAGCTGGTCTGGAACCAGATCCTCTCACGGTCCAGATTCTCCTCCGACAGCAGCGACGGAAACAAGATGGAGAGACGCTTCGCCAGGTAGCGGTGGTCCTCCCTACCTTTCTCCACCAGCTCACCTGGAGAGGAGGAGAGGAGGAAAAGAAGGAGGAGGAAGAGGAGGAGAATGGGAGGAGGACAAGAGGAGGTGGAGGAGGAGAGAAGGATGAGAGAGGACATCAGCCAGCCTTACTGCCAAATATCTGAGGGCAGTATTAGTATTAGTACTGAACTATGTGTAATATCACATAGAAGTATTCTATTAGTACTGAACTATGTGTAATATCACATAGAAGTATTAGTACTGAACTATGTGTAATATCACATAGGAGTATTAGTATTAGTACCGTCCATGTCGTCAGTGTACCACATCTCCCAGCTGGTCTTGATCTCCTCGAGCCAGTCCTCCGAGTTAGACGCTTCCTTCAGCACGAGCTCGGAGAGCTTCCGGATCCTCCTGATGTTTTTAACGGTCGGGTATCTGCTGCCATGTCTGATGATGGCGGTCAGGTGGATCGGGGTACATCCGCCGGTCAGGGGGGCTTTTAAAACGGATTCATTGACAGATAAAATATCCTGCAGCAGATGTGGGTTCACCTCCTCGTATCGACTCTTGGTTCCGAAATATTTGGCGACGTCCGGGACAGAAACCGAGCAGTAAGACAGGCGAGTCAAAACCAGGCTGAGTGTCGTACAGATGAAACTCTTTCTGGATAAAACAGAGGTCATGTCAGCAGGTTTGAGGTAGTTCTAACACAGTGTGTTTGCGTTGTTGAGCTTCCGGGTTCATGTGAACTTTGACCTCTCCCTATCGCTCAGCTGTGCGGTGGGCGACCAAAACCATTCCACGAGTTTATAACGCTGGAATCAAAGATATTCCAAATAATGTACTCATATACTACTACTACTACTACTACTAATACTACTAATTATAACAATAATGTTATAAATAAAGTACTTTCAAGAAAGAAAAGGAAGTTACAGAGTGCTTTAAAAAAAAAACACAAAATAGTGTCAAGTTAGCGGGAATCATACAATACCACGCCCGGAGACCTTATCAACACAAAAACCCTTATTAACAAACGTGATGCTTCCGGTCCGGGCTTTCAAAAGAAAAGCCTTAGGACGAATATAAATTGCTTCCAGTCAAAATTACACTTTCAAAATAACAGTTTGTTGAGAAATGCAACGTTTTTGGTTGAAAATAAAAGTTATATTTAAATATAAGGTGACTCAGGGATACTGCACTGTACTACATTATGTTACACTGGACAAATATCCAAGAGTGTTGAACAGTGTTGTTGAGATCATTCCACTAAAATGAGACATTTGTTCAATTCAACTCCTTTCAAAATGTAGATAGAAATTATGACTCATTTACAGAGAACAGAGCATTCACTCTTAATTACTAGTGAATACACTGGATAGAGACAACCTCGTCAAGAATAAAATCCACCTCCTGGATTTATTGAGCTGACACTGAAAGAAAGTCCAGATGTGACGGTAAAGAGATGAGTGCGAACTGATGACATTTCCAACTTGAATACAATGCAAAGTTTGAATTATCTCTAATTATTCTCCTTGGTCTTCTTCTGGTCATGTAAAATTTCATCACTGAGACGCACTTCCCAACTTTACCAGTAGCCAGTAGTGAGGAGGTCAGAGGTCAGAGGTCAGATTCTGCCCCTACAATATTCCTGTTAGTGGGGAAACACTTGTGTTGAGGAGAAAACAGGATCAGGTGACTCGGAGAGACGGAGAGATGAAAAGAAAAAAAAGGACGGAAGAAGAGAAACTGAATCTGTTCTGAGGTCATCCAGGTGTGACTGGTTGTCATAGCAACCATCCATCACCCGACAGGTAAGACAGGTAAACAGGAGCGAAGAGGAGCAAAATCAACCGGAAGTAGAGAGTGAGAGAGACAGACAGACAGAGAGACAGACAGACAGACAGACAGACAGACAGAGATGAAAATCAAATATCAATTCATGTTTGTCTTGTGGGGACAAGATTCATAAAAGCTGTCATGCTGAAACCTGTTGAACTGTAGAGAACATCCTGGGCTTTTCAGTGATGTCACGTTTGTTGGGGTGTAACCATGACAACACATGACAGCCCGGCCATCCCAACCAGCACAATGATGCAGATATGATTCAGTTTGATTCATGAATTAGTTTATTAACTGTCCATCTGAACTGAGAGCCGATGTCCTGGTGTGTGTGTGTGTGTGTGTGTGTGTGTGTGTGTGTGTGTGTGTTAAAGGTAGGGGTGTACATTACCGGACATCAAAGACACTGAGAAACCCTAAATACACTCAGCTCTTCAAACTGCTTAGTGAACCGAGACTGTGTGTGTGTGTGTGTGTGTGTGTGTGTGTGTGTGTGTGTGTGTGACCTCAGGACAGTGACTGGCCTGGAAAACATTAACGCACACTGAAGACAAAAGTATAGGGCCTCTTGGGGAGGAAGTGTTTTAGGCTACAAGATACCCTGAAACACACACAAACACACACACACACACACACTTTTTATTGGCCAAGTAAGTTTGCACTAAAACACTGTTTTTTTCCTCCTGTCTATCACATTAAACATAAAATTATAAAAGGGAAGGGAACACATCTCTAAATCAGGTAGAAAATAAAGAATTAAAAACTATAAAATATTGATTTAAGAAACCGGCTATGGAGAGAAATAATAATAACAAGAACAATAATAATAATAATAACAAGAACAATAATAATATAATAACAATAATAATAATATAACAACAACAATAATAATAACAATATAATAACAACAATAATAATAATAACAATATAACAACAACAACAATAATAATAATAATAATAATAATATATACAGGTCCAGGGAATGTTGAATCCAGAATATAAATTGGTCTAAATATTTAACAGACTAAACATATTCAGTAGTTTTATCCCTTAATCTCATTTCACCTTAGAAATCCCCTCAAACACACAAATCAACAGGTGAAGTCAGAAAGTAGAAAATTAAGGTGAAAATTAAGGTTTTTTTCCCCCTTATATTTCCTGGAATCTTTCCTGATTTCTCCTTAAAAACGACAAATTCACAGGATTTTAAGGAACAGTCAGGTTCCTGAGGGGTTTTGCAGCACTGAGGTCAGTTTGATGTGTTAAGGTATTTCTTCATGTAAAACTCCCCCAACACATAAATGACTTAAAACTTCATATTCAAAAGAGAAACTGAGAAAAAAAAACCACCAAAAATGGAGTCAGATGGTTTTTACCCGCCAGCAGTGAAGTGAGTGAGTGGGAAATCAATCCCAGAATGCATCTGTAGTTAGACGAGAGAGAGACAGAAGTAAGCAAGGCCACTGGTGGTTGAATGGTGTGTTTGTGTAAAATAGATCTTGTTGACAGTGTGTGTATGTGTGTGTGTGTGTGTGTGTGTGTGTGTGTATGTGTGTGTGTGTGTGTGTGGTTGTAATGCTCCTGGCTACACATACCTTGGTTCCTCTTACATCATAAATGATGTTTTTCTGTGGCCGCCGCTGTTTTTCTATGGAGCCGCTGACATGGAAAAGACGCTGGTGTTGTCGCAGACAGGTGTGTGTGTGTGAGAGAGAGAGAGAGTGTGTGTGTGTGTGTGTGTGTGTGAGAATGTGTGTGTGAGAATGTGTGTGTGTGACCGGGTGAGTTTTAGACCAGGTGAGTTTTAAACTCATCCATCGGTGGTGTTTGTTGTTTGTAGTGTCTCTTCTTCATGTGTTCTGTGTGTCATGTGTGTTTTTCACAGTATGGATGTTTCTGCGTTTGCCTGTGTGCTTTACTATATATATCTATATGCTGCTCAGTGTGTGTGTGTGTGTGTAAGTGTGTGTGTGTGTGTGTCCAGTCAAACCAACAGCAGTGTATTTATAACTGGAGGTGTTTAGTTTGAGGAACATAAGAATATTCAGCGTTGTAAGAAGCAGCTGAGAACCAGAACACACTGGACAGTCTGGGTTAGTCTGGGTTAGTTTGGGTTAGTTTGGGTTGGTTTGGGTTAGTAGCTACTGTACTACTATGTTAGGTCTGTTGTCCTGGTGTGTCAGTAGCTACTGTACTACTATGTTAGTCTGTAGAGGTCTGTTGTCCTGGTGTGTCAGTAGCTACTGTACTACTATGTTAGTCTGTGGTTTCACTGTGTTGTGACGACGGTGTTGATTGAATAATTGGATCAATTAGTGAACCAAACAAAATAATTGTCCTGTTGCATCTCAAACTATGTGGACGTGTCAGAGGAAACCAGCCAGACTGAATGTGGAGCGACGTGGTGATGACTGATGATGAAGTATTATTATTGGGGTTAGGAGTTGTCAGTTACAGTTACAGTTACAGGTCTGTGAACGCACCGCACACCAACCTGGAGCGTTATCATCCAGACTTGATGCATATTTCTGATATTTACAGCTGTTTATTGGACAACACACAGCCAAAGATCCTGGGAATATGAGAGATGACCCTCAAGACCCAAAAAGATCTTTTTATTTTCAGGATCTTTATATTTTATTTTTCTTTCCTTAAAACTATAAGCTCCGTCGTCCTGGTTTACAGACGTATATGTCTTTGTTTTTCTTCTTGACTGACTGTGCACAAGGTTTTCCTCTCTTCTGTCTGCAATGTTTTTTAATACTTTATTTGAGGAGACGCACATATCTTCATGGATTATGGTACTACACTTAGTTTGCTATCTAAGAAATTTGGTTTTGATATCATTTACAGAGGGAAGGAAGTAAGTCACATGACGACTGTTTTTCTGATAATAGCATTTAAAAATCCACAGGAATGTTTAGCAGGGACAGACGACGCTAAGTTGAGTTTCCCAACAGCTGTCAAGATGAAGGGTGTCGGCCTGACGTCGTCTCTGGTGGAAAACAAGTCAAACACACCGAACCCCAGTCATTACACAGGCGAAGGTATGGCTCGTGTGTGTGTGTGTGTGGTGTTGACATGCTCTCTGCAGGTGAAGGAAGCTCAGGTAATAACAGTGCACACACCCACACACACACACACAGTTTACTGCGTGTCACAGGTGAATGTCAGGAATGTTGATTGTTTCCAAAATAAGAGCAGACGAACCATTCGAACTGTCCGCCAGAAATTAGCGGGGAAATAAATGTTTACCGTTTAACAGAAAATCAGTGTTTACTGAGTTCAGAGCTGCAGGTCGTGTGGCTTCACTGCCATTACAAATCCAGTGTCACTCGTAGGAATCAGACCCTGAACTCCTCAGATGAGCCTGAACCTGCCGTGCATCACAACAGCAGCCAGGGTTTAGCTTTAGTTTAGCCTTTAGTTTAGCTTCAGTTTAGCTTTTAGTTTAGCTTTTAGTTTAGCTTCAGTTTAGCTTTTAGTTTAGCTTTTAGTTTAGCTTCAGTTTAGCTTTTAGTTTAGCTTTAGTTTAGCTTCAGTTTAGCTTTAGCTTAGCTTTAGTTTAGCTTTCAGTTTACCTTTAGTTTAGCTTCAGTTTAGCTTTTAGTTTAGCTTCAGTTTAGCTTTTAGTTTAGCTTCAGTTTAGCTTTTAGTTTAGCTTTTAGTTTAGCTTCAGTTTAGCTTTTAGTTTAGCTTTAGTTTAGCTTCAGTTTAGCTTTAGCTTAGCTTTAGTTTAGCTTTCAGTTTACCTTTAGTTTAGCTTCAGTTTAGCTTTTAGTTTAGCTTTTAGTTTAGCTTTAGTTTAGCCTTTAGTTTAGCTTCAGTTTAGTTTTTTGTTTAGCTTTTAGTTTAGCTTCAGTTTAGCTTTTAGTTTAGCTTTTAGTTTAGCTTCAGTTTAGCTTTTAGTTTAGCTTTAGTTTAGCTTCAATTTAGCTTTAGCTTAGCTTTAGTTTAGCTTTCAGTTTACCTTTAGTTTAGCTTCAGTTTAGGTTTTAGTTTAGCTTTTAGTTTAGCTTTAGTTTAGCTTTCAGTTTACCTTTAGCTTAGCTTTAGTTTAGCTTTAGTTTAGCTTCCTTCACACACAGTCATATATTGCTTTCACATTGTGGCTCAGAGATTTAACATACACTGATTCAATAAAAATGTGTCTGTATAACTGTTCATTTAATTTTAAATTGTCTGAGAGATTGTATTTTACAGAAACTATTAAATATGATTTCCAATGTAAATTAATGAATGAAATGAATGTTCTTGCTTATTCATTATTTTATCTTCATTGGAAGACAAACGTGGCTGCATCCATTTTGCCAGATATTGGCTTCACCGCCGTGCTACCTCCCATCTGGTAAAACTGTTATGTACTTTCTATCCCCTTTTAAATAACACAATATTGATTCAAAAGAAAGTTAGATATAACCTTATAATTTGTAGCTCACAAAGCGCTTACAGCGCTTACACCGCTAACAACGCTAACAATGCTAACAGGCTGTTAGGGTGGCTAAAAGACAGACAGGTCACCTCTGCCTCCATGACCATTGTCCTTTTATAGTATAATTTGAACACCCAACCAAAGACATTAGACATTTTAAATACATATAATGTAAACTATATAGATATTAATCATATCTATATAGTTTACATGTATCAGTACTGAGGATAAATGCCATCAGAGCTCCTCATTTCTCCCCAGTGGGTCTGTTGGTTTATAAAGCAGATTTATGGAGCTGTTTGGACAGCAGCCCTACATTCCTACACACACACACACACACACACACACAGATGTTTAAGAATTTGATCTCAACTTGCTTGATTAAATAAAGACAAACACACACACATTTACAGTGTGGTTCTGACTTTGGCATGGTTTCCTGAAAACTGACCACAGAGCTGCTGACTGGTGTGTGTGTGTGTGTCTTGTGAGTGTTTATGTGTGTTTGTGTGTCTGTGGGTGTTTGTCTATATGTCTGTGTGTGTATATTTATGTGAGTGTATGTCTTAATGTGTGTATTATGGTGTGTGTGTGTGCGCGCTCAGATACAAAAGATGTTGTTTCTGACTCGTTGTGTCGCAGATCTGAGTCTTATGTATTTATTATTCCTGGCCTCCATCATAACTCGGCTCATTTATAAAACATATTGCGCTCATTTAGATGTGTCACATATGAAATCACAACCACCTTCAGTTCAAATGTACAAGAGCTCAATCATTCGCCCTCAATCAGCGTGGCTGCAGTATAAAAGACCCTTGTGGAGGACGAGGTGGACTGACGGCAGAGAAAATAAATAATGATTCAGAATAAAACTGCAGCTCAGTGATGCTTCAGTACATCAGAACTGATTCACCGCTCTACGTCTAGTTTTCATTTTCTAACGCTGAGCTGTCTGACTTCTACATGGTGAAACCGATCAATACTGATCAATACTGACCAATACTGACAGAAATTCAACATGTCAGATAGAATTTCATCAGGATGCTTTCAGGGACAAACATGGATTTGTCTCCTCCCCCATCGGTGATGCAAGCACAAATGGGAATATAGTAATTGAACCTTGTTGAGGAGTGCGGTCACCCCGGGGTGATCATTCTAAAATGCTTTCTAATGTATTCTAACATTCTAATTGATGACATCATAAAGGGTTATGAACGGGACAGTTCCAGAATAGAACACTGAACTGGAACTAGAACTCTCAAAAAGCTCCTCAGAATGAAGAATTCTCCTGTAAAAAAGGTTCTACAAAGGAGAACACCTCAACTACTTTATTCCCATTGATGCTTCTTTTAAGCTTTATGGACTTGATAGAATAGCCGACAAGATATTTTATGTTTTGCTTTACTTTTATTATTTTTTTATGAAATCGGTTGTTTCCATCCTGGAAACTGATCGGTTGAAAGCGTGTTCTACAGTGACTGTAAGTCCCATACAGTAACAGTTAATGCGTCTCCTAGCAACCGTGGAAACATTTTGACATATATTCAAGATACTTTATTATTTCAATGAATTTGCTAAATAAAAATAATTTAGAAAATAAAATAATATTGTGTCATCAAATAATTATTTCTATAAGTTGTAACCGTTTTCTAAAAGCAATACAGTCAATAGCAACGCTCTGAACCGTGATTGTTGAACATTAGGATGGCGGAACCTTGTTTGAAAATCATTGTGTTTCAGTCGGATCAGTGTTACGGGAACACCGATTAAGCTTCAACTGTGGTTTAGCCTGATATCTAGCCTGCCCCGAGACAGGCTAGTTTGGAAGCATAAGTTGCCACAGCAACTTAGCTTGAACTATGTTGAGCTTTGTGGAACCGAATAAACCTGAAAATGAGCCAGACTAAGTGAAATAAGCCTGGATAAGGGGTAAGCTCCCCTTACTGACCCTGTATCAGCTGAAACAGCTGATCCAGACCCACAACACCACGAGACACTGCAGTATCACAACGGTCTTTAATTCCAATAGAAAATAATACAGAAAGTAGACACAAAATATAACATTTATAGCTGATTCTATACACTGTGAAATCTGAAATATTTACAGAAATAATGCCAGAGCACGACTCCTTCAGCCGCCACAAACCGAAACAAAGATCGAAGTGCCATCATCATCTTCTAGTGTGGTACGACGCAGAGCCTTAAAGCGTTGGCCAAACAGAGTCTTTCCTTCCTGAGAAACAAGGGAGATCTCAACTTTCATCTGAAGTGTTTCTCTCTCCCTTAGGAGCAATGAGGAGATGAGGAAATGCTACCATGTGACATCTAGTATGGTCATCAGGTCCTCCTGTCTGGCTGCTGCCTCCATGTTGGAGAAGAAGGATCATAAAACATCTCTGAGATCTTCCTCTGATCTCATCCTCTGAAATCAGGAGATCAAATGACTCTTATTCCAGATCACCTGGAGATCTGTTGTTGTGATCAGATCAATATGAGCTGAGAGAAAAGAGAGACAGAAAGCCTTTACTCTCCCAACTCTTCCTCCATGGTGGGCTGCAGCTCCATTCTGCATTCCCAACCAAAGCAAATGGTTACAAGGATGCAAAATGGTCTCCACAAAAGGCCACAGAGGGCGCTGTGATGTCACGTGAGAGCAAAGCGTTGGTTGTGTGGACGTCATCCTGTCTGGCTGATCGTCCACATTGATCAGTAGAAGGTGAATTTGTTTTTTTGTCCATAAAAAACCTCGTTCACGTGGAAACAAACTCGTTAGTGTCCATGGAGACGATCACAAATCAATGTGATCAGCTTCTGAACACATGGAGCTTCACTGTCCATCTGGTGTGTGTGTGTGTGTGTGTGTGTGTGTGTCTCAGTGCTGCTGGCAGGTATGTAGGCTCCTGGCAGCCTTGTTGAGCCGGTGTTGCTCCGCCCCACTCTGCATCCGACAGACAAGCCCCGCCCCACAGTCACAGCGCTGGAAGATCTCCAAACCAAGCGCTCCCTTCTTCCTGTGCTTCGTACAAACCTGCAACAGGAGAAACAAGGAGGTTATAGAAGAAGATGGTTTAACGTTTTGAAGTGAGCGGGCCTGGGGGCGTGGCCAGAGTGGCCTGATAGAGTGGCTAGATAGATGTTCTCCACCTGGAGGCTGTGGTAGCTGTCAATCACTGTCTCACAGATTTAACAATTTGACTCAACCTTCTAGAGGAGAAAAAGCTTTTTAAAAACTTTATTTCTCCAGGGAAGGATGACAGAGTAGTAGTACCTAGTCTCTACTGGTTCTACTGGGACATACAAACCTGGCCTTCTCTGAGAACCGGTTTGCAGATCTTAGACCAGAAGTGTCGAGCGCAGCACAAGCCATCAACACAGTCAGATGACCTGAGACACTTCTCACCTTCTAGACCTGGAGGAGACAGACAGACAGACAGACAGACAGACATGTTATATGTGATGACAGTTAGTTCTGAAACACGATCCGTCCATTTAGGAAACAAATCTTAACTGATGTTCATCACTGAACATCTAAATCTATTCAATCTATTCAACATCAGATCTGTAAAACTGTTTACTCAATCGAGGACTTCAGTTCCCTCCGGAACCATGATCAGTCCAGACTGACCAAGTCTCCTTCTACCCATAATGCCTTGTGTTCTGGGGTGGTTTCCTGTAGCTGGTTGGATCCCGTTCTCTCTCCTAACGAACCACCACAGTTCTCTTCTACCCATAATGCCTTGTGTTCTGGGTGGTTTCCTGTAGCTGGTTGGATCCCGTTCTCTCTCCTAACGAACCACCACAGTTCTCTTCTACCCATAATGCCTTGTGTTCTGGGGTGGTTTCCTGTAGCTGGTTGGATCCCGTTCTCTCTCCTAACGAACCACCACAGTTCTCTTCTACCCATAATGCCTTGTGTTCTGGGGTGGTTTCCTGTAGCTGGTTGGATCCCGTTCTCTCTCCTAACGAACCACCACAGTTCTCTTCTACCCATAATGCCTTGTGTTCTGGGGTGGTTTCCTGTAGCTGGTTGGATCCCGTTCTCTCTCCTAACGAACCACCACAGTTCTCTTCTACCCATAATGCCTTGTGTTCTGGGGTGGTTTCCTGTAGCTGGTTGGATCCTGTTCTCTCTCCTAACGAACCACCACAGTTCTCTTCTATCCATAATGCCTTGTGTTCTCTTGTTAGAGGACTGAGACGTTTTCAGGCGTCTCGTCAGTTATTTGGTGAATGTTGTTGTTCTCACCTGGAGACCAACCAGCTAGAGGAGGAAACGCTGCAGAGCTTAATAAACCCACCAGAACATGCTGGCTGTGAACGCAGCCTGAATTTGACTAAATGATTGACCACTGGTTCCCAGTAGAAAAGCAGAATCTGGTGGTGATCTGGTTTCTACCTCGGGGTGTCGGCATCACGTCCTGTGTGATGGTCGCTGCTGCTGGTTTCTCCTCTTGGCTGTTAACGCTAACAGTACTAGTAGTACTAGTAGTACTAATAATACTGCTGATGGTAATGGCAGGACTCATCAACTCCATTGCAAACTGCTGCACTATGTCTGAGTCCACTGGTAGACACACGCCTGGAGAGACAGACAGGCAGGCAGACAGACAGACAGGGAGACAGACAGGCAGGCAGACAGACAGACAGAGATCAAACATGAGTGGGACCGTTTGCATGTTGCATATATGTCGATATTTGTTTGTTCATCTGCTGAATGTTTCTATTGTTCATTCATGCATACAAGCTGTAATTAGCTGTAATTACTTTAATCTTCATATTTCTAAATTAAGCTGTTGGTCGTTGTGTAATAATACCCCATGTGCTCTATTCCTATTTAGATCTTTTTTATTTGATTGTTTATTATTCTTCTTATTTCCTATTGGTCTTTGCTGGATCTCATTATTTGCTGCTGCAGTGGATCAATAAAGTTTCATCTTATTTTTGACCTGATGTGGCGTCTTACCGTTGCTGCAGCGGTTACCGGGGCAACACATGGCATCACGTGTGCATCTCTTCCTGCGGCGTCTGCAGGGCAGGCAGGAAGCCCGCGACGCAAAACAGAAACCGGTTTCACCGCAGTCGGCATCGGCCGAGCAGGACAGAGACTGGAGGACCAGGAGAAGTATTGATTAGTGATCGATCAGGATGGGGAGGATTGGTGGTGGTGATGATGAAATTTGAACAAACTAAACTGACCTGTGATCAGCACGAGGCGAACAACAAAAAGAACAATTAGTTCCAGAAAAGCATTAATTAATTAAGTTATTGAGTATTATTATTATTGTGTATTAATTTATTTTTCTTTTAAAATGTTCATATAACTTTCATCAGTGTGATGCTACTGACTATGAAGTAAACTGGGTTTAACCAGGTTAACCAGGTTAACCAGGTTAACAGACTGTTAACTGTTAACCAGTTGACCAACTTTAGCGTCTGATAGAAATCTGTGTGATATAAATTGATAGTTGACAGTAAAATCACACTGAACAAAAGTTAAAACTCATATTGCTGGTTGATCACTGACTGGAGGTCAGTTCACGCTCCTTTCTACTGTCTACATCGATATGTACAGTCTATGTATTGATTATATATAGAGTAATGATCTGTATTTACCTGGATGGGATCGATCAGCAGGTTGTGGTTCTCCAGCCAGTCCAGATCTTCTGGTTCTCCTCCTGGGTTCTTGATGGCGTTGGAGTTCAGAACCACCAAGCCAGAACCGCCAGAACTGACAGAACCGACAGAACCGACCACAGACACCGACAGGGACACCAGGAAGGGGAACACTAAAGCAGGCATCATAGTTTCACCTTTCTGGATGCAAACTGGATGAAGAAAGAGCTTCAGGATCTTTCCAAGAGATGAAGTTCTTTCTATGTTTAAATGTCTTTCTAAGAAAATGATCTTCTGAAGGGAAACAGATCTTTCCTGTTCCACAGTGGAAAAATGAAGAAGACTAAAGAAGACTGAAGAAGAGGAAGAGTGAAGCTGCAGCGCTCCGTCCCAGTCTGACGGCCAGGAGGCTGAAGCTGCTTTTATACCAGAGGGTGTTTCATTCCCCTCCCAGTCAGCTGGCACAAATCAGGGGGGCGGAGCTACACTGTGTGTGTGTGTGCGTGTGAGAGTGTGTGTACGTGTGTGTGTGTGTGTGTGTGTATCTCAGACAGCCTGCAGTTCTTCTTAATGGGTGATCATTCAGTCTATTCAATCAGCCATTAGGACTGTTTGATCCCTAATTGGTAACCGGTGAGGCACTTGGTGATTAGTGACTGTGTGTGTGTGTGTGTGTGTGTGTGTGGGTGTGGGTGTGGGGGTGGGGGTGTGATCAAAGAGGACCCTGAAATATGCAAATACCACAGCGGATTGTCGAGTTTACCCAATTAATGATCCTTTTAAATAAATACAGGCTCATTATCATCCGGCTGTCAGGAATTCACATCAGGGTCCCTGATTCACTTTAACTAGCAACCAGCTAGCAACCAGCTATTAACCAACTATCTACCAACTATCTACCAACTATTAACCAACTATTAACCAACTATCTACCAACTATTAACCAACTATCTACCAACTATTAACCAACTATCTACCAACTATCTACCAGCTATTAACCAACTATCTACCAACTATTAACCAACTATCTACCAACTATTAACCAACTATTAACCAACTATCTACCAACTATTAACCAACTATCTACCAACTATTAACCAACTATCTACCAACTATCTACCAGCTATTAACCAACTATCTACCAACTATTAACCAACTATCTACCAACTATTAACCAACTATTAACCAACTATCTACCAACTATTAACCAACTATTAACCAACTATCTACCA
Source organism: Hoplostethus atlanticus (assembly GCA_034670405.1). NCBI lineage: Eukaryota > Metazoa > Chordata > Actinopteri > Trachichthyiformes > Trachichthyidae > Hoplostethus > Hoplostethus atlanticus. The sequence continues at coordinate 322,351 of JAXDDX010000272.1, forward strand.
ACTATTAACCAACTATCTACCAACTATTAACCAACTATCTACCAACTATCTACCAGCTATTAACCAACTATCTACCAACTATCTACCAACTATTAACCAACTATTAACCAACTATCTACCAACTATTAACCAACTATCTACCAACTATCTACCAACTATTAACCAACTATCTACCAACTATTAACCAACTATCTACCAAGTATTAACCCTCGGATCATCTTTCCCTATTGTCATGTCATTTCTATTCTATTCTCTAATCTACTAAATAAAGTTGAGGTTTGTTTATTGAGGTTGTATCTTAGTTTAATTTGTTTTCAAGAGAAGAAGAAACCTCATGAGACAGAAAACCATAGGAGTAAATAAAAACATGAAGAAGAGAAACTTTATTCTTAAAACGCTTCACAACTGACTATCAAGTCAAACCCCTAAACATGCAGACTGGATTAACAGTGTGTGTGTGTGTGTGTGTGTGTGTGTGTGTGTGTGTGTGTGTGTGTGTGTGTGTGTGTGTGTGTGTGTGTGTGTGAGTGAGTGTGAGTCTCTCCCCAGAGCAAACACAGTGTCTTTGATGTTTCTCCTGGTTACAATGGGACAATACAGGACAAACCTTCAGCACACTTCATTAGGCTCCTCCAACCTCCTCCAGCCTCCTCCAGCCTCCTCCAGCCTCCACCAGCCTCCTCCAGCCTCCTCCAGCCTTCACCAGCCTCCTCCAGCCTCCTCCAGTCACCACCAGCCTCCTCCAACCTCTTCCAGCCTTCACCAGCCTCCTCCAGCCTCCTCCAACCTCTTCCAGTCTCCTCCAACCTCCTCCAGCCTTCTCCAGCCTTCATCAGCCTCCTCCAGCCTCCTCCAGCCTCCTCCAACCTCCTCCAGCCTCCTCTAGTCACCACCAGCCTCCTCCAACCTCCTCCAGCTTCCTCCAGTCACCACCAGCCTCCTACAGCCTCCTCCAACCTCCTCCAGCCTCCTCCAGCCTCCTCCAGCCTTCACCAGCCTCCTCCAACCTCCTCCGGCCTCCTCCGGCCTCCTCCAACCTCCTCCGGCCTCCTCCGGCCTTCACTGGCCTCCTCCAGTCACCACCAGCCTCCTCCAACCTCTTCCAGCCTTCACCAGCCTCCTCCAGCCTCCTCCAACCTCTTCCAGTCTCCTCCAACCTCCTCCAGCCTTCTCCAGCCTTCATCAGCCTCCTCCAGCCTCCTCCAGCCTCCTCCAACCTCCTCCAGCCTCCTCCAGTCACCACCAGCCTCCTCCAACCTCCTCCAGCTTCCTCCAGTCACCACCAGCCTCCTACAGCCTCCTCCAACCTCCTCCAGCCTCCTCCAGCCTCCTCCAGCCTTCACCAGCCTCCTCCAACCTCCTCCGGCCTCCTCCGGCCTCCTCCAACCTCCTCCGGCCTCCTCCGGCCTTCACTGGCCTCCTCCGGCCTCCTCCGGCCTCCTCCGGCCTCCTCCGGCCTCCTTCGGCCTCCTCCAACCTCCTCCGGCCTCCTCCGGCCTCCTCCGGCCTCCTCCGGCCTTCACTGGCCTCCTCCTGCCTCCTCCGGCCTCCGCCAGCCTCCTCCAGCCTTCACCGGCCTCCTCCAGCCTTCACCAGCCTCCTCCAGCCTCCTCCAGCCTCCAACAGGCCTAAACAGAAACCACTATGATATCACTATAGGATTCCTATAATATTCCTATAGTGACTTATATTGTGTCTGTGGTCATCATATTGTATGATATTTTTTCCACCAGTGGAAGACTGGTTGTACTGGTCAGATCCCAGTGACCACCAGTAGAAGACTGGTTGTACTGGTCAGATCCCAGTGTGGATGTGAAGCAGGCTGAGGTGAGACAGAGCAAACCTCCCCTGGATCAATAAAGGTTACAACATCTCATTAATCTGGTCTTTCATGTGTCACTCGGTTCATTAATGGGTTTTGTGACTACAGAAGTCTTTGTTTACTGGGCTGGTAATCCTGTAGATCCTGCCCAGAGAGGAACCACCAGGAGGGTTCAACTCCAAGTAAAACTTCAGGTAAAACCCCCCATGTTGGAGGACCTCAGCTCTGAACAGCTAATTGTGTTTCTGTCTGTCTCAACAGAATTGAATCTTCATGGTTAATTTCTGTCTGTTTCTACTGAACTGATCATTTCATCACTGATACATCTGATTGATTTAGTGTTTAGATCATGTAGCTTGTTAGCTAGCTAACCATAGTATCTGGTCAGCTAACCATCACTGTCTTGTTAACACATCTGATTAGCACACTAGCTAACGTATCTAGTAGCAGCTAGCGTTAGCAGTGGCTAGTAGTCCCATGTTAACAGTAACTAAACTAGCCTGCTGGCTAGTTAGCTAGCTACCAGTTAGTTCAGGTTAACTGAGCTGACTCTTCTCCAGCTCCAACTCAGAGTGTTTTGGAGTAGAGACTAGGGCTAAAGACAAGACAGTTTACTGAGTCACAGTAACCTACATTTGGAGACAAATCTACCTGATCACACTGATCACTTTTACTGAGAACGTTACTGGATGATCTACAGACACACCACAACAACCTGGTTCAGATAGTCAACTGGTTCTACTGACACATTATTAACTATCAGACTCCATGAGGGACCAGACCTCTCTAGTAGTTTATCTTATCCAGTTCACATTAAAACAAACAGCCGTCTGATCAGTGACTCGCCTTTCAAGGAACTGTTGAACAAATACAGATCAAGTGTTAAAAAGATAAGAGCTGATCCACTATCAGGTTACTGGTGAGACGGGGGGAAGTAACACTGTTAAAGTCTTAGATAAGGTACATCAGTACCACCCCACCCCCCCAACCCACACACACACACACACACACACACACACACACACACACACACACACACACACACACAGTGGGGTATCAGTGTTTATCAAAGGCAGCCTTAATGGAGACATTAGCATCCAATAGAGATCAATGGATCTCCTGAATAAGAGATCTTATGTCTTTTATGGTTTAACTGGTTCTGTTCTGATGTTCAACTCATCAAACCTTGACACTGAAGACACAAAGAGCCTGAATCAGGAGTTTTCAACGTTAGAGACTTTATTGTAAGAAAAAAGGTGTTTCATATAGAAATGGCTGGACCATAGAAAAGCAGCATGCAGCATCAGTATCACACAAAACACACAGGCTCATTCCAAAACCAGATCTGAAAAATTCACACCACACGTACAAAACTGGCACGAAAATAAAGTTGGTGGTAATAAAGTTATGAGGGTTAGACTGATATGGGCTTGTTACGGGGCCGATACAGGCCAGTGGCGTTCACCCTGATATGATGATGCGATGCAGTTTGATTACATACAAACTGATCAATGCTACACTCGTGTATGGAAATCCCTTCAACTGAACATTTTGAACGGATTCCACTAAAAGGATGCAGGAAGGTTTTATTATTACCTGCCAAGAATCAAATTCTGGAGTAAATACTGAAGATTTGTCATTTTTGGGTATCTTTGGCATGAAAATGGTCAAATTTAAAGATCAGATTCAAAGATTTAAGAAAACATTGAGCATATTGGTACATGGCATTGATTATTGGCAGCTTTAATCCAAAACATATCAGCCTTCAAAAACCCAAATCTGTCTCATCTTACAAAAAGATTATGTTTTTGAGGAGTGAAAACATTTGACGACCTGCTTCCCACTGACTTCAACAGTTTCCTCTCAGTTTCAAAGCTACGGTTCCTGGACCTGGACCTCGTCATGGCGGTCTAGACAGGTTAGGGGTTTGTGGTAAGTGTTTTCTCCCGATCTGGACCATGAGGAAACAAACAGCAGGTTCGGGTTTCCCATAAGCACCTTTGAGTCTGAGGTCATCTGTTCCATTGTAAGTGAATGGAGCTAAGATGATGGTAGTCATGATAATGTGAGATGAAGAAGAAGAACTACCTGGGTTCACGGTCTGCTGGTCTGGGAAGCCCAGCCGGATCTCAGGGTGAAGATAGCTTTGGGAAACCGAACCCGGAGGTGTGTAGCAGGGAGGAGTCGTGTGTGTTGTGTGTTGTGGGGGGGTGGGGGTGTCCACCGTCATGGCAGGAGTCCCACTTCCTCCAAACCCCCGGTAGAAAAACCTACAACTCTAGCAGGGAGCCGAAGTTCATGTCACTCTGCCTTTTGTAATCCATTACAGATTACTGATATCAGGAAACGACTGACCGTACGGTTCTGATTCTGATATGTGTTGTAGAGGGAGGTATTTGATGATATTTGTTCATCAATACCTCATCAATACACAGTTTCTCACACAAAAATGACAGAAATGTGTTTATCTTATGATTGCTTATATAACAGAGAGCTGATGATTTTACCACAATCTATTACTTTGTTTAGTTGGTATCAGACGTGGAGAATCACCTAGCCGCTAGTCAACCAGGCGGTGGTCTTGGTTAACTTGGTTAACTTGGTTAACTCTTCGGCTCCCTATGAAGCATCGCTGAGGGTTGCAGGCATCACTACCATGACAATCGCTGTATGAGTGACAATAATAATGACAACATCAACCACTGAAACATTATAAAGCATCTCTGTGACAGAAACAATATTCCCAATATATAATAAATCAATCAATCAAGACAGTCAAACCGACATCATCACAAGTAAGAATTCACATCACAAGAATATTTAACCTCTGGTCCTACGTCTGTCTGAGGTTTGTGCTGAGGGCAGGCGCTTGGCGAGTCTCCTGTTAGAAGGCAGTTGGTGTGAGATGAAATCTGATCTCAGGTCTGATTGTGCTTTTCCCCGTGGCAGAGGCTTCATCTACACTGGAACTGATATCTGAAGTTTGTAAAGGCAACCAGACTGTGAACAGCATGTCAAAATATGTTGGGCGGTAAATCTTACTCAGTAATATTATTACTTTACCAGTAATCCCATCAAGGAGACGACTGGGATTACTGGGATTACCACAGGAGAAATGGTAGAAAAGTTACTTTCTCTGAGTGGACATAATCTCACTACTATGATTACTACTCCCCGGAGTAATAAGTAAAGTTATAACATTACTAGGCTAGTAATTACTACTGAGCCCAACACTGCCTGGTTCATTGGTTTGGGACCTTTACAGAGACAGAGAAAGGCCATTCTGCCCTCTAGTGGTGACACAGAACTTCTACAGGTCGTCTTGATGATCATTTTACCAGCAATTACAACAAACAGGCGCTTCATACAAATACTTTATACCAAAATGAAATGTCCATCATCTGAATAAAAGTGACACCTACTTTTACAAAATGATTGCCAGCACAAAATTTAAACTGATGATACAAGTGAAAACAAATGCTTATATAGCTTTTTGGAATAAAACTCTTCATTTGCCCTTCCTTATCCCTACTACAGACCCACATTGATAATCTATGTCGGCTCAAGATTTTGCCACAGACTTATCAATATGAGAAAATGATCGAAATGAAAACAGAAAACTTCTCACCGGAGGAGGAAAAGTGAGAAAGAGGAAGAAGGATTTCTGTCTGGTTGAGGGGGTTTTAGCCGTACTGTCCCTTTAAAACATGGGAAAAACCTTTTCAATTCACTTTGGCAAAGCATGAAGGATCCTGAAACCTGCTCGGCTTCGAAACATGAAACATGAGACAAAAGGCTGAACTGGTTTCTGTGTTTCTGTGCGAATGTATGTAGAAAGAATAGCAAATAGGTACAATATGTTTTATGTGCTGCAATCACAAGATTCACAATGTAAAGAATGATAGAAAGGAACGTTTAAAAATAGAAATGTTCATATATGATTATAAATTAGAAACACTCTCCTCTGTTGTAATGATACCAATGATAGCATGCAATAGATGCTTCTTTCTTTCTTTCTTTCTTTCTTTCTTTCTCCTTTAGATTTGAGGCTCCATGGATGGTTAGATGAGAGATGAGAGAGATTGAAGATGAACTGAAAGCTGAAGGCATCTCGGTGACCCAGAGGTTAACAACATATCTGTTGTTTGCCACTATTCGTTTTTATACTTTTATGTGTCTTTGATTTTTCTGTCTGTCTTTCTCCTGTCGTTCATCTCTCCGCAACATCGATCAGTCGGTCTGGTATGCCGCCACGTGTCCTGCAGCAGGGGACCCCGTCGCTCTTCCAGCCCAGTCTCAGAGCACCGAACCCTGGGCTCGAGGGTCAGGAAGCCCCTGGCTACAACCCTCAGGCCTTCAAAAACCCTCAGGCCAGAAATTCACACAAACCCCAGATTGGATCAATTCTCAAACACCCAGAGAGGTTGGGGTAGCTGAGTCTGCTGGGGTATGGAGGTGGGTAGCTGGGTCTGCTGGGGTATGGAGGTGGGTAGCTGGATCTGCTGGGGTATGGAGGTGTGTCTGGGTCTGCTGGGGTAAGAGGTGGGTCTAGGTCTGCCTGGGGTATGCAGGTGGGTCTGGGTCTGCTGGGGTATGGAGGTGGGTCTGGGTCTGCCTGGGGTATGGAGGTGTGTCTGGGTCTGCTGGGATATGGAGGTGTGTCTGGGTCTGCTGGGGTATGTAGGTGGGTCTAGGTCTGCCTGGGGTATGCAGGTGGGTCTGGGTCTGCTGGGGTATGGAGGTGGGTCTGCCTGGGGTATGCAGGTAGGTCTGGGTCTGCTGGGGTATGGAGGTGGGTCTGGGTCTGCCTGGGGTATGCAGGTGGGTCTGGGTCTGCTGGGGTATGGAAGTGGGTCTGGGTCTGCCTGGGGTATGGAGGTGGGTCTGGGTCTGCCTGGGGTAAGAGGTGGGTCTGGGTATGCTGGGTTAAGAGGTGGGTCTGGGTCTGCTAGGGTATGGAGGTGGATCTGGGTCTGCTGGGGTATGGAGGTGGGTCTGGGTCTGCTGGGGTAAGAGGTGGGTCTGGGTCTGCTGGGGTATGGAGGTGGGTCTGGGTCTGCCTGGGGTATGGAGGTGAGTCTGGGTCTGCCTGGGGTATGGAGGTGGGTCTGGGTCTACTGGGCTAAGAGGTGGGTCTGGGTCTGCCTGGGGTATGGAGGTGGGTCTGGGTCTGCTGGGGTATGGAGGTGGGTCTGGGTCTGCTGTGGTATGGAGGAGGGTCTGGGTCTGCTGGGGTATGGAGGAGGGTCTGGGTCTGCCTGGGGTATTGAGGTGGGTCTGCTGGGGTATGCAGGTGGGTCTGGGTCTGCTGGGGTATGGAGGTGGGTCTGGGTCTGCCTGGGGTATGGAGGTGAGTCTGGGTCTGCCTGGGGTATGGAGGTGGGTCTGGGTCTACTGGGGTAAGAGGTGGGTCTGGGTCTGCCTGGGGTATGGAGGTGGGTCTGAGTCTGCTGGGGTATGGAGGTGGGTCTGGGTCTGCTGGGGTATGGAGGAGGGTCTGGGTCTGCTGGGGTATGGAGGAGGGTCTGGGTCTGCCTGGGGTATTGAGGTGGGTCTGCTGGGGTATGCAGGTGGGTCTGGGTCTGCTGGGGTATGGAGGTGGGTCTGGGTCTGCCTGGGGTATGGAGGTGGGTCTGGGTCTACTGGGGTAAGAGGTGGGTCTGGGTCTGCCTGGGGTATAGAGGTGGGTCTGGGTCTGCTGGGGTATGGAGGAGGGTCTGGGTCTGCTGGGGTATGGAGGTGGGTCTAGGTCTGCTGGGGTATGCAGGTGGGTCTGGGTCTGCTGGGGTATGGAGGTGGGTCTGGGTCTGCTGGGGTATGTATGGGGTATGGGGTGTATGACAGTGTGCTAATCCAGGTCAACCCGTCATGGAGGCAGAACATCTCTACAGACTGACTGAAGAACAGAGAACATCTTTACATCAATCTTTAGATGGACTGTGTGCTTGACGTTGCACCATCAACTAAGACGCATGGCTCTGCACTACAGCCTGTAGCCCTGTTTGGACGTGATGCGTTGTTCTCGCAATGAATCATCGTTCTCGTCAGCCATGGCTAGACGTTGAGGAACTGTTTTCTGGAGTTGATGGCGGTGTAAACACAGTGAGTCTCGATCCTGGACTTCACGATCACCAAGACCTACTGGCTCTCAGGCGTTCTGGTGGCAGCTTAGGGCCCATCTCACGTCTTTGTGTTGGTTACTGGAGTTACAGGTGGTGGGAAAGCACCAGGTCAGTCTATCACCCAGTATCATCGATGGCGACTCTAATGACATTGTCAAATTTGGGATTCAGGTGACGAGTCCGTTCCCATCTACTGCCATCTAGTGGAGACCTTAGTGGAACCCTCTCACTGAATACAATCAAATCAATTTAAATAATTTGGGGACACAACATGGCTACAGAAGGTCAGAGGTCCATTCCCACTGGGACCCATGTTCAGAAACAATGTACACACTCATGGTACAGTAAGATGCTTTGGGTAAAAGCGTCCACCAACATGCAGTTAAGAAGGCAGGATGATTCTTATAAAGGTCATTGTCCCGCCAGGTGAGGAGTCGTCTCTGGCCCAGATCTAGACCTAGACCTCCATCCTGGGAGCATCAGGCTTTGGATTGGAGGGGGGACGGGTTGAGACGGGAGGATGAGGGCTTTAAAAGTCGTTGTCCCATCCCGAGTTGTCGTCTGGCGGCGGGTTGTCGTTGTCCTCAGGGAAACTGTCGAAGTTACTGGTGTCGGTTGAAGAGGAAACCTGGACAGGGACAACATGGAGGGGCGAGGACACCTTCACCACCTGCTGCTTCACTGGACCTTTTCTACATGGTTTTATACTTTAGTGTGTTTTCTATATTTTTTCAGTTTGTCAGCGGAGAAGGAAACTTCTCATACTCCTACTATGACAATGACATGATACGTTATATGATATGATACAATATAATGATATATAATGCAATACGATATATGATAATGATCTGATATATGATATTTAAATTAGAGTTTGACCGATGACGTTATCGTTGTTTTTGGATTGAAGTCGCCGACAGACCTTCGTCAATGCCGATATTCAACATCTTTAAATTTGACCATTTTCATACCAAAAGTTTCCCAGAATTCAGAGTTTCTCCAGAGTTTCTTCTCATCAGGGTGAAAAGCCTCTGAAACATTCAGACCATCATGGACACTAAAACTCTCCAATGAAACCATGAAACTCTTTTAGTGTCAGCAGCTCCTTAAGGCAGGGTGACCCCCCCCCCCATTCAGTGGTAGGGAGACTCTGGACACATTACTGACTTTAAATCAAGAATCAAGTAATAAAAACATTATTGGATAATTAAATAAATGTAGTTTTGTGGTCAGGAGGAACCTCCATCACATCAGAGGACGATATCTGCTGATATATCGGTCTAACCCTAATTTCAAAAAGCCTGGGGTGAGATGTGACGAGGCGAATCAACAGGATGAATTCATGACATGATGTTGGTGTGTTTAATACTCACATCAGGTATGATAGGAGGAGTCAGAGTCCCTTTCCTCAAACCCTCCCAGTTAAAGCCCTCAAACCACCTGAGACAGAGAGAGACAGAGAGAGAGAGACAGAGAGAGAGAGACAGAGAGACACCAAGTCAGTAAGACAGGTTTCACCCAGTCGGTCATCTTCCTGTCAGTTCAGTCTGGACTTACTTGTGTTTCTGGATGTCTTTGACTCCGTTTTTCAAGTTTCCAAGTCTCTCAGAAGGATTGTCTCTGTGGGGAGAAATCATTGGTGGATAATCATTTTTACCTTAAAACCTTAGTAGTAGTAACCTAGTAGTCGTGGTTCTGAGGACAGAATGATCTTCAGGTGTGCACGGCGCCCCCTACCTGCACAGTTTCTTGATGAGGTTGGCGGCGTTCTTGGTGATTTTCTTGGGGAACTCGATCATGTCGATGCCTCTCAGGATGATGTTGTAGGTCTTCATAGGGTCTGGGCCTGAGAAAGGAGGGCTGGGAGAGAGAGACAGGCAGAGAGACAGAGAGAGGGAGACAGGCAGAGAGACAGATAGACAGAGAGAGGGAGACAGGCAGAGAGACAGATAGACAGAGAGAGGGAGACAGAAAGACAGAGAGACAGAGAGGATGAAGGTACAGGGGTTTAATCACATACCAGAGTTGACACTGTCAGCTTTTCTACCTGTTTGCCATTAGAGATATATTCTATTGTATTCTACTGTATTCTATTGTGTTCTTTTCTATTTGTACATGAGGATTCCCAGGGACCAGTAGTCTGTTGCTAGGTCCTCCACTCTACTCTACTGTACTCTACTGTACTCTACTGTACTCTACTCTACTCTACTCTACTCTAATCTACTCTACTCTACTGTGTTGTATGGTGGCATTTCCAAGACAAAACTCATGAGAACAAGTGAGAACCTGCGTGACGATGCCCACAAGGAAACAGATGACCTCTGCTGGCTCCTTCAGGCTCCTCCCACTGCCATGTCCTTGTGGGCGGTCCTCTGGCCCCCACAGGTTCTCACTTGTTGTCGCGGGTTTGGTCGTGGTCTTCCTCCCTGTCTTACCTTCCGGTCAGCAGTTCGTACATGAGGATGCCCAGCGACCAGTAGTCTGCTGAAATGTCGTGGCCCTTGTTGAGGATGATCTCTGGAGCCACGTACTCTGGCGTCCCACAGAATGTCCACGTCTTCTTACCGAAGCCGATCTTCTTGGCAAAACCAAAGTCCACCTGCAGAATACAGCAGACTCACTATACGACTGAACTGACTCACTACACGACTGAACTGACTCACTACACAACTGAACTGACTCACTACACTACTGAACTGACTCACTACACGACTGAACTGATTCACTAAACGACTGAACTGACTCACTACACGACTGAACTGACTCACTACACAACTGAACTGATTCACGGCTGAACTGACTCACGACTGAACTTATTCACTACACGACTGAACTGACTCACTACATGACTGAACTGATTCACTACACGACTGAACTGACTCACTACACAACTGAACTGATTCAGGGCTGAACTTATTCACGACTGAACTGACTCACTACATGACTGAACTGATTCACTACACGACTGAACTGACTCACTACACAACTGAACTGATTCACGGCTGAATTTATTCACAACTGAACTGATTCACTACACGACTGAACTGACTAACTACACGATTGAACTGACTCACTACACGACTGAACTGACTCACTATACGACTGAACTGACTCACTACACGACTGAACTGACTCACTACACGACTGAACTGACAAAATAAACCACTGTCATTGACCTTATTCCTGTGTGTGTGTGTGTGTGTGTGTGTGTGTGTGTGTGTGTACCAGCTTAGCGTATCCCCTGCTGTCCAGGATCAGGTTCTCAGGTTTCAGGTCTCTGTATATGATGCCTTTGGCGTGCAGGTAGGCGAAGGCCTCGACGACGCAGGCCGTGTAAAACCTTGTGGTCGAATCCTCGAACGAACCCCTGAGACCAACAGACCAACAGATCAACAGATCAACAGACCAACAGACCAACAGATCAACAGTGTTTAACAGTGTGTGTGTGTGTGTGTGTGTGTGTACCTGTCTCTCAGTATGGTCCACAGCTCTCCTCCCAGACAAGCCTCCATCAGCATGTACAGATATTTACTGTCCTTAAAGGTCCGATACAACCTGAGAAGAACAACCATGTTCTTATCATCATTATTATTGTTTTATTGTTGTTCTTAATGTTATTGTTGATATTTTTGTTGTTATTAATGTTATTGTTGATATTGTTGATATTGTTGTTGTTATTATTGTTATTATTATTATTGTTGTTGTTATTATTGTTGATATTGTTGTTACTGTTATTGTTAATATTGTTGATATTGTTGTTGTTATTATTGTTATTATTGTTAATTGTTGATATTGTTGTTGTTATTATTGTTATTGTTACCGGACTATGAAGTCAGAGTGCGCCTCCGTCATGATGTGTTTCTCCGACCGGATGTGCTCTTGTTGTCTCGTATCGACGATGTGACGCTTCTTCAGGATCTTCATGGCAAACGTCTTCGCCTCCTCACTCTTCAGCTGAACCTGAAACATGAGAGACAGACAGGGAGAGAGAGACAGACAGGGAGAGAGAGACAGACAGGGAGAGAGGGACAGACAGGGAGAGAGAGACAGACAGGGTTTCAAACATCATGTAGATGAATCTGAGCGGCGTTGCGTTCAGCTTGTAAACACTTGATGCTGCTGAAATTCAGACATGCTGAGAGAGCATGACTCAATCTCTATTTCTGAACAGAGAGACAGACAGACAGACAGACAAGGAGAGAGACAGACAGACAGACAGAGAGACAGGGAGAGAGACAGACAGATTCTTCACATTGCGTTATTTGAGCTCTTACGTTGGCATGTCAGAGGGGTCACCCTTCCCTCATTGGTCTGTTAGGATGTGTGTGTGTGTGTGTGTGTGTGTGTGTGTCTATGATGCCACTCAACAGGAATGGAAAAACACCAGCAGTTGGTTGGTTCCTCCACAAGAGAGGGGATGATGTTCAGTCAAACTCCAGGACTACTCCAGGACCTCCAGCAGCATCTCCAGGACCAGTATCCATCAGAGTCTCTGTTCTCCGTTGAACATGTGGTGTGAATGTCCAGAGGGGTGTTCCACGAAGCGAGCTTACCACTTATCCAGGCTTATTTCGCTTAGTCTGGCTCATTTTCAGGTTTATTCGGTTCCACAAAGCAAGCTCAGCATAGTTCAAGCTAAGTTGCTGTGGCAACTTATGCTTCCAAACTAGCCTGCCTCGGGGCAGGCTAGATATCAGGCTAAACCACAGTTGAAGCTTAATCGGTGCTCCCGTAACACTGATCCGACTGAAACCAATGATTTTCAAACAAGGTTCCGCCATCCTAATGTTCAACACTATTACCCTAGACCCTACACTATCAGACATAAAATGTAATGTTAATAGAAAATAAAAAATATAAAATGATGTAGGCTGTATCGGGGATACAGTCACGGTTCAGAGCGTTGCTAGGCAACCCCATTTAACCATGAGTATCCAGCGAGACCTCAAGTGCCATATTGCTTTTAGAAAACGGTTACAACTTATAGAAATAATTATTTGATGACACAATATTATTTTATTTTCTAAATTATTTTTATTTAAGAAATTCAGTGAAATAATAAAGTACCTTGAATATACGTCAAGATGTTTCCACGGTTGCTAGGAGACGCATTCACTGTTTCTGTATGGGATTTACAGTCACTGTAGAACACGCTTTCAACCGATCAATTTCCAGGATGGAAACAACCGATTTCATAAAAATATAATAAAAGTAAGAACCAGCCCGAACGGCTCAGTCAGTAGAGCATGAGACCAGTGGCGGCTGGCCAATAGAGGGCGCTAGGGCACCGCCCCACCACTCCCCACATCCTAGAATAAGACTTTGAATAAGACTTTAAAAATAACTTTTTTTTTTTTTTTTTTTTTAAATGAGCGACGTAAATATTATATAGTTAGTGAGTAGAATGTATAATCTGCAATAAAATGTAGATTAAAATTGTTCTACGTTGTCTAAAGTTACTGATAGGTCACGTATTTCCGGCCTGGGGCGCAAAACTCTTTGCCCATTGACTCTCGTTATAAGTTGTACATGCGCAGTTCGCTCCTCTCAATACAAGAGATAGGAGCTTTCCTGCGCCCCACCAACGAACTGCGCATGTACAAACAGCATTTATCTGAATGCTGCTGATTTACACACCACCAACCACTGGTTGGCAGCAGAGAGCGAGGGGCTTGTGGTACATCTGACATAAAATGGGCCAGAATGAGACAATATACTCGGTCGTTTTCAAGGAGCTGGTTTAGTAGGAAGGCTTGGCTAACTGTATGTAGTGACACCAATGCTTTATTTTGCTTTCCCTGCACCCTTTTTCAAACGACAGGTCTCAGACCCAGCATGGATTCAGACAGGTTTGAATGATTTAAACCACATATCAGAAAAATCAAAAGCAAATGTTTGGGAAAGTAAACATAGCTGCTCAGCTTGATGAAGGCTACAGGACAGGGATCCGTGAGCATAATGAAGAGGTTGACAAAAACAGGCACATCCTGTCTAAAATAATAAACTGTGTCAAGTTCTGTGGTGCCATAGAGTCATTGAGAAATCTGCATCTCTCAAGGAGAGGAGGGCAACATTTATGTACAAAAAGTTGAAGCCACAAGGTGGCAAAGTCATATGGCTTTGAGCCAGTTCACTCAGCGTTTTGATGGCACTAGGTATTTCAAATGTAATACCATATTAATTTATTTTTTTCTTAAATGTTATTTTCTATTAGGTCTTACTGTGTTCATAATTTTCTGCCATTGTCTCAGGGTTCTGTGTTGTCAGATTTCTGTTGCACTTATCAAGGCACTTTTTGGTTACTTTAGTCTTTCACCATTACATATTGTAGTGTAAAAGATAATTATTATAAAGAATTTGCACTAATTGAAGTACCTTAACTTACCTTAAGCACGTTTCATTACAACAAATGTTCATTCAGCTCAGCAAATACAAATAAAGGCCTTTTCATTTATTTAAATACACTGATGATACCTTAGTACATGTTTGTTTGATTTTTGGTATAGCCCCCCCTGGAGAAAAATGCACCAGCCGCCACTGCATGAGACTCTCAGTCTTAAGGTTGTGAGTTCGATCCCCATATAGGGTCCAGTATTGTACGATGATTGTAATGTAGTAAGATGAAACCTTCCGTACAGCCTTTACTACATCATTTATGGCGATAGATAGTACATTTACAGTCTTGAGGTTTCATATATGGCATGGTTTCATTTATAATATTTTTAGCACAGCTTTTCAATTCTTTAATATTGTTGGAACACATGATATTTAATAAGGTCTATAGAATTTGTTCGTTTTTAATTCAACAATTACTTACGCATTCAATCTAGCAGCAATTCGTTGCCAATCTTTCTCTCTCCCTTTATGGAAATCGTATTTCCCTTTTCATTGTAATATGGCTGAATTCTCCATAGACCTCCACTAAAAGTTGCTGTTCAGTGGCCGTGAACATTGCGGCTCTGTCTTTACCGTCATTTTTCGCCATGATGAATCGATCAGATCCATGATCGACCTCTCGGGCTGCTTAAATAAACTGTGTATAAATGTGCACGCGCAATTATCTGGATTGCTTGAGCCTGGCTCGGTTTAGCCCGATCACGGTAGCTTGACTTGGGCTTTGTGGAACCGATTTAGCCCCGATTGATTTGTTAGGTTAATTCAAACCAGGCTTGCGAGGTTAATCGCCGCTTTTCTAAGCCTGCTTTGTGGAACAGCCCCCAGGTCTTTCTGCTCCAACTATCTCTTAGGACCGAAACTATCAGGACATTTCTGATCTGAAGTGGATCAACAAGCAGCCAAGCTGGAACACTTCACTGGTTGGAGGAAAAGATCAGCAACACATTCACATGATGGTTATAAAACTGTATGACCATGATCCATCTTCCAGAATGTTTACCGACCTGGAAAACACCATTTTTGAATTTGCAAATCCCAATTTGAATGACTTTTCCATGATAGAGGTGAACCACCACTGATACATTGATGATGTAGTGGACAGTGGACAGGTCAGGTGGTTAAATCAACACTAAAACAACAGACCAATTGACGGGAAGCTGATTTGCTTCAGCTAGACATCAAATATTATTTATATTATTATTATTTATATTATTATTATTATTTATATTATTATAGTTCATAAACATCTTTTATGGGCACAGTTCATCCCTTGGTTCTCAAGTTGTTGATCCCCTGTGGTTTGGAATACCAGAGGAAGTTTCAATTAACACAGGCTAGGGCTACGGTTAGACAGCAGACAGACAGGCAGACAGACAGGCAGACAGACAGGCCTGGACTCTAGAGGTTAGAGGTTGTTTTTCTCCTCAGAGGGTTACACACAGATAAAAATAGCTCCTAAGGCATGATGGGAAAGCCTGGCCGGGGATTCCTTCCTGTTTTTGGGCAAACCCATTGCAGGGCTTCCCCCTCCAGACAGACCCCCTGTCTGTCCGCCTGTCTGTTTGTCTGCCTGTCTGTCTGTCTGTCTGTCTGTCCAGCAGCACTGGATCACATGTCTGTGGCTTCCAGTTTCCAGTACTGATACTTTACTGGAAAGTTACTTCAAATAGAGTCCACATTAGATACCACCTCCAACACTCTCTCTCTCTCACACACACACACACACACACACACACACACACACACACACACACACACACACACATACACCCTCACAGACCTAAACATCTAGATCTAGGAGACCCAGTTCTTTCAGCCATGTCAGATGATATGAGTGTGTGTGTGTGTGTCTTCTGTGTGTGTGTGGTTTACACTCAAACTGGTTTCACTTGGTCTCATCTGGTCTCAAACTGGTCTCAAACTGGTCTCATCTGGTCTCAAATTGGTCTCATCTGGTCTCATCTGGTCTCAAACTGGTCTCATCTGGTCTCAAACTGGTCTCAAATTGGTCTCATCTGGTCTCATCTGGTCTCAGATTGGTCTCATCTGGTCTCATCTGGTCTCAAATTGGTCTCATCTGGTCTCAAATTGGTCTCATCTGGTCTCAAATTGGTCTCATCTGGTCTCAAACTGGTCTCAAATGGTCTCAAATTGGTCTCATCTGGTCTCATCTGGTCTCAAACTGGTCTCAAATTGGTCTCATCTGGTCTCAGATTGGTCTCATCTGGTCTCAAACTGGTCTCATCTGGTCTCAAATTGGTCTCATCTGGTCTCAAACTGGTCTAATCTGGTCTCAAACTGGTCTCAAATGGTCTCAAATTGGTCTCATCTGGTCTCAAACTGGTCTCAAATGGTCTCAAATTGGTCTCATCTGGTCTCATCTGGTCTCAGATTGGTCTCATCTGGTCTCAAACTGGTCTCATCTGGTCTCAAATTGGTCTCATCTGGTCTCAAATTGGTCTCATCTGGTCTCATCTGGTCTCAAACTGGTCGCATCTAGTCTCAAACTGGTCTCATCTGGTCTCAAACTGGTCTCATCTGGTCTCAAATTGGTCTCAAATTGGTCTCAAACTGGTCTCATCTGGTCTCAAATTGGTCTCATCTGGTCTCATCTGGTCTCAAATTGGTCTCATCTGGTCTCAAATTGGTTTCATCTGGTCTCATCTGGTCTCAAACTGGTCTCATCTGGTCTCAAATTTGTCTCATCTGGTTTCAAACTAGTCTCATCTGGTCTCAAATTGGTCTCAGATGGTCTCAAACTGGTCTCATCTGGTCTCATCTGGCCTCAAATTGGTCTCAATCTGGTCTCAAATTGGTCTCAAATGGTCTCAAACTGGTCTCATCTGGTCTCATCTGGTCTCAAACTGGTCTGATCTGGTCTCAAATTGGTCTCATCTGGTCTCAAACTGGTCTCACCAGGTCTCACCTATTTTTATGATGTTATGACTATTTTCATGCCATTTTGCTTTATTAGCCAGAATACCTATACGCATTAGTCCTACAGTGGTAACCACGGTAACAGACGGTCATCCTACATTAGTGCTACAGTGGTAACAATCTGTAATGTGATCTACTGTCGTACCAGCTCAACGCGCCCGAAGCCGCCGACTCCCAGCGTGTCGATGATGTTGAAGTCCACCAGCCTCAGACTGGAGAAGAAGGCGTTCTCCGCCTCGTACCTGCAGAACAAACAGGAGAAGATTTCATAGAAAGAATTAGAAGCAACGGTACTTTTTAAACGGTCTTAGGGATCTGTAGTCCTCTAGAAAGATACAGGATATCTCTGTAGTAGATCAGAGATAGTGAGTGATGAAATACTGATTTCTTGTCATGTACATTTTGACATGTACAGTTTTTGAATAGAACTCTTGAACAATAGAACTAGCCAACATTTAAAATTTGAAACAATATTCATTTGAATTTTCTTTTTAATTGAATCCCATTCCCCTCCAAAGTACAAACCAATACAGGAATGAAAATGAGCAAACAGTTTAGCAACCTGCACTAGAAACCAAAACAGTTACAGGTTTGGTATCAAAACCTAAATCACTCCAACTACCACCGGCCTTACAATACACAATATGTGTACTGCAGTGGACAGATGGACAATAAAGAGGGAGACATGAAGGTGAACTGCGACGTGCCACCGGACTGCCCTGCTGTCGTACCTGCAGCATTTGACCACGTGGAAGAACGGGAACTTCTTGGAGGTTTGGATGGAGAAGGAGGTGGCGGGGAGGGGGGAGGGAGGAGCAGTGAGGCTGGTCAGCCGCTCCCTCTGCCTCCTCACCGGGACGGGGAGCAACTCCCTCATCTCCAACCTCTGTTTGTTCAGGTACAAAACCAACCAGGAAAACAGTTGCGGTAGGGTGTACGATAGAATTGTTCTAAGAGTGCAATTTCTTGAACCACACTCAGTAACAGTTGGACTCAGATACAGATACTAGTCAGTATTGTTGCTAGTATGAAAGTCAACAATAAGAGTGTGTAGTACAATCCCCAAGAGCAACAAGTTAAAGATCAAACTATAACTGGAACAATCTGGCCAGTTTCAGCTCAAACAACTTAGAAGTTTGCAGACAATATTCAAAGTCCAATACCCCAAAATACCATTCAAACGTCCCACTGTCCAGTCTTATGAGTCAGTAATTCTCAGTTCAGTTCAGTGCATCCAGTTGGGATAAAAAGTACAAAAGTCCAATGATCTGGTAGATCACCAGTCCAGTTGCCTTCCCGGAACCAGGCAGCAGAATCAAACCCGACTCTTCGCGAGAACGTTCTGCAGAGCGTCTGGAGGAGAGCCGTCTCAAAGGAAGAACTGAGTCTCCATTTCCAGTTTACATGGTGGAGGTAGGAGGTCGGTCCGATCTGGCACCGGTGGAGCGGTGAGGTTGCCAGTTCCTCCGGCTGTTTCTGCATGTAGGTTAGTCCCGAACCGACTGGGACGCTGTCAGAATCCAGAGCTACCTGCCACGGATGAAGACATCCTCACGAAGAAAACAAGGAGACTCAGGAGAATCAACTTCCACTTTGGAATTAGGCTGCTGGATGATATTCAAAAGAAAACTCAAACACCAAAGTGCACAACTCTTGTCCGACTGTCTCACAGTTAAAGATCTGCAACTTGCTGTTAGAAAACACAATATCTTCTAGTCTACAAAACCCTTCTGTTCATTGACTTCCACTGTCCAAGTGAGCGTGTTCAAACCAACGGGATGGGAAGACACCGGCGCTGGGACCAAGTCTTCCAAGGGGAAGCCTCTGGAAGGTTTCTGTTTGCCAAAACAATGTCCAAGTCTGCTCTCGGCCGAGTCCTGCAGGATATGAGACCCGACGCTGACAGGCGGACAGGCTGACAGGCTGACAGGCTGGTCGGCAGAATGCTGGCGGTATTTTTAGCACGTGGAAACATTGCTCAGAGGTTCACCCAGTAAACGCAGCTCAACATAGACTCCAGTCTGCGGGACCGCCCAAAAAACCCACAAACGCCTCCTCCTCCAACCAGAGGACTTCCGAGAGGAAAAACCTTCGGCTCAGAGTCTTTTCTTCTGATGCCACCTGGGAGACCACCTTGGGGCCCAACACTGAGAGTCTCCAAGTTATTTGTTTTTATGACCTGAGGTAAACCTGAAGGGTATAGAGATCCTGCTCCCTCGCCTCCATCCTCCCTCCCTCTATACTGATTTCTCTCCATGCTGCTGATTAAATGATCACTCTGCTTTGAGTGGCAATCAACTTATTGAACAAATTCCCACGACAGAATCAGAGACGTTCTGAGATCAGTCCCAGTGTCAGGATCAATAAAGTTTCATCTAATCTAAAATGTGGAGTTGCCAACTTTTTCAGGTCAGTGTGCTCGAAGAGAACCCAGAAAGACCAACCAGGACTCAAGATCATCACTCCTGACCAAGTTCAGAGTTTAGTCTTGCAGGGTGCATCCACTCTAACCAGATTACCAGGACCACTCCGCCATAACACAATGTTTTTCTACAAGCCACTGATGCTTAAAGCTGACTTGGTTCTTTTCTGTGACAGCGGATACTGTTTTATGGTGTTTTTTATTCCACTGTATTATCTGGATTTCCTGTTTTATTGTTTTATTATCCAGTAGATAAAATCATCCTCAAACCTTGAAGAAATCTGGCTGGTTGATGCCGTGCACATGAACGTCTCATGACTCTCCAGGATACTACAGTCGCTGTCAGCTGGTTTCCTGTCGGGCTGCTGAATATGATCTTTTAGTTTCCCTGCAGCAGACAGATATGTGAGGATCCCTGAGGGTTTCATCTGAGATCTACTGGGATCTACATCGATGTTAATAGACGCTGGTGTGTGGATAATATGGCAGCTTCAAGGTCAGGACGTTTGAAGGGCGTGGTGCCATCATCTGTAGGTTAAAGGTAAAGTCCTTCATGATGACTAATAAATGTAAAGTTGTACTAAATGAATGTGAAGACTAAGTCGTCACCATCCTGGACCCTGATTGGCCGACAGCACCAGCTCCTCTAATCCAAAAGAGGTCAACCTGCTGAGTGGAGGCTTTCAGTTCAGATGCTGCAAACTGGCCTGATTGGACGGATTTCAGGAAGTCTTGAGTGAGGGAGCCAATCAGGACCAAGTCCAGCTGTGATGCGTTTCCTGGAGTTGGTCTGAAATTGTCTGGAAAACCTTTAAATTTAATGTGATGTTTTTAAAGCGCCATTAAGGTTCAAACTGATTTCACCAACTTGAGGTTTAAGGGCCGAAGGTCTCGGGTTTGATTTGTTTTCATTTTTTGTTTCATAAAGTTTCAGTTTGTGAAGTTGAGACTGAAATGATGATGAAGGGCGACACTAATAGACTTGAGCCGCCATAGTCGACTTTACTAGATTGCATTGATTTATGTATTTGATTTATTTATTGATTTATGGTCTTCAGTAGAATAACCGTCTGACAGTGCTGATGCATTCAGGATCAATCTGAGAATCAATTTAGAATATGAACAAAGCTCTGATTTAAAAGACCATTTAACGCTCTCTGACTCTAGCCAATCAAATCACAGCGATCTTGACCCACCGACGGATTTCAGTGTGTGTGTGTGTGTGTGTGTGTGTGTTGGAAACCAGGACAAAGATGGGAGTCCTGCCAGATGACTGAGTCCAGGGTCGTGTTCTCAGCCTCCAAACAGGGACGGGACTATTTCCTGGAACCAACCATCCAACCTGGAACAACGGTGGCGGTCAGGACGGACGGACGGACGGACGGACACTAAACGCTTTTTAAAAATAGTTTTAATAGTCAGAAAGAGAAACACGTCATGGTCGCTGCACGAGGTCACGTCTAAAAGGAGGGTTGAAACAGTAGACCTTGACCTCTGACCTCCTCGACTCAGTACTTGGTAAAACTAGTTACTTGCAGAGCAGAGGGGCGGAGTCCAAGTGGGGGGCGGAGTCCAAGTGGGGGGCGGATCCAAGTAGGATTTGAATTGTTGTACTAGTCAGTCAAAGCTTAAAAAAAAAAAGATTTAATACATAAACTCATATTTTACGCACCCTAACACCCTGGTGTTGTTGTTTACTGTTTCTATAGCAACATCCTGACTACCACAAGTGTGAGTTTGATGGACAGCAAGACACCTGGTGTGTGTGTGTGTGTGTGTGTATGTGTTCTGCTGAATCTATACCATAAGAGGAAATGACTGCTGCTGATCAGTCAGTTGGCTGCTGATACAGGACACACCGGCTCGGCTTACACTCCTGTGTGTGTGTGTGTGTGTGTGTGTATGTGTGCGTGTGTGTGTGTGTGTGTGTGTGTGAGCGTGTGTGTGTGTGTGAGCAAGAGAGAGCGAGAGCAAGATGGAAATACTAGACTTCTCACACAGCTACACGTGTAGCTATGTACATGTGACACCCCCCCCCCCCAGCTCATGCTGGTACAGACGGTGACATCATCAACGTGTTTACATTCCAGTCATATGAAATGTAATACGATCATGTAGGAGCGAAGGAGACAGATGGAAAGGATTTTTAAATCATTTTCCCTCTGAAGTTGCCATGTGACCTCAGGTAACGAGCAGTAGCGGGAGGTCAAAGGTCAGAGGTCACAGCAGCCTGAGCGCCGATGGAGAGAATACCCCTGCTCAGGAGTGTCCACATATGGTTTTCTCTGGTCGCCTCAGGCATGGAGCGTGATGTGGCGAGGGGGCGGGGAGGCCCTGTGGCATTCTGGGACATTCTCCTTAAGGGTCACTACACCTCTAAGACAGGCCTACACGGGGTTTAACCCTGCATCTGCTGACAACCGCCACTCGCTTGGGCTTAAACACCTGAAAACACAAAGTTACCATATAATACAAATGCCGTGCACGCGCCTGAAAGTGCACGTAGACGACACGCAGCAGAGGCCGCCGCTGGCCTCGTTATGTACACTTGACCTGAGCTTTCGTTGTACATCGCTCTGGAAAACAGCGTCAGCTAAATGCCGACGACAGGCAGAACCCGGCAGGCTGCAGGTTGCCACGGCAACAGCTCCACTGCCGGACGCTGCTGTGGCGTTTGGTTGGACGGGATGAAAACCACTGACTTGAAATCAGATCCTCTTCCTGTCCGTTCAACACATTTAATGATCAATATTGGAATTTACTGTTCTGGTGAACCAACTTTCCCTCAACCTGCCTCGTCTACTTCTACTGCAGTTAGTGAACTCCTACGTTTCCCAGAATGCCTTTCAACAACCCAATCAACAATCTCGGGTCCTGCATTGCATTCTGGTCTATCTTCCTACTGCATTGCATTCTGGTCTATCTTCCTACTGCATTACTTTCTGGTCTATCTCGGGTCCTGCATTGCATTCTGGTCTATCTCGGCTACTGCATTACATTCTGGTCTATCTCGGGTCCTGCATTGCATTCTGGTCTATCTTGCTACTGCATTGCATTCTGGTCTATCTCCTGTCAGTGTAGAAATTGGTCTCTCTCTCTCCTCTGATGGATTTCTCCTGTATGATTGTTGATCGTCGGTCTAGAAAGAAGCCCTTGCTCTTTGATTCTGATTGGCTGACACCAAAACCTGACGGTTACCGTTGATGGTTTAGATCAGGAAACATTTTCTGATGTCAGACTGGAAATATCTCAACGTGACGTCACGTCGTCTACAATTGGAGAAAGAACGATACAACTAGATGGACCAGGAAGACGACAGACATCACCAGTAGATTCAACAGTTGAAGAGTTTTAGGTGAGTTTTCATTTGAAGTGTAAATGTAAATGAGCTTGACAGACATGCAACACAAAGGCTATACACAGTACAAACTTTGAACATACACACACACACACACACACACACACACACACACACACACACACACACACACACACTCTCCTTCAGGGCTTTCACATGGTAAATCAGCCAGATCCACACGCCTGACTGTTCACCTACATTAAACAGTGCAATAGAAACACAGGCCAGGTGTGAGCGGAGTGTGTGTTGTTTTGACATTTGACCCCTACTGCCTGGGCCAGGGTCAGTTCACCATGATCTGTCACTCTGTGTTCCCTTCAACTGGAGTATTTATCACTGCTGATCTCTCATGCTGACCTCAGGAAGCCCATGCTGTTAGTCTCTCCAGACCAGACCATAGTGACTTTTATATACAGACCCATAATGCACCAGAAACTCAAGGATCTACTGGTACATCTTAGCAGTGATGTTGGTTTCTTACTATGTTCGATATTAATAACAACCCCTGCTGTTACTTGAGAAGATTAGTGAGAGATGAAGTTTATCACAAACAAGCCTGAACAAGCCTGACTAGGACAATCAGTTATTGATTAGAAATCAAGTTGTTCTTTATAAAGGAACCAGGAACCAGGACCGTTACGTTTCAGATCCACTGGGATCATTTCTAGAGAAATAAATTATAGTGAAATTAAACTGTTCCTCCTTTTGCTGGGGACTCCTGGAACCCTCTCAAGGATACCTGGAACCTTCTCAAGGATACATGGAAGCCTCTCAAGGATACATGGAAGCCTCTCAAGGATACCTGGAACCTTCTCAAGGATACATGGAAGCCCCTCAAGGATACCTGGAACCTTCTCAAGGATACATGGAAGCCCCTCAAGGATACCTGGAACCTTCTCAAGGATACCTGGAACCCTCTCAAGGATACCTGGAACCTTCTCAAGGATACCTGGAACCCTTCTCAAGGATACCTGGAACCCTCTCAAGGATACCTAGGAACCCTCTCAAGGATACCTAGAACCCTCTCAAGGATACCTGGAACCCTCTCAAGGATATCTGGAACCCTCTCAAGGATACCTGGAACCTTCTCAAGGATACCTGGAACCCTCTCAATGATACCTGGAACCTTCTCAAGGATACCTGTTACCCTCTCAAGGATACCTAGAACCCTCTCAAGGATACCTGGAACCTTCTCAAGGATACCTGGAACCTTCTCAAGGATACCTAGAACCCTCTCAAGGATACCTGGAACCCTCTCAAGAGAAGAAGAAACCTGAATGCAGCATGTGTCTTTCCATATATGGTCATGAGGAAGCTCCATTCATTCCATGCCCTTGACTCTCTGTTGACCCTGTTTAAAGCGGTTTAATGCTAGCAGCGGCGCTAGCTAAAGGCCAGCAGTATTATTAGCTGATCTTACATAAGGGTGTGTGAGGATCGTGTTACCGTGTTAGTAGAGAGTCTGAAAATAAATCATCCTACAAGGAAAATGAAAAAGGACGACGTGTGAAACTCGACAATAAGGATGCAAAATATCGATCAATAAATGTATCTTCTACATTATCAGTGTTCAGAAGTAAATCCTCCGCTTGTCTGAAATTGCCTCTCAGTGATATTGTGACGTTTTGGGGGCGTGTACCATTTCCTGTGGGCGTGTCTATCTGTCTGTCTACTAGCACACTAAGGTTAATTAAGGTTAGTGTTGGAATCGTCAGTTGTGATTTTGTTTGAATGATTCTGTGTAATGAAGTAACTCCTTTCTTTGTCTTTGTCTTTTTTTCTTCTTCTCTGTCTTTGTCTTCTTCATCTTCTTTTCTTCTTCTTCTCCTTCTTCTTCTTCTTCTTCTCCTTCTTCATCTTTTCCTTCTTCATCTTCTTCTTCGCCTTCTTCTTCATCTTCTTCTCCTTCTTCTTCTCCTTCTTCTTCTTCGTCTTCTTCGCCTTCTTCTTCGTCTCCTTCTTCTTCGTCTTCTTCTTCTCCTTCTTCTTCGTCTTCTTCTAATAACTAAATAATAAACTAATAAATAAAACATGAACTAAACACTCCATTTGTAGATTAGTTGTAACTCGTTTCCCACTGCGGCAGGCCTTGAAGCTGTGTTCACTGGTTTTCTGGTCAAAAGACATGCTATTTTCCTCTCCCAGAATGCACTGGGAAGAATCACCTGGTCATAGGATCCTACCAATCAGCTGCGGCTCACAGGGGACAGCAGTCTGAATATCTGACAATAAACACATGTGAGCAGGTTTGGTTTTGATTTCACAGAGGAAACATTAGTCTGACTGGAGGAGGTCCAGATTATTACTACTGCTGCCAACGCTATGAATAACACACACACACACACACACACACACACACACACACACACACACACACACACACACACACACACACACTCTCTATGGCTGAGTGTTTAAATGCGCATTAACAGCTTCTATTACTGGAAATACAATAACCTTGCACTTCTGGTGTGTGTGTGTGTGTGTGTGTGTGTGTGTGTGTGTGTGTTATTCCCTCACACTAATCCTATCCAGGTCCAACACAGTCACAGGTTTATGAAGAGGGATCAGTTTGTATCAATGAGTTTTATTGATTGATGATTATTGTTTTCTGCTGAACTGATTCAGTTCTCAGATCAATAAAGTTCACTGGTCCTGCTGAAGGGTCCTTGAGCAATACACCTGCCAGCTCCAGACCCTGACCCCTGACCTCTGACCTCCTCTGACCTCCCTGTGGAGGAGGGAAGAGGAAAGACTACAGGGAGAACTAGAGGAGCAGCGTGTGTAATGATCTGGTTTCACCACTAGAGGGCAGCAGAGCCCAGGTCAGTTATAGTCTGATCACGTCACTGACTCCAGGTCAGTTATAGTCTGATCACTTCACTGACTCCAGGTCAGTTATAGTCTGATCACGTCACTGACTCCAGGTCAGTTATAGTCTGATCACTTCACTGACTCCAGGTCAGTTATAGTCTGATCACTTCACTGACTCCAGGTCAGTTATAGTCTGATCACTTCACTGACTCCAGGTCAGTTATAGTCTGACCACTTCACTGACTCCAGGTCAGTTATAGTCTGATCACTTCACTGACTCCAGGTCAGTTATAGTCTGATCACTTCACTGACTCCAGGTCAGTTATAGTCTGATCACTTCACTGACTCCAGGTCAGTTATAGTCTGATCACTTCACTGACTCCAGGTCAGTTATAGTCTGATCACTTCACTGACTCCAGGTCAGTTATAGTCTGATCACGTCACTGACTCCAGGTCAGTTATAGTCTGATCACTTCACTGACTCCAGGTCAGCAATTTACAGCTACTTAGTGTTAGAGGAAGTGAGAACGATCAGGTAAGACCCAGAAGAAGAAGGAATTTTACATGAGCGGAGGAACTGTTGTCTGTTTCTCCACTTCCAGGGGTGGTGTGTGTGTGTGTGTGTGTGTGTGTGTGTGTGTGTGTGTGTGTGTGTGTGTGTGTGTGATGTAATACAGTAGGGTCAACTGTATGTAGCCACAGATGGAGCCATCAGATGGGCTGATCAAATGTCAAATGGCGTCAAATGGCACACACACACACACACACACACACACACATATGCACCTGCACACACACACACACACACATATGCACCTGCACACACATACACACACACATATGCACCCGCACACACACACACACACACATATATATGAATATATATACAGTATATGTATAAATATATAATATAATATAATATAATATATTATCTATTTATCTATAGATAGATAGATAGATGCATCCTTTACGTGTGTGTGTGTGTGTGCGCGCACGTGTGTGTGTGTGTGTGTGTGTGTGTGTGTGTGTGAGACCTACTTGGCCTTGCTTCCTGCGTCCTCGTAGCCTTTATTTGAGACGTCCTCCAGTCCACCAATCAGATGCTTGAATGAGCTGAGGAGGAAGCAGACAACAGCCAATCAGTGAGCTGCTTCCCACCAGGTACGTCAAGACAATGTTCATTATTGATTTTACATTGGTGATAATTCTCTGTAGTTTGATACATCAGGAACACCAAGACTCTCTCTCTCTCTCTTCTCTCTCTCTTCCTCTCTCTCCCAATTTCTAAAACCTAAAGTCTAAAAAGTATGAAAATAAAATAATAATGCTTTTAAAAAGTTACGACCCACGTTCACTTCAGACAACCAACTAAACTAACTAAACTAACTAAATTAACTAAACAAACTAAACCAACTAAACTAACTAAACCAACTAAACTAACTAAACAAACTAAACCAACTAAATTAACTAAACCAACTAAACTAACTAAACCAACTAAACCAACTAAACCAACTTAATTAACTAAACCAACTAAACCAACTTAATTAACTAAACTAACTAAACCAACTAAATTAACTAAACTAACTAAACCAACTAAACTAACTAAACCAACTAAACCAACTAAACCAACTAAACTAACTAAACCAACTAAATTAACTAAACCAACTAAACTAACTAAACCAACTAAACCAACTAAACTAACTAAACTAACGCCCGCTGCTCTCACCAGGCTGAACCAACTAACCTCTGAAGTCTCATCATAGCATCACACACACTGTCTGTCTCACTCTCTGTGTCTCACTCTCTCTGTCTCACTCTGTGTCTCACTCTCTGTGTCTCACTGTCTCTGTCTCACTCTGTGTCTCACTCTTTCTGTCTCACCCTCTGTGTCTCACTGTCTCACTCTCTGCCTCACTCTTTCTGTCTCACTCTCTTTCTCACTCTCAACAGTAGTGTGTAATTATCTGAATCACCTGCAGGGGGCAGCAGATCAATACTACTGACCAGAGCCTTTATTCTGAAAAGGCTATTCAAGCCAAAAGTTTTTATTCTATTAAATCTTAATCTTTATATTCTGTATGTGGAATATTTACCAGTGACCAATGAAATGAGGCAAGCACACACACACACACACACACACACACACACACACACACACACACACACACACACACACACACTTAGGTAACGACTACACATAATTTATATCATATTACATACATACAATTTCCCTTTTTTACTATTAAGTGCTCGTACTGTAAATATTGTGTTGGTTTTTTTATTGTAAATAGTGTGAACCGTTATTTTGCCCTTTGCACATTCCTGCTGAGCATTGCCACTTTACATTTCACTGCACACCTCGTGTGTGTGACAAATAAACTTCTTGAATCTTGAATCTTGAATCTATCTGTCTCTCTCTATCTATCTGTCTCTCTCTCTATCTGTCTCTCTCACTATCTGTCTGTCTCTCTCTGTCTCTCTCTCTATCTGTCTCTCTCTCTGTCTGGCAGCTATGAAATGAACTGTCATGCTGTCCCTATGAGATGAGGAAGTTGTGTGCCTATGTGTGTGTGTGTGTGTGTGTGTGTGTGTGTGTGTGTGTGTGTCTTACTCTCGGTCGATGACCAGGCAGGTGACAGCCTCGGCAGCAATGACGTTGGCTGTTCTGACGTCCTCACTGTGGATGACACACACACACACACACACACACACACACACACACACACACACACACACACACACACACACACAAACACACACACACACACACACACACATAAATATTGTAAGGCTCATGTTTTCAGCTGCAGCAGGTTCCAGTTATCTCCTCATTCACATCTTTTACCTTTCAAGAAGAAAAGTTCCTTCACTGACAACTAAACTAAACTAAACTAAACTAAACTAAACTACATGATGCTGGAACAAATACCTACAAGTGATATTCAACTATTTAACTGATATTCAACTTGTGAACTTTTGGTCGATGAAAGAAAGAACGAATATTTATCTATAACTTCTTGTCATTTTCTTGAACTGTTGTAATCATGTGATATCACCCCACTTCTTAAACTCTCGTAACCTTGTAATCTTAAATGTCGTAGTCTGGTTGTTAAACTCCTGTAATCTACTCATAAAAATCTATTAATCTTGTGATCTGGCTCTTAAAATAATTTAAAAAAGATAAAATGTTGAGTAACTAAACCACCAACACACAATAGTCAACCGAGGGTTTACCTTCAAACTTTCCTGTCAAAAACGTAATCCTTCAACTGAAGTCAAAAAAGGAAAACCATCAAAATGGGAGTTGCAGGGTTTCCTCCTGACAACGACAATATGTCTAAACTATGGAGGATCCAGTCTGGGTGTCTCATCAGCCAACCAAGGACATTGTAAAGGAACAGCCAATCATCTTGCAGCCTCCTGGGTAATTAAACTGCCCGGTTACTTAAACCTTCAAATCTTAAAGTACCTTTAAAGTACTTTAAGTACCTAGTTCCACCACAGGGATCACAGAAAAACTACCACTGGTTTAAATGTTGTACTGTCAGTTCAGTAGGAGGAGGAGTCACTGTTGGATCTCTCACTGTGGATGAAATCCACAGGAGAGATCGTCACGTTACAGTGGAGATCCTGGAGATCCTGGAGATCATCCTTTTGTTTCATCCAGTCTCCATCTTTGTCTCTCAGCCTCACTGTGGTGTTCCTCACTGTGGTGTTCCTCACTGTGGTGTTCTTCACTGTGGTGTTCCTCATTGTGGTGTTCCTCACTGTGGTGTTCCTCATTGTGATGTTCTTCACTGTGGTGTTCCTCACTGTGGTGTTCTTCACTGTGGTGTTCTTCACTGTAGTGTTCTTCACTGTGGTGTTCCTCACTGTGGTGTTCCTCACTGTGGTGTTCTTCACTGTAGTGTTCTTCACTGTGGTGTTCCTCACTGTGGTGTTCTTCACTGTAGTGTTCTTCACTGTAGTGTTCCTCACTGTGGTGTTCTTCACTGTAGTGTTCTTCACTGTGGTGTTCCTCACTGTGGTGTTCCTCACTGTGGTGTTCTTCACTGTGGTGTTCCTCACTGTGGTGTTCTTCACTGTAGTGTTCTTCACTGTAGTGTTCCTCACTGTGGTGTTCTTCACTGTAGTGTTCTTCACTGTGGTGTTCCTCACTGTGGTGTTCTTCACTGTGGTGTTCCTCACTGTGGTGTTCCTCACTGTGGTGTTCTTCACTGTAGTGTTCTTCACTGTGGTGTTCCTCATTGTGATGTTCTTCACTGTGGTGTTCCTCACTCTGGTGTTCCTCACTGTGGTGTTCTTCACTGTGGTGTTCTTCACTGTGGTGTTCTTCACTGTGGTGTTCCTCATTGTGGTGTTCCTCACTGTGGTGTTCCTCACTGTGGTGTTCTTCACTGTGGTGTTCTTCACTGTAGTGTTCTTCACTGTGGTGTTCCTCACTGTGGTGTTCCTCACTGTGGTGTTCCTCACTGCTCTTCCCAGAAATCACCTGTCAATCAAACAGTGTGTCCAGTACTGTGACGTCTTTCTCCTTGGATTTCCTGTTGATGGAGTTTGAGTTCCTGTAGGTGGCGCTCTTTTCTTTGTCTGTTCAGCCATGGTGGCTATCGCTGCTCATGCTAACTACCCAGTTATTTTTCTGTTGAAGGGTTAGTTATTGATCGTTTCCAGTTATGGTGGCTCATTATCCATCCATCGTCATCCATTAAGGTACCACACAGCCTGTTACCATGGTTACCTTCCAGAGCATTGACATGGGCATTAACAGTTACTGTAGCCTACAGTGTCTCAAGACACCAGCTCTGCTCTTTACTCATTTCAAAAGTAATGTTATTACTATTATTCTATTACTTTACTGATTCCTCCCTGGCAGCAGTAACTAGTTACTCTACTGGTTCTATTACTTTACTGATTCCTCCCTGGCAGCAGTAACTAGTTACTCTACTGGTTCTATTACTTTACTGATTCCTCCCTGGCAACAGTAACTAGTTACTCTACTGGTTCTATTACTTTACTGATTCCTCCCTGACAGCAGTAACTAGTTACTCTACTGGTTCTATTACTTTACTGAATCCTCCCTGGCAACAGTAACTAGTTACTCTACTGTTCTATTACTTTCTGTTCCTACTCCTCTCCTCCTTCTAATATCAGGATCAATCAGTTTCCTCTCCTGTGATCGATCAGGAAACCAAACATGTCCGATGTTCTCATAGTGGGATTACTTCCAGCCAGAGAAAGTAACTCTTCTACCATGTCTCATCAAAGTAATCAGATTACGTCCATGCTATTATTTCTAATAGCACCTTACTACCCTAAAGGCCGCTTCCTTGTAACCGTCGGTAACGTCCGTCGGTCCGTCGGTAACCGTCGCTAACCGTTGGTAACCGGCAGTAACCGGCAACTATTGACCAGCAGAATCTTTTTATGCTCTAGCTTTTAATACACTCAACTACACACACACACACACACACTCTCACACACACACTCTCACACACACACACACACACACACACACAGAAACACCACAGGAGGAAATATGAAGAGGAGTTTCAGCAGAGTGGATGAAAGCTGCAGTAGCAGGCAGACCCAACACACACTAATGCAACTCTAATCTGTAAATGAAGTTGGTAGGTTAGCGAGTTACTCACCTTGTTAAGGGTCAGGGGTCAGAGGTTAAGGGTTTGGGGTCAATCTAAGGGTCTAGGGTTTCATTAGGGCAGGTCAGGGGTCAGAGGTTAAGGGTTAGGGTTTAAAGCTATATGATCTCACCCCTGTAGCGCCCTCTCTCCAAACCAATCTCCCTTGGCCAACCCTCTCAGGTATACTGGCTCCTCATTGGCTGATTCCTCTCGGGTCACGTTCACCTGACAGGAAGTACAATTAACATGTGTGTGAACTGGAAGATGGAAGCCTGTAAACTATGTGTGTGTGTGTGTGTGTGTGTGTGTGTGTGTGTGTGTTACCTTGCCGTTGCTGATGATAAAGAAGGTGTCCCCTCTGGCGCCTTGTCTGATGATGTACTCTCCATCTTCATAATGGGTCTAAACTCACAGCAAAGAAATAGGTTAGTGTGCGTGTGTGTGTGTGTGTGTGTGGTCAGAATACATAGTTCTGCCCTATAAAAGCAGAGGACAGCAGCTCGGTGGTGATAAAGAGAAAAATGACCTCAGCTTCGTTTCCGTCCATCTCTTCAGTTAGTTCTGTTTTGACTCTTTCAACAGTCAGATGGTTCAAACCAGATGAATCAGGAGTCACAGATCTGATATCAGCTCATAATTCAGTTTAAAGAAACTGTCGGTTTCTGCCTCTTAACATCTTTGGGCAGATTCTGATCTTTTTGTTCAACCAGGTTAGTCCCTTTGAGATCAAGAGTTTATGAAGACCTCTTACATCAAGACATTCACTTATTAAGCTATAATCATTTCATTTTCCTGCCTCACATCGCAAACAGACCATAATATGTCTGCAGGGTTGATGGGATTATTCCTCAATACCAATGACTCTACAAGGTCTTGGCCAGCTGCTGAGATTTCTGACACAACACACAACAATGTATAAAGTCAGAGTTACAGTCCCATGAAAGAAAGTAGAAGTGTTTAAACACAACGAGACCCTGGATCAGTGTTCAGAAACTCATCACTGTGGTTGGAGTCGTGTTTTCCCGTCTGATGCACACTGGGCTCGTATTTCCTCGTGACGAGGCCTGAAGCCCGAAGGTTCAGAGATAAATGATGAACCAAACCTGCTATCTTTAGCTTCTGAATATAATGAAGATTTTGTGGCGAGCAGATGCCAACTTCATGTAGCTCTAGGCTTCATAGTAACCTACTGGCCCAGGCTGGTTGCTATATTTGGATCATAATAATAGGGGGCTGGTGCCAGACCAGGCTTGTTGGTCTTTTGCAGAGCAGGTTAACAGTTAAATATCTCGTCCTGGAAAAGGTAAAAGGTTCTCCATGCTTTTGTTTCATCTGGACTGGACGACCAGCGGTGTGAAGCAGCTCGTCTTCTGGCAGAGAAGCTCTTGAAAATCTCACTGTTGGTTTATGGAGCTGTCCATGGTCTCAGCCCTGGATGACAGACCTGTCTGTCTGTCTGTCTGTCTGTCTGTCTGCCTGTCTGCCTGCCTGCCTGCCTGTCTGTCTGTATTTGGTCAGGCTGGCTGTCAGGGAGTCATTATGGGATAAATCAATTGTTAATATAAAGACACATTAGCCTTATCTGTTGGACAGCAAAGTCTTTACAGCTGTAAATGAAGATAAAGCACTGTCTGTCTGTCTACGTGTCTGTCTGTCTGTCTGCCTGCCTGTCTGTCTACATGTCTGTTTCTCTGTCTGTCTGTCTGTCTATATCCCTTTACCCTCACCTCTCTAACACTCTACTAACACACACACACTTCTGCATCCCTTTTATTTTTCAGACAGATCACAGGTAATGTGATGCAATGTGATGTAATGTAATGTGATGCGATGTAATGTAATGTGATATAATGTGATGTAATGTAATGTAATGTAATGTAATGTAATGTAATGTAATGTGATGTAATGTGATGTAATATGATGTAATGTGATGTGATATAATGTGATGTAATGTGATGTAATGTGATGTAATGTGATGTAATGTAATGTAATGTAGTGTGATGTGATGTGATGTAATGTGATGTAATGTGATGTGATATAATGTGATGTGATGTAATGTGATGTAATGTGATGTAATGTGATGTGATATAATGTAATGTGATGTAATGTAGTGTAATGTAATGTGATGTAATGTAGTGTGATGTGATGCGATGTAATGTGATGTGATGTGATGTAATGTGATGTAATGTAATGTGATGTAATGTAGTGTAATGTGATGCGATGTAATGTAATGTGATGTGATGTAATGTAATGTGATGTAATGTAGTGTAATGTAATGTAATGTGATGTAATGTAGTGTAATGTGATGCGATGTAATGTAATGTGATGTGATGTAATGTGATGTAATGTAATGTGATGTAATGTAATGTAATGTAATGTGATGTGATATAATGTGATGTGATGTAATGTAATGTGATGTAATGTGATGTAATGTAATGTGATGTAATGTAGTGTAATGTAATGTAATGTGATGTAATGTAGTGTAATGTGATGCGATGTAATGTAATGTGATGTGATGTAATGTAATGTGATGTAATGTAATGTAATGTGATGTAATGTAGTGTAATGTAATGTAGTGTGATGTAATGTAATGTAATGTGATGTAATGTAATGTGATGTAATGTAATGTAATGTGATCTAGGAGCTGAAGTCTCTCTGGATGGGAGCAGAGTATAATCTGATCCATTCTGAGCAGCTTCGTAGTCCAGGGATCAGCAACTGGCGGCCCGTGGGCCAGTAGTGGCCCAGGAAAAAAAAAGGTTCTGGCCCTCCAGTAGTTTCCAGTTCGCCCCGGCAGGTCAGCCACGGAGCTGCCGGTCTGCAGGTCAGGTGTTGGTGGAAAAGCGCTCAGTCAGTCTACACTGAATTCAATTCATATTTGCTGAGAAAAGTATCTTCATTCTTCAAAGCAAAGGGTGAAAGCCAAAGCCCATCACAAGTGAGGTGGACAGCTCCAGAGGTCCGGCAAGCCGAGAGAGAAACCTAATCTAGAAGGTCGATCCATGTGAGATTCATATTGGTATTGACATCTTTTATGTATTGATCCAGTGATCAGTGACAGTCAACATGATGAGACAAGGTCAGCAGTGTGCCAGTTTGTATTTCTCTCTGCGCCCCCTCAGATGTTTTGGGTGTTGTCGCCCTGCCTGTTGCTACGGAAACGAAAACGTTTCGATTTGAGAATAAAACTGCTGAGGCTCCTGATGGCGTTCATTTTTCTGATGAGGAAAACAATTTACTTGTCAGGGGTGGCGGACTAGCGGACCCAAGCGCACAACACAGAGGCTGATGGCAGTTTAACAGATTCATAGAGAGGGTTCACCGGAGATGGGAGGAGTAGGGATGGCTGGAGGAGGCAGGAAATAAAGGAAGCAACATGAGAAGACAAGCATAGGCGATATCAACAACGAAGAGAGGCTGGAGAGTAGCTACTACTAAGGCAGAAGCAACAATCTGGCGATGAGTGGGAGGAAAGCCGGGGTTGATAAGCAGAGAGTTGATGAGGTGATGGAAGCCAGGTGTGTAGTCTGAGGAGCTGACGAGCCGGTAACAGGGAGGAGTGTAGGACCCAGGGAGGCGGCAGGACAGGAACACCCATACACGACATGGACCACAGGAGACACAAGGGAGACGAGCACGGCCGTGACAATACTGACATTTATTAAAAGCATTTGCAGAATGAGATTACACTTCTTCAATACGTAGTTATATTATGGTCTGGCCCACCGAGCAACTGCAAAAAAAAAGATTGGCCCGAGGCTAAATGTAGTTGCCGACCCCTGACGTAGTGGATTCTCCAGTTGGACTGAAGGCCATCGTGTCGCGTCATCGTCCTCCACTTGAAGTTGAAGACAACCAGCCTCGACAGCCGGAGAGTCCTCTTCTACCAGGCCACAGGCGGCCTATTAACTCCTGTCAGCATCACTCAGCCTGAACCTGACTGACTCCACAGCAGTTACAGAGCTTTAATGGGGTTTGGCCTCCACTGTTTGTTTCATCTCTTCCTCCTCTAGAGGGCGACGTGGTGATCGCCTACAGGTTAGAGCAGCAGGCTTGTGACTGGAAGGTTGTCGGTTTGAATCCCCAGAACTAGGAAAAAGTAGGTGAAGAGAGAGAATGAGTAGCTCTCTACTGGTCAGCTCCCAGTAGAACCAGTAGAGACTGTGGTTGTACTGTTCAGCTCCCAGTAGAACCAGTAAAGACTGTGGTTGTACTGGTCACTGCTGGGACTGTCACTGCTGCATCAACGTCCACTTCTATAGATGAACTATCCTCCCCAGTATCTGACCCTGACTACCTGCTGGTTTGACTGGTTAGACAGTCTGTCGCGTACCAGAAAGGTCACAGGTTCGATCCCTGCAACAACCAATGAGTAAATCAACATCAGCGCTTCCTGTAGCTGCTGAACCCAACCCGATGGTTTCTTCAGAACATCAGCTAAATGGAAAGAGAGGGAAAACCTGTTTCTCTCACATTTGACTTCTTCTCCATAAAACCTCCAGCTGGTTTCAGGAGGATCTTGATTTAACAAGACGGTACAGGTAGACCATGAAGACCTGGTTTCAGGAGGATCTTGATTTAACAAGACGGTACAGGTAGACCATGAAGACCTGGTTTCAGGAGGATCTTGATTTAACAAGACGGTAAAGGTAGACCATGAAGACCTGGTTTCAGGAGGATCTTGATTTAACAAGACGGTAAAGGTAGACCATGAAGACCTGGTTTCAGGAGGATCTTGATTTAACAAGACGGTACAGGTAGACCATGAAGACCTGGTTTCAGGAGGATCTTGATTTAACAAGACGGTACAGGTAGACCATGAAGACCAGGTTTTAGGAGGATCTTGATTTAACAAGACGGTACAGGTAGACCATGAAGACCTGGTTTCAGGAAGATCTTGATTTAACAAGACGGTACAGGTAGACCATGAAGACCTGGTTTCAGGAGGATCTTGATTTAACAAGACGGTACAGGTAGACCATGAAGACCTGGTTTCAGGAGGATCTTGATTTAACAAGACGGTACAGGTAGACCATGAAGACCTGGTTTCAGGAGGATCTTGATTTAACAAGACGGTACAGGTAGACCTTGTTCCCTCCGTTTGATTAATTCCAGTGCACAGGAGTCAAAGTGTTTCCTCATTTTCATTATTTGGTGCGTCCATAATTTGTGTGAACAAATTAACGTGTCCAGTTCATGAAACCTTATTAAATCTGTTTCAGTCACTTTACAAAATTACTTGAATTTACTTTGCATTGATGTATTTAGTTTAATGAGCCTGGAAATTAATAGAATAAAGAGAGAAATTTATTCAGACTGAGATTAAGTTATTAGTAAGAACTGACAGCTGATCAGTCTATCATCACGAACATGGGATGATATGATATATATGATATAATATATCATATATATCATATATATATCATATATGATATATATGACATCATATTGAAGTAGGGATGTTATACAGCATGGTGCCACACAGGGACAGGCTCTTATTATTAACTATTAACTATAAACCGTGACCACACAAGAGCATGTCCTACAGGCTCCAGGTCATTGAACTCATCACGGTCCTGCAGGTGATTTAGACATCGGCCACGTCGGTCCGAACTCCGTTAACTGAAACTGAAAATTAATTAAATGACAGTTTCAATTCACCACCTGAATCCATTTCATTAAGCTGAGAGTGGATGCCCTGTTCTCAGACAGATCAAGCATCTCGTTAAATTTAATAGATTTCAATTCATTTTATTTATTTTGGGATTTAAAAATACTTTAATATTTTAATTTAATTAATAATGTTTAATATATTTTTAAATATTCTTTATTATGTTTTAGCTGGCGGTCCTTGACTCATGTTAACAGACACTTCATCATCCTTGACATGGACCTGGTGGGTTTATATATATATATATAACATATTAGAATATGATTATATAGAGACACGTCACCATCAGAGCCATAGTCAATGTGAAGAGCGCCCCCTAGGGTATCACTGCTGCAGTATTATTAGAAACAACATAAAACAGTATCATGTCTTATTAGGATGAGACTCACCTCCTCCATGACGTCAGCCAGTTTACTGAGAGTTTCCTCTGGAAGACCCTGGAAGGTAGGAACACTGGAGAGATAGACAGAGAGACAGACAGACAGAGAGAGACAGACAGAGAGAGAGAGACAGACAAAGAGACAGACAGGCAGAGAGAGACAGACAGAGACAGACAAGCAGAGAGAGACAGACAGAGAGACAGACAGACAGAGAGAAACAGACAGAGAAAGAGAGACAGGCAGAGAGACAGACAGGCAGAGAGAGACAGACAGTATTTTAGTGGTATCTGTAGGAAATCAGCCTCCAGAGAGAAAACACAGTAACCAGTCAAACTGAAACATCAACAGTTTTGAATGGAGGAGAAACAAATGTAGATTTATTATATTCTCATATTTATTCTCACACAGTATGTCCTCCTCTTCTTCATCTGGTCTCACCGTATGTCCTCCTCTTCTTCATCTGGTCTCACCGTATGTCCTCTTCTTCATCTGGTCTCACAGTATGTCCTCCTCTTCTTCATCTGGTCTCACCGTATGTCCTCTTCTTCATCTGGTCTCAGCGTATGTCCTCTTCTTCATCTGGTCTCACCGTATGTCCTCCTCTTCTTCATCTGATCTCACCGTATGTCCTCCTCTTCTTCATCTGGTCTCACCGTATGTCCTCCTCTTCTTCATCTGGTCACACTGTATGTCCTCCTCTTCTTCATCTGGTCTCACCGTATGTCCTCCTCTTCTTCATCTGGTCACACTGTATGTCCTCCTCTTCTTCATCTGGTCTCACCGTATGTCCTCCTCTTCTTCATCTGGTCTCACTGTATGTCCTCCTCTTCTTCATCTGGTCACACTGTATGTCCTCCTCTTCTTCATCTGGTCTCACCGTATGTCCTCCTCTTCTTCATCTGGTCTCACTCACTCCTGATGTCTCACTATATTTCTACTTAATATTTTTAGTGTGATAAATCTTTGTTGTGTTAACTTTAAAAGCCTCCATTAGCTCTTTTCTTATTTATCTCCTACTTCTTTATTTCAGTTTCCATCAGCAACTATTAAAGTTTCATGAAATTGAAATGGCTTCACGCGTCATGGCTTTCTTCTCCAACAGGGAGGCGCCATCTTGGTCCCGGGTCTCAGTGCCGCCGTGCCCTGCAGCCCGACTGTCTTATGAAGCTAAATGTGTGTGAGGTGGACAGCACTGGCATGCCTATCAAACGGGACACTGCTGCCAAATAGTGAGACACTCCCAGACCTGGCCTGGCAGGTGGACTCCACCGGTCAATGATAGAACAACATTTAGAGATCCGGTCCCTGGTTTCCAGACCTGGTTTCCAGACCTGGTTTCCAGACCTGGTTTCCAGACCTTGTTTCCAGACCTGGTTTCCAGATCTGGTTTCCAGACCTTGTTTCCAGACCTTGTTTCCAGACCTGGTTTCCAGACCTGGTTTCCAGACCTGGTTTCTAGACCTGGTTTCCAGACCTGGTTTCCAGACCTTGTTTCCAGACCTGGTTTCCAGACCTGGTTTCTAGACCTTGTTTCCAGACCTGGTTTCCAGACCTTGTTTCTAGACCTTGTTTCCAGACCTTGTTTCCAGGCCCAAACCAATTCTAAAATGGTCTGAAGCAAAGATATTCTACAGACTAAATCAATTCCCTCCACAACAAACATATTGTACTGGGGCCTGTTCCAGAAAGCGGGTTTAGTGAAAACTCTGAGTTTGTTAACCCTGAGATGAGGGAAACTCTGGGTTCTCCGTTCCAGAAAGAGAGGTAACTCAAACTCTGATTCAGTTACCATGGTAACTGACTCTGTGAACCTAACCTGCTCGCTGGCAGGTTTTCTTGAACAAACCCTGACTTTCTCCCTGTCTCCTCCCTCTGCTGAACCTGAAGCAGCTGTCGGACATGGCGTGTCCTTTCCTCGGTAACCCGATCGATATTCAAGCGGAAGTAATTCGCATAGCCTCACGTCGGGAGAGGATTTTGAGACCCGATTAGATGTTCTATGTCCAGGATGGAAGAGCTGTCCGAGATATAATATGCCGTTTACAGTTCACGGATTAAGCTACCACCACCCCGAGCAGTCAAATAAAGACACCTTTCATTTGGTCTTCTTTATTTCCTACAAATACAAAAGCAACAGTTAGTATTTTTATATTGTTCCAACAACACATTTCACCTGTGACCATGCACCCACCTCTAACTTATGTTCCAGTAATTACATTTCTAGATCTGCCTTTCTAATTTGCTGCCCCAAGTACACCATTTGAAGTATGTCTGGTCCAGACAGCTCAGTTGGTAGAGCAGGAGACTCTCAGTCTCAGGGTTGTGGGTTCGATCCCCACATAGTGTTAACTATCACCTTTGTAAGTCGCTTTGGATATAAATGACTGTATTGTAATGTTTTTATATTTCATTTTCAGCTGCTGCCAAGAGCGCTTTGCGCCCGTGGGATTGCACCTAATTGCACCTATTATAAGAAAGTGTGGTTAAATGTTAAATGAATACACTACTGCATTCAAACGTACGCATTGACTCGGGCAGCGATTCTCTCCCACGCCAATTCCCTCTCCTTTACGACCCTTCTGCTTGCTGGTTGCCATGGTGAATCGTAGTATCGGGCCTCCATTGATGATGGCTTTTTATTGTCGTCGCGCACGCGCTTAACTCAAGGTGAACATACTCAAAGTTGATTGAACTAACTCAAATCAGCCGTTCTGGAACCGAAAACTCAGACTTTGCCGTCTCGGAATGAATCAGCTCAGAGTGCAGGGTTAGACTCAGAGTTTGCTGAACCTGCTTCTTGGAACAGGCCCCTGATCAATGCTGATCAATGCTGATCAATGCTCTCCATTCATCTGCCTCAAGACAAACAGCTTGATGTCTTCTGGCCTCCAGCCTGGTGGCCTGTCTTTCTGCCTGAAGAGCAAAGACGATCTGAAGAAAGATCAATGACTGAAATCAAAGACCTTCTGCAGACATTGATCGGGTCCAGCTAACCTGAAGAGAGAGATCTGACCTTCTGAACACCTGAGGTTCCCTACTATGGGAGTAGAACCACCAACTCTTTCTCTAGAAGATGTTCTGAATTTAATATCCCATTTGGCTATCGAACTGTTTCCAATAGAATAGAATAGAATAGAATAGAATAGAATAGAATAGAATAGAACATTGTAAAGACAGCAGTGAACTCACCTCTTGAGGAACTCCATGTATTCAGCGTGTTTAATGAGTCCAGTTCTCATCATGATGGTCTGGAAACACTGTCGGTCGATGGCCCACAGCTTCACATTGGTTAGAGCTGGAAGAGTAAATGTTATAAATATTAGTTTATTAATATATGGGGGGGGGGGGTGACGTGATAGCTGGGTGAAGTAGTCAACCCAGTAGGGACCCAGGGACCAGAAGTTTGATTGATTGATTGAATTCTGAATGATTTTTGGGTTAATTGATTGAGGCAACTGTGTTTCCAGGCAAACCAACCGCAGCGTCCATTACTCCGATGAGAAGACTGGCTGAGCTGCTGACTGGATGAAAACCACGACCACGCTCAGGAAACCAAGCCCATGACGGGAACACCCTGCCGGTCTCTCTGCCTTGGGCACTTCTTACTAGCCCGTCAGCTGCTCTGGTTTCCTGACAGGCCGTGGGTTGCTGAGCTCTTCTGAAATCACTTTAAATGACAGTAGAGGCTGTCATTTAAAGTGATTTCAGAAGCGGCTTGTTGCTTTATAAACTGGTGGAAACACAAAACTGTATTTAAGAAGAAAGAAGCCAAATAAAAAGTCAATGAATCTTTGTTTTCTTAAAACACCTCAACTCTGTTACAACAGCTACTGGTGATGTTCGTTGGATTTCTGGATTTTAAACCAATGGCAGCGAACCACAGCATCAGCTGACCACACAGAGCTGACACCTACCACACCAGCAGCAGAACATCAGCACCAGTTATGAATTCAGCTGAAGGACGTTCAGACTGACGGCTGATTTGTTTCACTTCATTATTCAGTTGGAAAGAACTCAAACACCATCTGACTTCTGCTGCCAGAACTCGGCCTTGAACGTCCAAAGAGCAAAAACATTTCTCATTATTTTAGATGACGAAGGACAGAAAGTTGGTTCTGATCCTTCTGGTGAATAAAAGAAAATAATGGAGGCAATGAAATAAACATTTCAATTTCATTTCTGCCATTCTCTGATCCAGACAGACTCCAAGTCACCAGTAGAATCAATACTACCAACAGTAAGGAGGTCAGAGGTCACAGCACCCTGATAACAGATGGAAGTCTGTAATGATCATGATGAGAGAGAGGAGACGAGAATCAGAGCCTGGGAGAGAAGGTAGAAAGTTCTTTCTTTCTTTCTTTCTTTCTTTCTTTCACATGGCAGGTATGGATCTGAAGGAAACCTGGACCTGTCTCCATCAAGGTTCTTGTTGTTTTTGCTGTTGTTTAATTCAAATGATGAATTATTAAGAATATGCAGAATAGAATAAAGAAACACACTGAATATTATGTTAATATGATAATATAGTATATAATATATAATATAATAATATCTCTACTAAGTAGAAGATATTTGATTCAAATTTGAAGATATTGAATATCGGCAGCTTCTAACAGAACACATGAGCGTGGTGCTGGTGATCTGTTGACCTCACTGCGTCTCCCCGAATGACTAGAATGTAAAAACCGTTTGGAGGCGGCACGGGTTCAAAGGTCACTACACTGACACTACAGGCGCTTTCCAGCTGTACTATCGCTACGGTAACCAGGCACGGTCGGTGGAGCCATGATTGATTATCGTGGCGTGTCAGGATTATCCTTCACAATCCTTCAACATGTCAGACGACTAAAAATGTCTTCTGCCCCTCCCACCCCGTCAACAGCTATCCATCACACAGCCTGGCCAATCGACAGCTGTCACAGCAGTGTGTGTGTGTGTGTGTGTGTTTTTGTTTGCTGTAAAACATTTTGTAAACTGCTTTTCTATGAGTAAAGATTATTATCGTCATTAGCTTCGTCTCAGCTCATTAATAATATTTATTTCTCTCAGCTCGTTAATAATGTTTATTTCTCTCAGCTCGTTAATAATATTTATTTCTCTCAGCTCGTTAATAATGTTTATTTCTCTCAGCTCGTTAATAATATTTATTTCTCTCAGCTCGTTAATATTTATTTCTCTCAGCTCATTAATAATATTTATTTCTCTCAGCTCGTTAATAATATTTATTTCTCTCAGCTCGTTAATAATGTTTATTTCTCTCAGCTCGTTAATAATATTTATTTCTCTCAGCTTGTTAATGGTAAAATCTCTCAGCCCATTAAGAATAGAACCTGCAGCCTTCTCAAAACCTGTTTACAGTAGAATCTGTAGTCCTCTCTCAGGTAGTTATCAGTAGAATCTCTCAGCTCGTTAACAGTAGAGTCTCTAGTCTTCTCTACTGTTATCAGCCTGAGACATTCCAGGCAGCGTCCAATTAAAAAAGCCACACCACTTCCTACTCTTCTTCTTCTTTGGTGAAAAACTTTATTAGCGCCAGCTTCCTCTCGGAGGTGCAGTAGTGTCACCCAGCAGAAATAAAACAACAATAAAAGGAAGACACATAAAAATAAAATAATAAGAACCAGGGGGAGGAGAGCCTCTGGTTCCTCTTCGAAGGAAATTAATCATTTGAATCATCGGAGCTGAAAGTAAAAAAAGAGTAAAAGCTGCAGGTTTATTTAAC
The DNA here is from genome assembly GCA_034670405.1 of Hoplostethus atlanticus. Classification (NCBI taxonomy): domain Eukaryota; kingdom Metazoa; phylum Chordata; class Actinopteri; order Trachichthyiformes; family Trachichthyidae; genus Hoplostethus; species Hoplostethus atlanticus. Next base: position 365,637 of record JAXDDX010000272.1, read on the forward strand.
TCTCTGGTAGACAGTAAGCATGTGGAAGGAAAACACACTTTCTGGAACTTTCTAAACTAACTACAGCTGAACATACGGCTCTGCTCTGCTCTACTCTACTCTACTCTCCTCTACTCTACTTCTGAAAAATCACTTTTTAGATTCGCCACATTCAGTTTAACTGTTTAATTTTGCGTCCTGCATTTTCGTCCTGTCTTTTGTATTTTCCCTTTTTATTTTCTCGTTTTTATCTACCTTGATTATATTTATTCACTATTTTCTTACGCTGTGAACTTTGAATTGAAGTTTATTATTCCATTATTATTAATCAGCCTGGAGTCGGACTGTGGGTCAGATAATAAGATAAATGACTGTTTTCCTCCATGAAGAGTTGCAGCTATTAGTCAGAGTCCATTTGAAATGCCAGTGTGTGTGTGTGTGTGTGTGTGTGTGTGTGTGTGTGTGTGTGTGTGTGTGCAATTAAACATAATCATTACAATGCTGACTCTTCTTCTCAATTAGTTTAACGGAACTGAAGCTTTCATCTCTGTGTACCTCCACTAATTCATCTGTCTCGCTGTCTCACTGTCTGTCTGTCTGTCTGTCTGTCTGTCTCTCTCTCTCTCTCTCCCTGTCTGTCCCTCTCTCTGTGTATTTTCTCCAGTTCTCCTGCCAGTTTTTCTACTGGAAAATGAAACTCTCCAATTCAAATGTGTATCAAGAGCACTGTATCAATTATCAATCAATTATCAATTATCATCCGAACTGGAAATCAGTCCGGACCGGACCCTGCGCCACATCAGCCATAATGTAGGAATATATTATCTTGTGTGTGTTTGTTGATGCGTTCACGCTGGTCCAATCATGCAAAGTGTAATATCATTGCTATGACAACAAGTCATGTCAGTCAGTCAGTCAGGGACCTGTGAACGTTATTGCTAATTGCTAACGCTGGACACCGTACTGCACTATGGAATGTGTGTACCTTTAGTTCTGTTAAGTTATGGATGTTGATTTATGTCGATACGTTTAGCTGGCATTGTTCCGGACCCCTGACCTTGAGCTACTAGAGCTGGTAGAGCTGGTAGAGCTGGTAGAGCTACTAAAGCTACTAGAGCTGGTAGAGCTGGTAGAGCTGGTTGAGCTACTAGAGCTGGTAGAGCTACTAGATCTACTAAAGCTGGTAGAGCTACTAGAGCTGGTAGAGCTGGTTGAGCTACTAGAGCTGGTAGAGCTACTAGAGCTACTAGAGCTGGTAGAGCTACTAGAGCTGGTAGAGCTGGTACAGCTGGTAGAGCTACTAGATCTACTAAAGCTGGTAGAGCTACTAGAGCTGGTAGAGCTACTAGAGCTGGTAGAGCTGGTAGAGCTATTAGAGCTGGTAGAGCTGGTAGATCTACTAGAGCTACTAGATCTACTAGATCTACTAGAGCTATTAGAGCTGGTAGAGCTGGTTGAGCTACTACAGCTGGTTGAGCTACTAGAGCTACTAGAGCTGGTTGAGTTGGTAGAGCTACTATGGCTGGTAGAGCTGGTAGATCTACTAGAGCTACTACAGCTTGTAGAGCTGGTAGAGCTACTAAAGCTGGTAGAGCTACTAGATCTACTAGATCTACTAGATCTACTAGAGCTATTAGAGCTGGTAGAGCTGGTTGAGCTACTACAGCTGGTTGAGCTACTAGAGCTACTAGAGCTGGTTGAGTTGGTAGAGCTACTATGGCTGGTAGAGCTGGTAGATCTACTAGAGCTACTACAGCTTGTAGAGCTGGTAGAGCTACTAAAGCTGGTAGAGCTACTAGATCTACTAGAGCTACTAGAGCTACTAGAGCTGGTAGAGCTGGTTGAGCTGGTTGAGCTACTAGAGCTGGTTGAGCTACTAGAGCTGGTAGAGCTGGTAGAGCTGGTTGAGCTGGTTGAGCTACTAGAGCTGGTAGAGCTGGTAGAGCTGGTTGAGCTGGTTGAGCTACTAGAGCTGGTTGAGCTACTAGAGCTGGTAGAGCTACTAGAGCTGGTAGAGCTGGTAGAGCTGGTTGAGCTGGTTGAGCTACTAGAGCTGGTTGAGCTACTAGAGCTGGTAGAGCTGGTTGAGCTGGTTGCTCTTTGCTGATGCTCTTTGTGTTTGTTTGCATCACCTGGTCACTTTGCTTCATTTTCTCACTTCACAAGAAATTGAGCTTAAGTATCAATAGCATTAGAAGTCAAGTGGAACAGTGACTGTAGCCTGACTGAGTGGGGGGGCGGGGGGGGGGGGGGCCCTCTGGCTGCTGGGGCCCAAGGCATCGTACATCATAGTATAGTACTAGTAGTAGTAATATAGTACTAGTAGTAGTAGTATAGTACTGATGGTAATAGTAGTAGTAGTAGTATAGTACGAGTAGTAGTATAGTACTAGTAGTAGAAGTAGTACTATAGTACTAGTAGTAGTAGTAGTAGTATAGTAGTAGACATTAGAATTACATCCTGACCGTGTTCTGCAGGATGTGACGATGTGGAGCAGGAGATGAATATCTGTTTACTTCTGTCTCTGTCTGTATGAGTGTGTGTGTGTTGAGTGTGTGTGTGTTGAGTGTGTGTGTGTTGAGTGTGTGTGTGTTGAGTGTGTGCGCCCCCATCCAACCAGATTGTCTCTGATGGGAGATTTGTCTTACAGCAGTGAATCGACCATAATGGCCACATTAAATATACATCACAAACAGCATGGAGGAAGCACTGCAATCAAATCAGTGTGTGTGTGTGTGTGTGTGTGTGTGTGTGTGTGTTTGTCAGCTCAATGTAGATTTAATTCTTCCTCACCGGACATGAAATGATAATCAATCGAAATAAGACTTGACATAAACACAACAAAGCCAGAATTGACCTTGAACGTGTGTGTGTGTGTGTGTGTGTGAAGGGCTAAAAGTGTGATACTACGCTGGTTAACCGTCTGATATCGCAGTGAAGATACTAATTAAGCTGCTGTCTTGCAGATAATGTGAGGTGAGGTTCAGGTTTCATGGTGTGTTTGGGTTGTGCCTGCCTGTCTGTCTGTCTGCCTGTCTGTCTGTCTGTCTGATTATGGGTAGAAGGAGACTTGGTCAGTCATGTTCAGATGTTTCTTCATGTGTTCTTAACTGGTATGAACACCAGAGAAGAGCAGACAAGTCCATCATGGTAGATCAAGTTCCAGACTGGAACCAGGTTGGTCTGGACTCTCTAAACCTCCTGTACCTTCATAATGCTCCAGACAGGCGATTTATCAGGATGTGTTTTAAACTCCGCAGATATGTTTTTTGGATCCTCTACATGAAGACACCATCACCCAAAATGCAATCTAACAAATAGTTAGGAACTACAGGAAATTACCTCAAAATGCAAAGGATTATGGGTATAAGAGATTATGATAACGATTAGATTCAAGATTCAAGAACTTTATTTGTCACATACACACACGGGGTGTGTAGTGAAATGAAAAGTGACAATGCTCAACGGAAATGTGCAAAAGGGCAACAGTACACAGTATTTACAATAAAAAAACAACACAATATTTACAGTATTACAGTAATTACAGTAAGAGCTCTTATATAAAAAAACAACAACAACACAATATATACAGTAAGAGCACTTTGGAAATGAAAATATAGTAGTAGGGGAAATCGTATGAATGTAATATACTATAAATTATTTGTAGTCATTCCCTAAGTGTGTGTGTGTGAGTGTGTGTGTGCATAAGAGTGGCAGTGTGTGTGTCTTGGTGGGGGCCCTGGTGAGGTCAGAGTTCACAGTCCTGATGGCCTGAGGAAAGAAACTCCGTCTCAGTCTCTCTGTTTTGGCAGCGTGACTACGGAGGCGCTTGCCTGACCGCAGCAGCTGAAGCAGTCCGTTGTTGGGGTGGTGAGGATCCTTCATGATCCTGCAGGCTCTGGTTCTGCACCTCCTGGTGTACAAGTCCTGCAGGGTGGGGAGTGTAGTTCCAATAGTGCGCTCAGCCGAATGCACTACTCTCTGCAGAGCCTTCCTGTCCTGAGCGGAGTGATAAAAGTTCATGTTTTAATAGATTTAATGTGTCTGCTGTTTCCTGCTGCAGTGAACTTCTGGTACGACATGGAGTACGACATCAAGTACAACTACTTCCAACTACTGGAGTCCCTGTCGGGGGTTTGCAGGGTCACGGTGACATCACAGGAAGTGGCTTCAAAGGAAATCCCCTCACATCTCAGTTAATGTTAATGTTAAATACACCCAGCAGAACTTTGGTAAGAGAGGAGCAGGTTGTTTTACCAGCAGGCGAATTTTACCGGCAGCCGAATTTACCAGCAGGCGAATTTTACTGACAGGCGAATTTACCAGCAGGCTAATATTATCGACAGGCTAATTTTACCGACAGGCGAATTTACCAGCAGGCTAATATTATCGACAGGCTAATTTTACCGACAGGTGAATTTACCAGCAGGCTAATTTTACCGGCAGGCTAATTTACCAGCAGGCTAATTTTACCGGCAGGTTTATTTTACTGGCAGGTGAATTTTACCGACAGGTGAATTTACCAACAGATTAATGTTTTACCGGCAGGTGAATTACCAGCTGCTTTGATTATGGTAATCATCCTTCATTAACATCTGTTTCTGTCTTAATAAACATTTTATTACTTAATATCTGTCGTCTGATTGGTTTGTTGTTATTCCTTTGTAATATTTACATTTTGCTTTTAAGATGCAACAGCTTTATTTTGAAAATGTAAATATCATAATGGGAATATAACATTGATGATAATAGTTTTCTCCTTAGATGGATAAAGATCATTTAATAATTTATTAAAACAGTAACGCTGTGTTCACTGAGGTCCTCATGTTCTGGATGTTCAGCGTACTGTGTCTGCAGGTCCTGAAAGTCTTAAAGTCTTAAAGGTTATGATCTAAACTCAAGGCCTTGAATACAGTATATACATATATATATATATATGAATGTTGTGGAGAAACCAGTCGAGTCACCAGACCAGATGAATAAAGGTCTTGAACTGGAATTGATGTGTCGTTGGGATTCTGACCAACAAGGTTTTAGATCACTGACGTGGACGGACCAGATCACCAGATTTCCACCTGATAAAGGAATCAGTTAATCAGTTAAAGGTCACAGCAGCGTGCACGTGGCCGGCTCTGGACTGATGCTCATGTTCAGATGTTTCTTCATGTGTTCTTAACTGGTATGAACACCAGAGAAGAGCAGACAAGTCCATCATGGTAGATCAAGTTACAGACTGGAACCAGGTTGGTTTGGACTCTCTAACCTGGTGGGATGACAGGTTACCAAAACTCAACCAACCAACCAGCTGCTGGGGAGTCATGGGACTTCTGGCTGGCTTGTGATTGGTCAGTGTGAACCTGAACCAACCGATTGGTACCGACCAGCAGTCACTCTGACTTCTGTGGTCGAACCCATCCAGATACATACAGCTCTGCAGCTCCGGTGTTGCCATGGTTCATGTGAAGTTGCCACGGTTACCAGCCCGACAACAAAGAATGTGTGACTGAACCTCCTGTTGTGAAGCCATCACTGTATTGCTATGGCAACACATCTCAGTCAGTGGAGATGATGTTTTACCCATCTGGAAATGCAGCGGATGGAGGCTGGTTTCTGCTGCCATGGAGGGGCGAGGACCAAAGAATACACCAGCTGATTTCACTGATTAGCACCGTCAACCAGAGAGGAGGGACTAACCAGTGAAATCACCTTCAGACTCTCGGCCTCCATGGCTCATGATTCAGACCAGCATGGACACTAGAACTCTCTCTGATGAAACTCACACACACACACACACAGACCAACTGGTTGCAGAAACTCTCCTTAACTCTCCTCTCCTCTAACTTAACCTAACCCTTACCTTAACTACCCTTACCTTAACTACCCTTACCTTAACTAACCGTACTCTAAGAACACATGAGAAATATGTCTTATTAACAACAAGGTTGATTTCTCATTCTTAGTGATTAGCGACTCAAATCACCTGAAATGAGTTGATCACCTGATGGTTTTTATCAAAGACGGAAAACGAGGCTAATCACAGAAAAACAGAGAGAGAGAGAGAGAGAGAGAGAGAGAGAGAGAGAGAGAGAGAGAGACAATGAGGAAGAGAGAGAGAGGAAACGTTCTTTACTACAGATTTATCTGTAGATTTATCTGTAGTAAAGAAAGAAAGCTGTTTTTTTTAATAAAACCAATATCAATATCAATATCAATATCAATATCAACATCACTAAACCGTTTTAGTCGATCAATATAAAGGTCTTTGACTAGCAGTCTGGGAGTGTGGTGGCTATGAGTGGAGGGTGTATCTGACAGCAGGCTGGTTGTTGTCCTCCGAGCCTCCAACCCAAATTTATGAGACTCCACTGAGGTCAACAGTAGAATCAGCTTCAGTTCACAGGTCAACATATAACTAGTAATAAGGTGGTCAAAGGTCAGAGGTCACGGCACCCTCAGGATAGATGGAACCTGTCAATCACCTGTCAATTAAACAACATCACCTGTTACTATCTAGTGAAACTGGAATAGGAAGCTCTTCTTTGGGTCAACATCCAACTCTCTGATTGGCTGGTGAAGGTGAAGCCCCCCCCCCCCCCCCCAGCTGGGATGGTGCTGGGATGCGTTACTAAGGCAACAGGATGTATCGCCATAGCAACTGAACAGACAACAGACCATATGTGGGATGAGAGGACAGAGATGCAGATGCAGACAGATGTAAAGGAATGTGTGTGTGTGTGTTGGCTATTAGAAGCATTTCCTCTGAATATTGAACTCAGTGTTCCTACACGTTCTCCAGACTTTTCCGGATCACATTTTCTTACATTCTGAACAAAAGCGGTTCTATATAGTACCGAGAAATGGATGTTGTGGATCCTGTGGAACCCTTTTAGAAAGGTTCTACAGAGAACCTTTCTAGTAGTACTAGTACTATAGAGTACTATAGACTGTTAGAGTACTATAGAGACTGTTAGAGTACTAATGCAGTACTAGTGCAGTACTACAGAGGCCTTTGCAGTACTAGTGCAGTACTGGTGCAGTACTAGTGTAGTACTAGTGCAGTGCTAGTGCAGTACTGGTGTAGTACTAGTGCAGTACTAGTGCAGTACTAGTGTAGTACTAGTGCAGTGCTAGGGCAGTACTGGTGCAGTACTAGTGTAGTACTAGTGCAGTGCTAGTGCAGTACTGGTGTAGTACTAGTGCAGTGCTAGTGCAGTGCTAGTGCAGTACTAGTGCAGTACTAGTGCAGTCAGGGTCGCCGCTAGGAATCTGACAGAAGTTCATCTTTGTCTTCATCAGTGACTCTGAGGTTCAGAATAGCTGCTCTGATTCCTGCTGTTTTGTGTCCAAATCACTGAAAATGTTGTCAAGGGCAACATAAAACCCAGGGCTCGCTCTCTGTTGAGCTGTCTCATCTGAAACCGTCTCATCATGAAAACATGGCGGCTTAGTGTGGCGTAGAACTGGGCTGCAACTTCTAGTGCGTTAGCAACAAGGGAGGCAGAGATCCCATCGGTTGGAGAATCATATTCCTGTCCTTAATGCATTGTGAGGAGGACGATGGTACTGAAAGGCATGAAGAACCTCTTCAGACCACTTGCTTCTGATGTTGCTTCACTGGTTAGACTGCATGAAGAGAGGACTCCACCTAGGGCCTCAATAACAGAAGGTTATGTTGCAAAAGGTTCTCCAGGCCGTGAAGAGAACAGCCAGTCTTCTTCAGGATATCCCATCGTTAGATTGTATCATCGATTCACACTGTTGGTCCTTCTGGACACTCAGCAGCATGTACAAGGTTAAGGCTGTGAGTGGCACAAGGTGAGTAAGTGGCAAGGGGAGTATCTGCAGCAGATGTGTTTGCACTCCCTCTACCTGACATATTTGCACCATTATCAAAACCTTGATAATGCTACTACTACTAATCCTCTTTATCCCTATTGGGACATAGGGCCGCAAAGAAATCCATGCTTCAAGACGGACTATAGTCTTGGGCCCTAGGAAACCCCTGTTCAGGCTCCTGACTTCCCTAGTTGGGCTTTCATCTGGTGTTCCCTATAGGGTTTCTTGTTGTTGTAGTTGTAATGGCTGTGGTTTCTGTAATGTGGTTGCTTTTATAGGGTGGAGTTGTCGGCCCAACGCCCCCAACCTGGAGGACCAGGTGCTGGCCTTTCTCTAGCCTCTCACCTGAAACCTGCCCAGCATGGTTGAACCTGCTGGGGGCCAAAACCCCAAGGTACCAGCACAGGGGGAAGCCGTGGTCATGCAATGCATTCTCAATCATGTCAGCTATTTCACTGAAAGTCTTTAGAGAAACCGTTCGCCCATTCACCCTTTTCTTCATCATAGTGCACAAATCTAACCAGTACAACATTTTGCTCTGTGGTAAATGTCTGGAGTAGAATCACAGGCACATTTCTTGATGCCAAGTGCAGTGCCACCTCCAAAAATCTCAATCTCGGTTTGCATCTGTTTGTATAGTCAATACTACTGAATGCTGCAGGGTTTCCATTTCCAGTATCAGTCTCTGTGTGCCTTGTTTCCCTCTTGCTCTGGTAATTTATCATACATACTACGTGATCTAACGTCAGACAACTTACAGCCATCTTTAGTATTCAGCGCACTGTTTGAAGGCCTTTTCTGTCCATGAGAGAAAAGCTGACATGGGATGCAATATAATGTGTTGGTGCTTTTACTGAAAATGATCCAGGCTCTTTTTTCCATTGGCTGACTATGTGTGCTGCAGATACTCTGGAAGTCATTTGCCTCCAGAGTCCTTGGGCATGTGCTTTGCTAAGTCTGCCTCTTGAGTGGCTAATTTGTGGACAATTATCTTCCTATCACGATCTTTAAATTTCCCTGGCCACAATCCTGGCTCATCAGACAAATTATGATCTTCCTCTTTTTCACTCCTCTGTCTTTCATTGCTCTTCACTTCCCCTACTTCCTCTTTTCTGTCTAACTGGGCTGCACTCCCTTCACTCTGCAGAATGTGTATGCACAGTGAGGATTTGTTTGAATAATGTGCACAATGCATAGTAAGACTACTTTATATGCTTTATACTGCTTTATAAATGCTCTTCAGGCAAACCAGGCAGAATATAACAATTACTAATCAAGAGTAAAACAAAAGCAGAACCACATCCACAGATTGTCTATTCCCACTGATTTTAGAGGCTAATTACAGCAGCCTGTCTTGATGTAGCCTAATGCAGGTTATTTAACAGCTTTGTGAATATCCACCATTACATTGTATACAACTGTTGAAAACAGAATGAATTACTGTAGTCGAACAGAGTCACCTTAACATTAGAGGCTGAGGTGCTTCAGAAGGAAAATGCAGGGTAAATATTGGCTAGTTATTATATATTTATTTTTGTATTTCACCTCCTATATCACATGGTGGTAGAGCAGGTCTGCTTTATCTGACTATTACACTATTAAACTATAAAACTATTAGACCATTAGACCATTAGACTAGTAGACTAGTAGACTATTAGACTAACATTAGACTATTTGTCTGTCACGGTCTCAGCCGTGCCCCCTGTCCTCCCTATGTGTCTCTATCTGTCTGTCCCTGTCTGTGTGTGTTCGTGTGGTGGGCGTGGCTTCCAATCATCCTCCCGGTTCCTGGCTACACACCTGATCCCCATCTACTCATCAGACATCCAGTATATCTTCTCCGGTTTTCCAGTCATTCATCGCCAGATCGTTGATTCAGCCAGTGTGGTACATCTCGTTCTCGGCCTCTTGTATTTGGATTCAAGCCTTGACTATTAGTTTGCTCGTTTTGTTAACCCTGCTCTCCCTCTGCCCAGGATCTCAACCATCACCAGTCATTCTGCGCATTCCCCGTCTACCAGCCTGCCAACCTGTCTACCTGTTCGTCCACCACCAGCCTGCCCTGCCTGCCGTGTCCTCTGCCTGTCTCTCTGCTTCGCCCTGCACCTCCCCTACCCTCCGGTCTTTCCCTCAAATAAACCCTCTTTGTTGATTTTACCTCTGAGTCCGAGTTTGCGTTTGGGTCCAACCAGTAAACCGTTACATTGTCACCGTCTCGGCCGTGCCTCCTGTGTTCCCTGTGTGTCTCTACCTGTCTGTCTCTGTCTGTCTGTGTGTTTACATTACATTACATTACATTACAGTCATTTAGCAGACGCTTTTATCCAAAGCGACTTACAATAAGTGCATTCAACATAGGTAGGCAAGAAAACTACTAGTCACCAGAAATCGTAAGTGCATTTCCTTCCTAAACAAGCAACTAAGAGCATAACTAGTGTTAAGGTAAGAGTGCAATAAGTTAGCAACCTACTATATCTTAAACAAATGAGACAAATGAGACAAATAAGAGAATCAAATAACAAGAGCTAAGACAAATAAGTGAACCAAATAAGCAAGAGCTAAGACAAATAAGTGTATCAAATGAACAAGAGCCAATAAACAAGAGCTCAGACACATAATTGACGACAAATAGGCAAGGCTAAGAGGAAGAGTCAGGGTAGTGTTTCCTGAAGAGGTGGGTTTTCAGCCTGCGGCGAAAGATGGGCAGCGACTCTGCTGTCCTGACATCAGTGGGGAGTTCATTCCACCACTGCGGGGCCAGGACAGAGAAGAGCCGTGACCGTGTAGATCGGCCGCAGGGCCCTCTGAGCGACGGGACAACCAGTCGCCTCGAGGCAGCAGAGCGAAGTGGTCGGGCGGGGGTGTAAGGCTTGACCATAGCCTGGAGGTAAGAAGGAGCTGTTCCTTTCACTGCCCTATAGGCTAGCACCAGGGTCTTGAACTGGATGCGAGCCGCTACAGGGAGCCAGTGTAGAGAACGGAGAAGGGTAGTTGTATGGGAGAACTTGGGGCGGTTGAACACCAGACGAGCTGCAGCTTTCTGAACAAGCTCCAGAGGTCTGATGGCAAACGCCGGGGCACCAGCAAGGAGGGAGTTGCAGTAGTCCAGGCGGGAGATGACAAGAGCCTGGATGAGCACCTGCGCTGCCTTGTCAGTGAGGAAGGGGCGAATCCTCCTGATGTTGTAGAGGAGGAATCTGCAGGAGCGCGTCACCGATGCGATGTTTGCCGAGAACGACAGTCGGTCGTCCAGGGTCACACCCAGATTCCTCGCAGTCCGAGTTGACGTCACCACAGCATTATCAATGGTGATGGCCAGGTCTCGGTGCGGACAGCCCTTCCCCGGGAGGAACATCAGCTCCGTTTTGTCCAGGTTGAGCTTCAGGTGGTGCATCGACATCCACTCCGAGATGTCTGCCAGACACGCAGCAATGCGTGCCTCCACTTGTGTGTCAGAGGGGGGAAATGACAGGATCAGCTGGGTGTCATCTGCATAGCAGTGGTAGGAAAAGTCATGTGAATGGATAACAGAACCAAGAGATGTTGTGTAGAGGGAAAAGAGGAGAGGGCCTAGAACCGAGCCTTGCGGAACCCCAGTAGCGAGCCTGCGTGGTTCTGACACAGACCCTCTCAGCGTCACCTGGTAGGAGCGATCCGTTAGGTAGGA